>WHYT01015370.1:323609-376267 GCA_009806455.1 Tetrax tetrax
AGGCCAGGCCCGAGTTGGGCCCAATCGGCTGCCCGGCGGGAGGCCAGAGGGTGAGGCCTGCAAGGCCCACAAGGCTCGCGCCTCCCCCTCTCTGCCCCCGCTCAGCTGCTTCACATCTTCTCTCCTTTTTTTTCTTTCTGTTTTTCCCCTTCTTAAATACGTTATCGCGGAGGCGTTATCACGGGACATTCTGCTACCAATTGGCTTGGCCTTGGCCAACAGCGGGTCCGCCCTAGGCCCGTCCGAGTCCACTGAACAAAAGGGAGCGACTTCTAGCAGTTTCCTACAGAAGGTACCACCTTAGGCCCCCCCTCACCAAACAAAACCAGAACACCTTCATAGACAGGGACAGAGGAAAGAGCTTAAGAACAAGGCATGTTTGTGGTGCTGTTTCTCCAATATACTCTTCAATGATTCATGAAGTGGGGATTTTGATTGAAAGTAATATATATAATAATCCTTGATTTTTTTTTTTTTTCTTTTCATTTGCCCAGTTGCAGGGCTTAAGCTGATGTAAATACTTTAATTTACAGTAACTATATCATATGGGACTAACAGATTATAAACGCAAGATAATTAGTAGCTGTTGCCTAGGACTTGTATTTTGGCTAGTTCTAGGTCTATGCAGAGCTCCATTTCTCAGTGAGCTAGAGGCTTTCAAACAGGAACTTGGCTTTCAGCAAGTCTCAGGCACAGCTGCTGACTTATTGAAGTCACATATTCCAGCTTATAGCTTGTCCACACATGAGTAAAGCTCACCTGCATCTACTTGGAGAATGTGGCATAGCCTTGGCAATATCTTGGAGTCAATACCTGGCTCTATGTCAGGCTTCCATTCATGCAGTCTATCTACCATTTCCTCTTCATTTTCACAGGTACCATCCAACTTCATCTGTTCCATCTTAACAGTTAGAAATTCAGAAGACCAACCTCTGTATTCTGTGCAGGTGCACAATCTTTAGCAGAGCAGGGCTAAATATTAAGAGGGAAAGATGCATAAAGCTATTTTTATCTTGAAAAAGTGTGTTTCTTTTTTCCATCAAATCTAAATGCAAACAAGTATCACCAGTGCACGCAGAAGTTCATCATTCTAAGTTACAGACCACAAACAGATCCCAGGAGGTACACTCTGCTCCTGCATGTTTCTGCTTGAGATTCTGCTTGGATGTCCCATCCCTGGAAACGTTTAAGGCCAGGTTGGATGAGGCTCTGAGAAACCCGATCTAGTGGGGGATGTCCCTGGTCCTTGCAGGGGGGTTGGACTAGGTGACCTTTGAAGGTCCCTTCCAACCCTAACCATTCTATGATTCTATGATTCACATAGTCATACGAGGTACATCACATGCTATTGTAATCAACTTTTGATGTAAAGCTACAAGAGGATGGAAATAGTGTTCTGCATACGTCTCCAAAACCCTGGTGTCAAAATCATGGTGACATATTTGATGCCTTCAGATAGTGCATATGTTATAATTCAGATATTAGTTTTCAGGACTGCTAATAGCATTAGTTATTGTCCATACTCACCATTTATGTATTTGTTATTAACAGAGGATTAAGTATCACAAGCTATAAAATTCTCAATCTATTGAAGTGGTTTGTATCAGGTACTTGAATTAAAGGTTCTCAAATCAACAGATTTGTATGATTTGATCACACAGGTGTGTGTTTTTGTGTATGTGTGTATACAATTAAAAAAAAAAAAAATCAAATGCGAGTTCTTCATCCCAAACATGAATTTCATATGAAATCTTTACCAAAACAGCAAATTTATGAGTCTGTTAAACAGGCATTTCTAGATTATCTCTCTACTATAGCGTTGTGGTCTTTTCTTCTTACAGATTCATCCCTTTTTTCTTTTACACTGATGTGTAAAAGTATAAAACAAATGTTGTTTTGTCCTGTGGATGCCATTAAATAAGAGTGCTGATGAATGACTCATATAGGGATTTTTTTTTCCATATTCTAACATTCTAACAACTGAAATTTTCTTACCTATATTTGGTGAGTCTCCCTTCTGTCAAATCCTACTTGCCAAAAACTCTGAATGAACCATTCTGTTGCACTAGTTAGATCTGGTGACAAACAATAGAATTTGATGTAATCCACTTATTGAAGGTATTGCGCAAAATGGACTTCTCAGCTTTCAGGAGAGTATTCTGCATGCATAGTGAGCTGGAGTGTGTCACGTTCTGATTTTGGATGACAGGAAGGCCCCCTTGCATTCTAGCTGACCTCAGAGGAGTCTGGGAGGCTAGGGGTGGCTGGACCAACCTCTCACACACAGGAGCGTGGTTTTGCTCGTATTCTCAGGAACAGAATTAAGACTCAAAATGGAGTCAAGCGCCAGGTAACTTTATTTACCTGAAAAAAAAAGTTCACGAATGCAAGAGAAAAGAGAGAGAGAAAGGAAAGAGAGAGAAAAGAGTAGAGTTTCAGTTGCAATAGCTACCACCACGGAGCTGCGGTGTCCCGACAGTCTAGTTCACTCAGTGGGGGAACGTTCTGTCCGATGTTGATTCCGTTGATGTTGATTTCCTTCCATGTGTGTGTTGTATCCCTTGATGTTTGTTCCCCTTTTTCATGTTGGTTTCATTGCATATTCATTGTATTCCAAGAGCTGGTTTGCCTAGCCGCACCCCTCACCTGGCAGTGATATGCATGCCCATTATTGTCTCTGGGCCCCTCTGTTTTTTTCTTCTGGCCTCGGGTTTAGGCTCATGCCGGGAGATAGGGCTAGATTTCTCAGAATCAGCTCTGCATTCAGGTTCACAGGACAACAAGAGTTGGCTTGCAAGATAACGGGAATTGGCTTGCAAGATAACAGGAGTTGGCTTGTGAGATAACAGGAAGACTCTAGTAACTGAAGTTCCATTTTTCGGGTGGTGGTTTGATGTTTCAACAATGTTGAGACAAATATTTGACACAGTCTTTTACAGAGTGAGAGAGAATGAAGGTTTCAAGACCGACAGACATTAATCCAGAACCCTCTGTTGACTTCTCTGGCCATGAAATCCTGGCAAGTAAAACATTTTCTTCTATTTTTGCCACAGTCTGCAGTCATGTCAACAGCTTTGTAGTCAACAATATGTTACATGGGGGAAGGAATTAATGTGGATTCCTGTATTTGTCCATCATAAACCACATGAATCACTAAGAAACATAAATGTGTGTAGCATTTACATTAGAACTTGCTGAAAAGGAAATCCCAGACTTCCAAAGGGAACTTGCAAAGTTTCAAGTAATCTTCAATTCATGATTTTGGAGAACACTTTAAAGATCGCAATTATCCAAAAAGGGGCTAAAATTTGTTTCTGTTTCTCACTTTTTTTCCTACACTCCTCTGTGATCCTTTGTGCACTCCTTTCCCTTTTACTGTCAGGCATTTTTAATAGATAGTTGAATTTTATCAGGGAATGTAAGTATATTATGTAAGAATTATATTCAAAAAATACAAGCATACAAAAGAAAACAAAAATTCTCATGCACTTCCAGCCTGAGAAAAATCTGCAGTCAGTGGCTTTGAATGCTTTTAAACTATGTTCAAATTCTCGGTCAACTGGCAAATCATTAATAGTGAAAAGAATCAAAGTCAATGATCTAATTGTTTGCTACAGATAGCTCTCCCAGGCTTAGGCACAAAAATAACTGATAAATGAGACAATATACATAATGCAGACATGGAGATAAATAGTAATTCAGCTGCTGCTGAATTCTGTGCTATATATTATGAACTGGAGAGAATTAAATCAACTTTCCAAGCAACAAGGCTTTTATGGAGTTTGTGCATATCCGTTGTTTTACTCTTGCTAATACATATTATTCATAATTACACAGTATTCATAATTACACATTATCTGCAGATGTGTTTTTTCCTTTGTTGTCAATTTCTGTTGCAAATCATAGTTCTTACTACAAATTTTGCTTTTGCCTCTCAAAATATTTGGTGAACATCTCATATAAAGACTTACAGTTCTTGATTTTAAGATAAAATTCTATAATATATTGTATTATTTTAAATCCATTCCTTAAGAAATGAGTAAGAGTTTTAATTGAATTTAGTGAAAAAGATTCAGTGATCAAAACCCAGCGTAAACTATCACCTTAATTTTTTTTCATATTCATACATAATCCACCTTCTAAATGTGTGCCAATTCTGAATTTCCTATTTCAAAGGTACATTCCTTAGTTCAACATGAATAATTCTGAGATTTTTCAAAGTATTTCCTATTTGTAAATTGTTCTCCAAGTCAATGTGTTTCTTGACTGTGTGCTTGAATCTTTTAAAAAACGGAAAAATTAATTAGGACTAAGATAGAATTATTGATATTTGTTATGTATATGGGCTGGGATTTGTATAAATAATGCATATTATGCAAAGTTTAAGAAAGAAATTGGTCATCTAACTGTTCAGAGAATGTAAACAAAAGAAGGTCTGGATTAAAAAAATAGTTTGTTATGTATGTAGTTACTCCTGATCCTGGTTTCAATTCAGGCACTACAAGATAATTCACCAGTTTAATTTTTTTAATTGTATACATAGTTGGTGTCGTAATGCACAGTTTATCCAGTCTGCTGCCTATTGAAGTTTTCCTCCATCTGATAACATCTACAAATACTTGATTGTATAACTGAAGCAAATTGTGATTTATAAAGAGTAAATAGGATTAAACATACAAGATAGCACGGGTGTCTGCATCAGATTCAGATGACAGGAATACTTATTCGCAGCCTAAGTGGTAACATCTCATTTCATACAGTTACATTTTGGGTGAAAACTGAGTTTGTGTTTCATGCAGGTAAAATAGATGAATGGGAGTCAGAATAATGTCTGCTACTGAAGAACCTGGGAATGCACTTTCCCATCTGATGCAACTCTTGTATTTTAACACATCCTTTGCATGCTGATGAAGACTGGTAAAAACAAACTGTCAAAAATGTACTTCCTGCATATGCAAAGGAGCTAGCTTTGCTATCTCTGGTGTTGTAAAGGAAGGAGTGGGCCAGGCACGGTGGTTTTGCAGTAAAAATACCACTTCCGTGGAGGGATGCTCTCAGGTATTTGGGCTGCACAAACTAGAGTTTCCAGTAGACATCTCCTGCCCTCACCAGTGTTTCACCCACATCTGGTCCCTCTGAAACTTTCAGAGATTCCTATAGAGTTCCTGGGAAGAAACGATACTTCACTTTGCCCTCTATTCTCTACTTTCCTTCCAAAGGAAGGAAAAGGGAGCAGTAGGAAAGGAACTGCTAGGAAAGGGATGTTGCTGTCCTTGTCCAATAAGGAAGTTGGCTTCAACGAAAGCATGAACTTGGGACTCAGGAAATGAAAGCTGAAGACTACTTTTGGGTTAATGTCTGTAAAATCAGACACAACGCTGTGTGTTTTCTGCAAGTAAATGAGGCTGAAATTCCCACTAAACTCATCTACACACAGAACTACTGTATCCCTTTGAAAATGCAGTATTACCTTCAGCTTTGTTGTTGCTGTATGTCTGGCCTTTTTGATCTTTTTTTTCCCCCTTCATTGTAAAGCTGTCCTCTCTTGACTTCACAAAAGTCAAAGAAATCAACAGAAGGCTCTCAGATTTAATTTGAAACATTTCTCATTTTGAGTTTCATCGTTCAAATCCTCTGATCTGATATTCTCATCCCTTAAGACTCTCCACAATCTCAAAGGAAAACATCTCCCAGGCCACAGGACTACATCTATAAATCTTCAAAATCCTGTATCTAGGGCTGTTTCATCTGTTGTAAACCTGCAGCTTTGCACAGGTGAGTAATCTTCTCTGCCCTAATAAAGTTGGTAATGTAGTTTGAAATGAAATTTGATTCCTCCCTTTTTGGAAGCAGTAATACGATTTGAAAATGAAATAGCAGGCCATTTGTTTGACGGCTACTCCATTATATTAAAGTAATCCTTCCATCCTTGTAGTCATACGAAAAGCAAAACATGAAATAGTGATATATTTTTCCCCCCCAAAAAAATCACTTGGTAATTGCACAAGGAAATGGCAAATCTATTTTTTAGTAAGCAGATTCTTCCTGTGAAATAGCTTTCCTGACAAAATCAAATTCTACTGTTGCATTTCCTATGGGCCTTAAGGAGACGGTTACATGAGCTTAAGGGTAACTACATATTTAATGCTTCAGTTCAAGTTGATATTGCACAATACAGACCCTTAAAAACAAATTATTGTTTGTGGAGCAGTAGTTGAGTGTATAATGAAATAATGAAAATACCTACATCTACCCAAACTGCCTTTAATGCATTTGTTAATAAGCAAGCTTTCCCTACCTTGCCATTAAACGAACTCAAGGTAAGGGATTTAGAAGAAACAACTTTTTTTTTCTGGTACATGTAGAGACATTGAAGTCTAGCAGGAATTAAACCCACTAATCTATATCTTTGGTTGGTACAAACCACTGGTAAGCTATTGACTGCCATCTACAACTGCTTGTGTGCCCTATCTATGCTGACTATCCTCCAGCCATGGTGCAATCTTCTACAAAATCCTCTGTAAGAAAATGTTCTGACTCTCTTTTTTTTTCTGGTTTTGCTAATAAAATTTCTTTGTGAAGTATTTCAGTGAAGATTACCATCCAGTATAAATTGAATAAAGTCCATTGACATAAATTGCTAAGTTTATACAAACTGAGAGTCTGGGCCTATGTACATGTATTCTGTATTGTTTTCTATTTGCACAGGATTGGCATTCACTATTTGATTTCCTGAGTTGCAAGACAATATTCAAACCTCTTGCAAGTATTCAGCAAGTCCCTTTTCCTTTATTGTGTGCTTTCTTCATTTTCTTGTAACAATTTCAAAAATGGACTTTTTTTTGCCACGTGTCAAATATTTACTTATTATAAGATAGACCTCAGCCTGAAAGATCCAAGCAATAGATTTCCCCCTCCCTATGTTTCCATCCTAACAAAAAAAAAGCCATTAAACTAGGCAGAAATCTGATTGCAGCCTCTGTTTTCAAGCATTGTAGAAATTGGTAAACACATACTTCTTTCTGTGACTTTGGGGGAAAAAAAAAAGAATATTAAAGTGTATATAAAGTGAATTAAATTTTAGTTTCTTTTTTTCCAGAGCGATATTTGTGCAAGTGTTCCGTATGAGAGAAGGAAATCATTTATTGCCCTTTCAGTTCCTCCCTCTTTCTATTTCATTTCCTCCAGTCTGTTTACTTACTTTCAGCATCCCTCTAAAAAAATACTTAAAGATTCAGCTACCTTCTCAAGTGTCCTCTTAAGTTATTTTTTGTTTAGATGAACCAAGTAGGGTGCTGAAACAGTACCCTACAAGTTGTTGGTACCTAAAGACAAAAATGAACGTGATTCAAATATCAGACAATGAGTGAAGCCTGAATAAAAAATTTGCTAAATAATAAACCTGAATAAATATTCACATTAATCATGGGCAGCCTGTGATTTTGGAAAAGAACCTAAATGACCAGAGTGTATTATTTACTCACTGAATTAGTTGCTCAGCGCCAGTTATAAAGGCATACATATGGCCTCTCTTACCATAGCTTGTTTGTGAGATACACGGCTATTCCAACAGCACTGAATGCATAGTTTTGCTTCAGGGAATATATAACATATTCAATATGCATTCCTGAAATATATTAATATTAATCACACTTATAGGTATATTGCCAGAGAAAAAAAGGCTCATCTCATTTTTTAAAGATCCTTTAATGTATTCTGGAATATGTATTCAGAGTTTCTCTGCTTATATGATAGAGATGCCTCAAGATATGCAGGCAGGGTTTTGAATACTGTATTATCTGATTAATATTTAAAATCTAAAGAAAATGGTTAAGGTAGCTGAAAAAAAGGTGAAATCAAATACAGGGAAACATTTCCTTACCTGGAGGGCTTTTGACCAATGGAGCTCTGAGATCTTTTATACCAAATGTGAATATATCAGGGTCTTTTAAGATAGTTTTCCAGCAAGTGTTCAACTATGTGTGATGTGCAGTTATTGTAACCAAAAGGGATATTTTAATTTTGTCATATTTTGCTTGCCATTTCTAAATAGATTTAATAGTTTTCCACATTTAAAGAGACTTAGCATGATATTGCAAGGGATATAATTTGAAGCAGTATTTTAAATGGTCATGATAAATGATATTTACAATTTCATAACCTAGACAGTATTGAACAACTGTTCATCCAAGGAGAAATACAATAAGAAGTTGTGTGTTTTGGGTATAATAAAGATAAACCAGAAGTTTACCATTCAGTTACCTGGAAATCCAGCCCATATATTCAGCATCCTGATGCAGATTTTAGAGTAGGCTATGGAATATAAAACCAAATTACTCCATTAGCATTTATCCGCAATGTTTTACAATGATTTTTTTCTTGAGAAATTTCAGCTTGTGGATGCAAACGCCTACAAGTATTTGTAAAAGTTCAGTAGCTGCACCTTTTATGATCAAAGTTTGTATAAAGAAAGGAATGTTTAATATATGCAAATTTCATTATAGTCTTGCAAAAATATATGCAAAAGATGAAATTGCTTTGGTAAATCATTTGATACATGTGTCTTTTCTGCAGAAATACATGGAATGATACTAGTAATTTTTTTTTTGTATGAATATATGTTTAAACTTTTTCCTCCATCTGTTAGGACTTGAACACTAGTAAGAGCTCTTCCCTTAAGAGAAATTAGCAGAAATACTCAGAAGACCCCAAAGAATGCTATGGAAAGTACTTGTAAATTAATATCTTCTACAATTGCTCTTTCTTTTCTGGTTATTGGTTTTCTGGAAGTGTATTTCCGTTTTCCTTGGATAGATTCCATAGAGTTATATTCTATTTTAAAGAGTTTTTAATTTTCGGTATATGAAGTTATCTTAAGTTCTCTATCTTTTGAATGCAGAATAGTCTAGAGAGTGTGTAGACAAGGACTATCTTTGGGACAGTGTCTGTCTTCATAACAGGTTTCTGTAGTGCTTTTGCCATAATGAGGCTGGAAGCTGAAGGAACTATAGTAATGAATCATCCTCACTAGTAGAGGAACCTGAATAGGTAAGATGAATCACTCCCTGGAGATACTTGCCGCTCCTCATTAGATGAGGGCTAGAGGAGAGGTGACAGCATGGACCAGACAGTTAACTTTCAGAATGTTAATGTTAGTGACAAATTTAAGAAAAATATTTTTACATTTAAAATAAATCTTATTTTTTTCTCTGTCATTGGCGATCTGGAGAATGTTTTTCTTTCAATAATATATATTTAGTACAGAAAAAAGTACTCTTCACCAGCTCAGAATTATTCCCTTAAAAATAAAAAAAAAAAAAAACCAAAAAATTATGGTTATTGTTGTTAGAAAGTTTCAGTTTATATTAATGTGTAAAATATTTACATATGAAGTCATAATTCATCTGACCAGAAATCAACATTTCACTAGGAGGCTTATGCTCCATCTGTTGCCAAAGGGAAGAGAAAGTCACCTCACAGAGGCAGTTCATCCCAATGTGAGCTCAGTGGAAGGTTTTTCTTACACTTAGTATTTGAATGATTTGAAACTGGGTGTTCTGAGCCCGCTCCTCCATCACAGTAAATCAACTCAGGTACCCTCTCTGTCTTAATTGCAGATTATAAAAGGAATTTAGGATAAATAGGGTGCTTCAAATAGTTATTTTAAACTAAACACTTACATCTTATATGGCGTTCACACTTTTATGATCTATTTATCAAATGTGAATCGCACAACGGAGACTTTAGGAGAGGCAGTGGAATACTATACGAGTATTCCCATCTTCATGCAGGTACAGTTCCTAGTGTTTGGTACTGTGACACTTACACTACAGCTTCTTTTTTCTAGGAACTGCTCTTTTGGGTAGTTTTGCAGAGCGCCATTATTTACACAGATTTTTCGTAGGAGATAACATATCTGGGTCTTTGGAAACTCATAGAATAGTTGAGTGAAATTACTGTAGTAAGTCCCATCTAAATAAACATACGGTGATATACTATCTGCACGTTGTTGCCTGAGTCATTTGTTTCCAAATTTAGAAAGCATGTGGTAAAAAAATCCGTCTGCCAAAGACGACCACGTGAATTAGCAAAGGGCAATGCATTAAATATAAATATAAACACAAACACATTCTAAATTTCTTCACTTAGCCTGATTCCTTCTCCTTGCCTTTTGGCCTACACAGAACCTCACTGGATTTATATAAGATCCTTTCCTTACGCAAAGACTTGTTGAATCACACAAGTAAAAGTATTCTGGAATAGATTTGTGCCTGGCTACAGGACAGTTGTTTGTTTGGGATTTAGGGTATTGCGCTCACGTAAGTTCCCCTGAGATCACACAGCCCTTGCTTCTGGATTTAGTATCCAATGCGTTTTACTTCTATGTACTGTCTACTGACTCTTAAATGGAAAGTGTGTGATATAACCTTCAAGCAACAAACAGAAACCAAACCTTAGTCTGTTTCAAACACCCTAATAACCAGTTTTATTTCATACAAGATCATCCTTCCTGCAATGAAAAGGAAAACAAATTTTAAAGAATGATTCCAACATTGACTTTAGCAGATATGTCCCAAATTCATGCAGGACTGAATATATCCCCTTTGTATATGCAAACACAGTATGAGGTAGAGCCTCTTCATGTACAAATTAGCATTCAACTAATGTGAGTTTTAACACTTCAAATACTAAAACCAGTACAGAAGTAATTTATAAATTAGTTCAGTTCCAGTGAAGGCACTGGAAAGATGCCGTGTTACATCACTGCAGGTTTGGGCCTTGGTTGCTTGAAAAGATTATTGTTATTGTAATCCATACATAAAGAGAATTTCACTCAAATGTGAAGTAGGGTAATGACAATTTGAAACATCTATTCTTAGCAAATGCATAATTTTTCTTAATACTTTTAGAGAAAGGAGAAAATGTATATGCCTATTATGGCAGGAAAGAAGCTAGCTAGAGAGTACAGTTGTGGTACAAAATTCATTGCTGATCACATATTGCAGCAATGTAATGCACTTCTTTTACTGCTTTGATTGTTCTAAATACAACTTATTTTAGGTAAATCTCCAAGATTTAGAGTGTGAAAGGGCAAAATCTGATCAATTTAAGGAATGTTAAACTTGCAAATGGAAAAATTTTATGCCTCCTTAACAGCTTTAAATCTTTCATTTTCTTTTCAGCTATAAATATTCTATAATGGCAAAAGAAGAATATAAAGTAAACTCAAATTCACTACCTCAACCTTTTTTATGAGTAGCACTTTATTTTAATGGTACATCTAGCTAATCCTGAATTACAGAGGACTTCCAACAGAAGTATATATGACGTGCATTAATATCAAATTAATCCTTTATGATCAATGCTATTGTCACGAAAACTAGACAAATTAATTAAATGAATCACTTAAAATAAAGAGTTTCTTCCTTCATGCAGCTTTTTGGTCCTATTTGGGTATTCATTACTCCTTTTCTTGGATTCAGGAGATTCATTTCTTTCTGTTCAACTGTATGCCTCAAAGAGTAACTGCAGTGTACTGTGATGGCTGGAAACACATTATGTGCTGGTCAGTAAAAATCAGAAGTTACCCATTATTAGCCACTATTAGAGCTAGTGAAACACAGTAAAAATGGTAATAGATACTTTTGAAAACTGGAAGTGGGTTTTTATCATGTAGTCCTGAAAATTAACACCTAATATCCACAGACAATTAATTGATGATTGTCTTTTTATTTATACTACTTGGCTTGTTCTGAGATCTTGGAGTAGATAGAAAGACCAAATTACTGTGGCAACAACTGCAGAACATCCCAGCTTTTCTCTTAAACCTAAAGCTTTCAAACTGGGGTAATACTTTTATATATCTTGGGGTCTAAGGGGCAGAAGTAATCTGTAAAGAGCTGTGAAGCTCTCTGACCATCTATCTGTGAAAGCCTAGCACACTTTTGACATTGATGCTCCACAGAATTCAGGTAACACAAACCACCAAAATACAGTGAACAATAGCAGCAATATCAGGCACAGACTTCAAGTCGCAGATTCACCACAGCGTTAAAGAAAGATCCCACAGAGCTGCTTCAGAGAGCAAGAAATGTCTGTTGATCTAACAATCATATAGTTCTGTAAATTTCACTGAACATAATAATCTCTTGTCTTTGAGAGCTGCTTACTAATATGACTTGCAGCCAAAGCGATTTTTATGATCTTAATTTATTTTATTAACTTATTGTGATTTTTTTACAGATGGTCAGCGAAGAAGTACTGAATTCCATGTCAGTCATCAAGGTATCAGAATGTGAATTTGCATTAGAATAAAAATGAAAAATATTTTTTTTGCTATTGCTGGGCCCTTGGCTTGAGCTTTTCCTTTCTTCCCCTTTTTAAAAACGGAATCATGCTAAAATAGGTAACTTCAGAAATAAACTTACATCTCTTCACAGGAGATCAGAGCTTCTCTAATTACGACAGTACATTTTTTAATCAGTAGAGGCACCAGATTGGGCCTCGATATATCGCTGTTCAAGTTCTTACTATGCTTCAAGGCATTCTGGGGTTAGAATCCCCTATTCCCTTCCCTGAATATTCAACAATTAAGAGCTTTAAACATAGATGTACCTCAGGTCAGTATCATCAGGTACAGAACAGGTGAAAAAGTCCAGGATCAAGTCCTTCTGGGGGAGGTTTTAATAACCTCTGAGCAGTGTTTCAGCATTAGCTGTTAACAGTGGTTTAACAGAATGGTTTTTCAGCTGCGAAGTGTTTCAACATTGACTTATTTCAATCAAAATTGAAATATTGCTAAAGTGCTTCAGGCAGATATACTTACTATGTAATACTTGCATTTGATTTTTGTGAAAGAGAATATATGATAACACGTAATGCCAGAGTATACCAAGTCTGACAGTGAGAAAAGGGTAATCAGTATATCTCCATAATACAGGTGCCATCTTTTGATAAATACATATAAATCTTGTTGTCTTAATGAAGTTATGATAGTCTACTTTTTAGGTTAGGCTAAGTTGAAATAACTTTTCTTTTTCTCTTACCAAACTACTAATGACAAAGATGTGTCTAAAGTTTCCCTTGTGATAAAATATTATTATAAATTATGAATGCAAAACCAGCTCTGTAAAGTACGTTAATAAATTTCTAGCATAACTGAGCAATCTATTTTTTAAATTGTTTTACATACACGTTTAAAGCTGACTCTTATGAGTTACAATGGTGAGTATTATTCCAGGCTTTCATAAGCCCATCTAAATGAACTGGTTTTGTGGGAAGAAATTATATTTATTTGGTTCATTTCTCCAGCAGAAGTTTCTTGGACTCCTCTATTTCTTCAGATGTCCAGGAATACTGAAATCACCTAAAGGCTCCTGAAGTTGACTATTACTGAGTCTTTCCTTTAAGGAATAGTAACTTCATCATAGATTATAGCTTAAACTTAATTTTCCACAACATGATAGTTTATAAAATTATAGTATGTGCTACAACATTTGTTGTTGATTCAAACTCAGCCTGAGGTAGAAGGTCTGCTGCCTTACAGCAGAAAATTATGTTTCCTTGAATTAGAAGGCTAGGTGACAACCGTAAAAGAAGCCAGTAGCATTTTGATGTGCACTATGAGCCCAAACAGTAAGTACTGGATTACATGCTGGTCTGATAGACACCAAATCATTCCAAAATAACTGCTTAAATCAGTGAAGCGATTTCCTTGGAATTAATCAGGTTGAATTCATTTGTGAAGGCAGAAAATTTAGCTCTACCATGGCCTTTTTCAGTGTCCTTTCAGATCCAGAGTTCTGTTAATGATTATGTAGATGGAAAGTTGACTTAAATGCAAAGTATGAACACAGTATTAAGCCTTAAATAAACCTGAAGAGTGGCTAAGGTTACATTGATTTTATCAAGTACACAGACTCGAAAGTGTTTAGGAAACTATCAATGCTTTTTATGCATGCTGCTGTGTGAGAAAGAATGTGGTATGGAAATGTTCAGGCTTCTTTCAGTCATCTTGTCTCTTTTTCAGGCTAAGAAATTGTGGGTCTAAGATACACATCACACAACTTCTAAAGTAGGTGATATGAATCTCATCCTAAGACTTAAGTTACAATATGAGTGTCTGAAAGAACAAATGCTGGCTGCAGAAATGTGTCCTAAGTTTAACATCTAGAGAAGGATTCATCCTGTGCTAGCATGAAGAAATGTCTTCAGACAGTATGTCTCCAGGGTATCAGAGACATGCCAAAGATCTGACAGATATGACCTGGGACCTATGAAAGACTCATGCTGCTGTAAAGAATCAGCTGAGAAGGAAGGAAAATATCCTGGAGCATCTAAACTGCTATTAATTGCTTATATTGAAACCTACAATTGAAACCTACCTCTCTTAAGTGAGTTTTAGATATTAGATATTTTCAAGCAGAGGTAATTTTGATTTGATTTTTGATCTAGTAGTGTTCAAAGAAGATTTGGCTTTACTGAAATCAGCTTATTCCTATGACGAGATAATATTCTTGTGTAATTACTTCTAAAGCATTAAAGAAGGTGACATTACAATGTTTTCTAAGTAGTTAAAGGCTATATTTCGCTTTGCATATTAGATTCAAAGATATCTGAGAAAGCTCATATTATTTAAAAATACACTTCCTTAGTTTTGAAAATTCGTGTAGGAGCTTCATAAACATAAACTATCAGACAGCTTGGGCAGAAATCTCCGAGGAATGTTCCAGACATCTCAGTGTCTGGTGATAAATTCTAATTCCTACAGTCATTCTAAACTCCTTTCCCTAATCTGAATTTAACATCGCAGATTTGAGCACTGCCTTTTTAGTTCTACTCTAGATAGTGAAGCTCTGTCTATTGGCCTACTTGAACTATTGTATTTTACATTGTTGTTTTCTCCATTAAGTATGAATCTGAATAATGCATGACATAAAATTACAGGATGGGCAATTTAAATTGAGTTAGTACTGCATACCTTCATATTTTTCATCTCCTGACTTGTGTATGCTGGATTACTCAGACTAAATGTTACACTAATGTTTCTTTATTTCCATTTAATATTAAAGAGTATGTCCTCTAAATCCTGTCTTTATAGCTAAAGTAAAGCTGGCAAATATTGTTCAGTATATTAATACAAATATAAATAGATTCATTGGAAATATGTACTGGCTAAATTCCATATATTGAAAATAACTATCAGATCAGTAAGTACATGTCTGCATTCTCAAATAGTCTTTGGATTAAGTGTTTGATGTAGAAAGCTTAGATGGAAAAAAAAAAAAAGTGGTAATTCATAAGATCAAGGAAAATTAGCGTTAAGAAACTGAAATCTGAACTTTTCTAATTTTTCCCCATATGCATGGGAGACGTGTTTCTTGGACTCAGAACAGTTTTCTTGTAACCTCTTGGGGAAAACTTAGAACATTCTTTGAATATCTGTAAGCCTTTATAGTCTAGGTTCAAGATCTCTTTGAGGACTTTTTCGGGACTTTTCACTGCTGAGAATAAGAAGGTTAGATTTTCTTTTTTCTTTTTTTTTTTTTTGCATTATTATAGTCTCTCCTAGGAGCTGGGGATCATGATACGAAACCTTTTCTGAAGAATGAAAACTAAAAATAAAGCAATGGATGGATTTTACTAGCCATAAAGGAAGAAATACCAGAGGTTTTCAAGACACAACTGGACAAGGTCCTAGATAACCTCATCTGGGCTCCCTTTCCCTTGAAAGATTGGACCAGATGATCTTTGGAGGTCTCATCCAATCTGGGCTGTTCTATGATTCTCTGATTCTGTGAACTGACATGATCAGAAAGCATTTTGAATCAAGAAAAATGAACTTTGATGGGAAAAGTAGTAGGGAAACACTGACAAAGTCCTGGGGAGAAGGAGAGTCTGTCTTATGAGATTAAAATATATTGGTTTATTTAGCTTAGAAAGGGGCTTAAATGAGTTATATCGGCTGTTTTTAAACAAAACAGAGGGTAAATACTGGAAGAAGATATTTAAGAAAACAGATAATTGTGATGCAAAAGCAAATGAACATAAACTGTCCTGGATACATTTAAGCTAAAAGCTTTAAGAGGGTTTTTAACCACAGAAGGAATGATGTTGTTCATGTTCCAGTAGCAACCAGAAGAGTAGGTACATTTACAGGTGAACAGTACCAGTAATAAAGGAACAGTTAAGGATATAGTGAGAATATCAATTGTTCGAGGTCAAGTAAATACAGGTTTTGTAACTTGATCCTCATAACTGTGCAAGTGAATAAGACAATCAAACCCTCAAAATTTGCCTTACCCCTGCTTCTAGCTTTCAGTTTATGAAAGCAGTTTCCAGAAAGCAGCATCTTCCCTTTTCTTTCTAGGGCTTGTTTTTTTTTACTCCTTGAAAGTCATCATGAGGCAATGCTCAGTGCCCTGCCAGGGAGCAAAGAGACAGTTTGGGCTGCTCACACAATAAAGGGGTGCATTTCCACACCTGCAGCACCACTCCACTACCATTCACTTTCTGGATGGAAACTGAGTGGTGTGTGACCAGTTAAGGTCTGTGTGTAAAGTCTCAAGGTCTGACACTTCACAGAGACATCTGGGAAGCAGAATGTCCAGGACGTGTGATGGAGCTGCTACGGAGAGGGAAATCAGGGAAGACTTGACTCTTCCTTCCTCAGGAATCATCCTTCTCTATTCCTCAGCCAGCACAATACTTATCCTTTAATAACAGCTGGTTACACCAAGTCATTACATCCTGTTTAACCCCTGGGAGCCAAAAAAAGTGCTAATGTAGTAGGCTCTCAGAGCTAGAAAAAAAATCATTAAAGAAACTCTCAGGATACTATGAGGTTCCCATTTTAAAATGCCAAAAAACAATGCAGACATTCTGAATGTTAGCTACCAGAAAAAGATTCTCTTTTTATATTCCTGATGATGCAAGTTTTGACCTTCCGCTCCTCATTCCAGATTTCCAGGTAGTGAAGAAAAGTGCCTCCAGGGCTAGGACGGTGGGAGAACAAGGGGCATCAAGAGAAAACACATCTTTCATTGTGTGTAAAGGGGAAAGAAAATGCTTCCTTTTACAGAAGTTACATTTCAATAGCATCAGAATCTTTGTTATTGAACACAGCATTTCTGTGTTTCTATTACAAACTTGAATTTAGGCTCACTTTCTGCTGAAATGACAACTCCAAATATTATCAGGGAAAAAAAAAAAAAGGCGATTTTGATCTAAATTCTGCCTGCACAAAGCTCGTTTCATTACAAGCCCAGAAGCCAAGCACAACATAACTACAACATTTGATTAAGATCCACTGAGAATTAAGTACAAACTTATGAGCATAAGTTTTCTCCTGCAGTGCTGCTGCTAAGATATTGAAAGCTAATCTTTTCCTTTGTCTCTTTTCCCGAAGACACTTCTGTCTCTCAGGTATCTTATGCTAAAAAATAAACTCTGTTTTCATGTAAAAAAACCCCTAAATCTGTCGTAAAAGACTCTGGTGAAATAACTTACTGCAATATATTAGAAATAAAAATCCACTGAGAGAGGGACGGTATACAGGTATTCTAGAGGATTAGGAGTGACAGAGCATCAGTCAACATTTAAAGCCTTTGCAGATGGAAAACTAGTGGAAGTAGGAGTAAGGTGGTTATGACTATTGTAAGGTTCACAGAGGTGAGCAGGGAACATGAGTATAAACAGAGATGTGAATTCTGAACCACTACGAGACTTTGTTTATTTTTTAAAATATTTGTTATTTCACAGTTTAAAAGAAAAATGTCAAATGATATTGGCAATCAATAACAAGTGAAATTGCATGCTAGGCTTCGAGAAATTAAAAATGTAGAAGGATATATTACAAGTAGATATTTTGGTAGTTAGAGGTGGAGGCAGCTTGGAGAGAGTGTTTGGTTTTTATCAGCTCATGTCTGTTTTCAAATCTAATACCTCTCTTTATCTGTGGAGCAAGTGGGAGGTACTGTAGCAAGATACGGTAACAGCTAGTTCTCATTAATATTTAAAGATCCACTGCATCATTTCTGTTGTATACAGAATCACCGACATATGTTTAATAGGGTGCTTTAACAGCAGTGAGATCAGGCTACCCAGTCTTTACTATATGCATATATGTGCATGCCATATGCACATTTAAAGGCCACTTGCTTAGGATTTGTTTCAGGTTTTTTTTCACTTCCATTTTGCAGTCATAAATTAGGTTGCAGTCATTAGTTACATCCATTCTAAAGAGCCAGTAAGCTTTCCTCATTATCAGTCAATATGAGTGAGAGATGGCCAGTATATAAAGCAGCCATTGCTTGTGCAAATTTGAGATTCAAATGACAGAAAGCGGAATTCTGAACTCAAAAACTCTGAAAAGAGGTCTTTTTTACACATAATAGTAGTAATAGAGGCTTGGGGGTTATTTTTCCTTTTTAAAATTATGCCTTGGAAATTTAATTTGTCTCTAAAACATAATAAACCATACACACTTGGTACAGGCAGCAGGACATGGGTGTATAGTCACTTCCTTGTTCTAGCTTTATTTTTTCCTCAAGCGGCTGAAAGAATAAGTGCTAGTCTCCTAGCTCAGCTTTATAAAAGGAGCAGTGTAATTCAGAAAATCCCAAATTTGCTGTGAGGGAAAATTATAAATTCATAAGATTCGCTACTTTGGAAAAAAAACCCAACAGTTTTGTGGGGATTTGAGGTTTCATCATAGACAGCAGCACAGTTTGCATTTTACATGATAATAACTGTTTAAAGATTTATAAATTATTCAATCAAGGTTCTTAGCTTCTGCTTTTTTAAATGAGACAAATATCAGTTTTAGTTAGAGGTAATGTTACAGTTTGCTAAAATTCAATTTAATATTTATTTGTAAAGGTTAAATGAACTGTCAAAAAATGCTTAGTCAGAGACATCTTGTAGAAAGTAATTTTCAGAGATCGTGTTTAAGAAAACATTAATTCCCATCACAACATCCATATTCTCTGGACGTGGACTAGAACAAGGAATAATAAAATAAAAGGTCCTACAAGCTTCTCACCGTTTCTATCGCCCTAGTCATTAAAGCAGTCATCTGTCTCTACCTGATTAAAGCAGCTGCTTCTGCACTCTAGGTGACTTTTGGCTTGTAAAACACCTGTAAACTGATCTGTCAGACGCAGACACCAATTCAGAGAGGTTACAGAGCTTCCTGGTTTTAAACTAACAGGGGCTTAAATAGTCCCATCTACATCAACAACAGGGCATCTTAAGGCCACAGACGTAAAGTCATTGCACTTGCAGAGACAGAGGGCAGCCCAGATATGCTTTGACTGCATGACTCAGCACGTGGCCACAATGTTCTGCGCAATTTTGCACTTCGGTCTTCCTTTTTCTGATCCAGTATGAAAGACCCTCTTCCAAGGACTGTTTGGACACAATGATATCTCTTTGTGCAGAACTACTTGATATTGACTCTGAGATCATTATAAATTTGACCCTTACAGCCTGACCACCAAATCAAGGCTGTGATCATTATCTGTGTTTGTACTACAAAATTCCACAAGGCTGAGTGGATATATTTTTCTCCAGGCTTGGCAGGAACTTGCAGTATGTGAATGACTCTTTTTAATGACCAATAAATGTAATACCTGTGAAACCTCTTCACTCAACCAGTCATAAAAAAAAAAACAACCCACCACTAGTAAAACTCCCCCCAAAACCCCAACTCCCCCAACAAATAGAATCAAAGATACTTCATATATTAAATTTGGTCTAATATTTATATATTTTCTGTGCTTGCTGTGCCCTTTAAAGATTTTCTAACCATTCCTGTGGCTCTAGATACACTAGAAATCTCATAGATTAATTAAGATGCCTCTTATCAGGAATTACAGTAATGGCCAGCTAGCCAAAATACTAATCTCCCAATGTGTGGGAGCTTTGTATCTGAAATCAATCATATTTGCAAGCGGTCTGAAATATTAATCGTACTGCAGCCTAGTATTAAATACCTTCCCATATCTAGCTTTTGAATTTGATTCCCAGGACTCGCTCTGTCCTGTTCAGTAGTATTTCACTCTGCAAAGAGTAGCATAGATTTCTAGAGAATATATGGTGTAGTTATGCATGTATTTGAAGTAAGTCTGTCTTTGGGCCCTATAGTATTTCTCCTTACACAAGCAGTACAGTATTTTTAGAGTGTTATCCATATGGGCTGTTCATTGCATCCAGAGAGGACTGTGCAACGTGTTATTGCTCCAGCAAAGACTACTTTAACTTAGATTTCATGCAAAGGAAGGAGCGTCAATCAAACATCAATACTCATGTTCAAGCTGGATACCTTACATTAACACTATCTTGCTCCTTTTCACTTTATTGCTTCACGTGCAACTGTGCCCATGGGTGGAGAAGTTTGAATCTACTCCTACTTTCACAGTAGGATTTATCTTCTCTGGATAAAGGCCACTTGACTTGATAAACTGTATTGGTGTGTCAACGCAGCAGGCTGTGTGTGTTCTCTTTTGTTTTTTTAATTTTGTCAGTAATTAAAAAAAAAAAATGGCAGACTGTTCAGTAAGATCTGTTTTAGTTTAATTCCCTTTCTAAATAGCTGTGTTCATAGGAGAAATCTCCACTCTGAAGTATACAGATTGGAAAAATCCCAGAGGGACTTGTTGGATTTTACAGGGAACCAAAAAATTGTGATTACTCAAAGCATTGCTTCTGAAGCTTTCGTGTGGAAAGAATCACAAGGCTTGCTGAATCTCACAGCAAAACCTGCTGTCTCAGCAACAATTACTGTAAATGCACTTACAAACTGACACCAGTGATAATGTCACTGTGCAGCTGGGATCTTAAATGGAACCTGCTGCTCCACACCAGCTTATTCAAGCAGATTCACAGGCAGGAAAAAGCAGACAGGGGCAGAGAAAATGTGACTGTATCTGTGTGTGAGTGTATATGTAGTTTGCATTTAGAAAAGCAAAAGAAAAAAAAGCAGAACCATGCATTTATGAAAGAAATGTAGAAAAAGGTGAACAGGGTGAGAGGATACCACCTGTCACTCAGCAGGGGATTCAGGGCATCAGGAAAGCAGTGTGATGCCAGCAGGTGAACAGGGCATCAGGAGCCTGGTAACTGGCAGCCAAGATGTGGCCAGGCCAGCAGGGAGCAAACACCTGGCCATTTCTTTGTGAACCAGTCAGCGGGAGCCTGGTAGAGAGCAGGTGGATGGGGCAGCAGCCAGGGTGGATACCTGGCAGCTGCTCTGGGGTCAGCTTGTCGAGAGAGCTCTCTACACAGAGCCATAAAAAGGATTGTTTGCCTTTTCACTCTTGCCTTAGGATTCTTCACATAGTTTAATCAGGAAGATTAAACTCAGCTTCTCCGAAGTGCCTTTGGTGGGGAAGAGGATACCTGTGCCACAGTCTAGTAAATTTTCCCAGGGTCACTTTCAAGAAGATCTTCAAAAGAAAATATCAGTGCTAAAGAGCTGTCTCAGTTTCAGCATCTCTTGAGCAATACTGGAATGAAATTTCCTTTATTCACATTGGTCAGTGTCTTCATCTAGCCCCAGCCAGAGTATGCAGTCTCTCTCTCACTCCCCCCACCCTCCAGTTGGACAAGGAGGACAATTGGTAAAGAAAAGAAGGCAAAACTTGTGGGTTGAGATTTAAAAAAGAGATAAGAGAATAACAGAAGAAAACAAAACAAAGATGGAAAACAAAATAAACAAAACAAATAAACAAAACCCCAAAACAGAAAATACTGAAGCACATAATTTACAATATAATAGCTCACAGGAGATCTGAATGCCTAGCTTCCTCTCAAGTAGCAGGAGACTCCACTCAGCACCCTCCTCACTTACATACTGAGCGCTATGTCACAGGGTGTTGAAGAGCCCTTTGGCTAATTTGGGAAAATTTACCCCAGCTGTTGGCTAATTAGTAAACTATCCCAGCTGTGTGCCCCAGCCACAGGGGCCACCAGCTCCTGTTCTCCTCCCAGCTCAGGTGAAAATTAACTCTATCCTAGCCAGAACCAGGACAGTCAGGCATTAAACGATTCTGGTTTTAAGTATCATGTTGTGTATTTAGAACTCCAGGCAAGGAAAGCTAACACATTACCCTGTGTAAAACTAGCCAGAGCAGTAGTATGATTGCAAACATCCTCCGGTGCACACTACAACGAGATCATTTTTTCTGATCTCCAGAGGAAAAAAATAGAGATTATGGAACAGCTGATGACATTCAGTGTAACTCCACATAGTTGGGGAAAAAAAAAATTGGCTTTGTATGTCCATCCTATCCCTGATGAGCCTTGCAGAGCATGGAAGCCAGAGAAAAACAAGTACTGTTGCTGCAGTTGTGAAGGGGACTAGCTGGAATCAGCATGCAAATCAAGAGATTTTAAAATTTGGGGTTGCAGAGCTCATTAAGCTCTTTTAATGAAAACTATGTTTTTTCTACGCATTTTACAGACTGCAGTCCTTCCCCAAAGAGTTAACCATAGAGCTGACCCATTCAATTAAAAAATCTTTCACCTATTTGAGTCATCTGGGATAAAGCTCGATATACATGAAATTAAATCAGAGTTCTTTCTTTGAAGAGAATAGATAAAACCTCCATACTGATCAGAAAGTGGTTTTGTGGTTTTATTAATTCTTCCTCTTTTCATTGCATTGTCTCTCTACAGAGTGTATTTGCTGCAGGAGAGTAACCTCTTTGTTCCCTGGCAATGACACGCTGCAGGGACTAGCACATTCCTTGAGTGTATAAGCAGATGGATATTATGTAGGAAAAAGGAAGCGGTGTTACCTCTGACCATTACATTGATGGAATTCCACAGTAAAGTCTGCTGTTTTCCTTTTAAATAAAGACTTTTTTTAAAAATAAATAACTTCAAAAAAAAAAAGATTTGTGAATATAACCCAGCCCAGTGCTTTAATGGAAATGTATCAAGGCTTAAGAGAAAGAAAACAGGGCAATTTACAAGCAAAAAATCAAACCAGCTACCTTGAAGGAAAAGTACTAACAATTACATTGTTAATGGTATTTGTACCAGAGACAACTGTTGAAATACTAAAATAATACATTCCTGTCAGAGTTAAGTTGCATAAATAACAACAAAAAAAAAAAAGCTTGTTCAACGGATAGCACATTATCACTGCAGAAGACTAAAATGTATAACCTGGAGAAAAGTATGAAATACGTTAAGAAGCAATCTGCAGGTAAAGACTATAATATATACTCATAAGGGGCAAGAGTTAATATTGTGCAAGAAACCTTGGCTGTTAATTTCTTGACTGGAGTGCTTAGCTTCACAATCTTTGCATTTTCTTCATTAAGACATTCTAAGTGATTGATCATTTTTATAGTGTTCAGAGGCTCAGATACCATGGAAACACACTTAAACTATGGGAGTTGTCGTAGTATTAGAATAATGAGCAGTGAGTTGTGAAACAAAGTTGCTGATCAATGCTTATTCCTCCCAGTTCTGTCTCACACTGTGACTTGGCATTATTTGTGGTGTGATTTTTGTCTCTGTTCTTTTGTAAACCTGTACATGTCAGCAGGTCTACACATCTTTTAAACACCTCCAGGGATGGTGACTCCACCATTTCCCTGGGGAGTCTGTTCCCAGGCTTCTGATGCAGAAAGCACCCTTTTATTTGTATCTTTGTAGTGGCAAAGGTCTTAGAAATTCTACTTAGAATCTGAGAGGTAAGAGAAGACCAAAACTTATAATTTTCACATCCAAAGAAAACTGTAGTGTTATAGATCCAAACGCTATATAACAACACTACATAAGTTAATTCTGAAATTATTTTTAAAGCTAAAGTTTCTAACCAAATTTGTACTATAACTAATGAAGAGAAAGCAGATGTTATTTAGTCGCCGTCAAGAGAGTGTCACTGTCAACAAAGAGTGTTGTTGTCAACAAAGTGAGTAAGGACTAATTTTTTTACAATAGCAATCATCTTTAATAATAGATGCTTGTTTTTGACGGAAATGTGTTACACCATTTCATACATCTTGCACTGCAAAGCATATTCCTACTGAGAATATTCCCACACGTATTCATCTTAGTAAATTCATATAACCCTAAAACCTTCTCTTAGCTTGGCAATTAATGAAAATGACGTATTTTCAACATGATTGAAGTGTACGATGTTTTATAGGTATTTGGAGACCAAACTGAGGCTTATTTTCTGTTCTTATAATGTGAAACTCAGAAGACTGTAATTCATTTACAGAAAATGAGACAGAGGATATCTTTTCTTTCTAGGGCATGTCTTGTGTTCATGAACACACACACATGTGCACGTACACACACACCCTCCATGACAGACAGACACTATGTTTTTTCTTATGAAATTCCTGTCAGTTTAGCAACAAGAAAAAAAAAATAAAATAAAATACCTCACCAAACTGCTGAGTAACAGCTTCCTATCCACCAGCCAGTATACATTTATAATGAGTATGCAGCACGCAACATGGCATCTCTCATGATAGAATTATTTCCTTCTAGCATGGGATATATTCCAGGAAACATAAAGTAAGCCAAAACCCAACTAGATGGCACTGATTTTACCTGATACTTCAAGACAAATATATAGGTAGTTATTTGTCTTGGGAGAGGAAGAGGAGGGGTTTTTTGGGTCGCTTACTTTGTCTTGTTGAAAAAACACTCCAGCCTCAAGAATTCTCTCTGAAAGAGAAACCAAAATTCCCTTATTTATGTAAGGAAAATACAACGAAGTTGGACACATCCATACTGAAGTATTATGAACGCAAACTAATCTGTGTGAAACATCAGGAAGATATTTGAGCAATTCCTGTTAATATACAAACCCAGCTCATAGAAACACACATTAGCATCTTTTTCAAACAGAGTGAAACACCATTTGGAGAGGCAAAACATCATTTTAAGGTTTTCCAGGTATCGTAATTATAGGTTTTTTTCTGAACATTGAATATTCATGATGTATCATAAAACTAATGATAAACATAAAAACTGATGTGAACGTTTGACTAATCTGTTCTTATTTGTTTGGAAGAGCTGTAGTAATTGCCTGGTTTGTAAATTAAACATCTGCTATGGGAATAAACAAAAACATAACTGAGTATGTTCAAATAAATTGAATTCACCATAGTTCCATAAATTTTATTATATGGGCTCATCAATTTTATTTTACCTGAGTGCTGCGTCGCTATAGAAGGCAGCACCTAATTTTCTTTTAGATACTCTATTTGTAACAATAAATGTTTTCTGGTTTTAATAAACTGTTGTTCTTATTTGAAGGTTTTGGTTTGTGGGTTTTTTTTTCTGTAAAAGATGGTCGATAAAACAGCTGACTCAATTAAATTTGGCTACTATGTTTGTTTATTACCAAACTGTTAGTCAAGACCAACAGAATGTCAAAAATAGTCTCTGCTTGCACACTAGCCCATTTCAGACATGACAATTGCTGATTTTCGGTACACACAAGAAATAAATTTGGCATTTAGAGTAGCCTTGCTTTGCTATCTATCAAGTTTCAAATGGCACAAGATTGGGAGAAAAGCCAAACAGAAAGGTATTTAAAATAAAATCAGAGATCAAGGGTGGGATTTTTTTTTTTGTTTTAAGTAAATACAAGAAACTCTTTTGGACCATTTTTTTTTTTTTTCAAATTTAAGGTGTTAAAAGTAGCATCAGATGAGGAGTTAGTTTTAGCTTACAACGACTATTACTTACTGCATGGACACCAGAGGTAGAAGATCTACTTCTTTGATTCCTCCTATTATTACCAATCCTAGAATTGAAAGTCATCATGAATGCCTGTCACATGGTTACTTGTCTCATGGCTGCACTGATCAAGTAGGGTATCCTGGTACCTTAACTGTTAAGGTTGAGGAGCAAAGGTTGGAAGCATTCCAACTCAAACACTGAAAATACAGTGTTGAAGACTCCCTTGAGACTCCCAAGACAGGACTGCAAAACAAAGTTCAGTATAAGAGTACATAACTGATATATGTCTGGATTTTTACTCTCTGTAAGTTTATGAAGCTCCATAAGCATGAACGTGAATCAAGAATCTCATAAAACCTTCTGTTCCTCTGCTTTAGAAGGGTTTTCCACATTGCTTATGATTGTGCTTGAGTGCCCTGCACCTTTGATGTAACATAGTTTTGGAGCACCAACACCTTAATCTTTTGCTGTTCGGTGAGGAAATTCCTCACCAAATTTGATGTACAGTAAGGAGATGCCAGAAGAATTCACCAAAATTACCTTCAGAAAGGAGGACTTGAAACACAAGACAGAAATTACTGATCACAGACAGAAAAGAAGTTCCACTCAGGGAATGTTAGTTGGAATAGTAAGCATTCTAGGTATTTTAAGTCAGGGGCACTATGTCCTAGAGGCAAGCGTAATGATTTCCAAGTGTGTTACTTTTGTTTAGTGAGGGAGGCTACAGTGGCAGCTTCTGCAAGAAGCTGCTAGAAGTTTCCCCTTTGTCTGGTGGACTCAGACAAGTCTTGGGTAGAGCTGCCTCTGGCCAGGGCCAAGCCAATTGGTGATGGACTGTGGAATGTTCAGTGATAACATCTCTGGGATAACATATTTAAGAAGGGGAAAAAATAAGTAAATTAAAAAAAGAAGTTAAGAAGCAGAAGCAGGGGACAGAGAGGGGGAGATGCAAGCCTTGTGGGCCTTGCAGCCTTCAACCTCTGGCCTCCCACCAGCCATCTATCTGGGCTCGACTTAGCCTGGCCCGGCTGCAAGAAGTGGAGAGGAGATGAGATGTGAAGAGAACCTGAGAGGCATCTGTCTGATCTGATTGTGAAGAATTTCTTGTGAGAGGAACGGCTGCAGACGCCAAGGTCAGTGAAGAAGGAAGGGGAGGAGTAATGATGCTCCTGGCCAAGATTCCCCTGCAGCCCATGGTGCAGCCCATGGTGAAGCCGGCTGTCCTCCTGCAGCCCATGGAGGTCCACGGAGGAGCAGAGATCTACCTGCAGCCCATGGAGGAGCTCATGACGGGGCAGGCTGATGCCCAAAGGAGGCTGTGGCCCATGGAGGGCCTGCACTGGGGCAGCCCTTCTGGAGGGACTGCACCCTGTGGAAAAAACAATCCATGCCCAAGTAGTTCAGGGAGGACTGTAGCCTGTGGGAGGGACCCCACAATGGAGCAGAGGAGGAATGTGAGGAGCTCTTCCCCTGAGGAGGAAGGAACAGTGTAAAGCAGCAAGTGATGAACTGACCATGACCCCCATTACCTCTTCCCCCCTGTGCTGCTTGGGGGGTAAAGGAGGTAGAGATAATGTTAAGCCCAGGAAGAGGGAGGGGTGGGGGGAAGTTATCTTTTTTTTCTCATTATCATGTTTTGGTTTTAATAATAAACAGATAGTTTTCCCCAAGTTGAGTCTATTTTGCCTGTAATGACAAATTTAAGGATAACTCCTTGTCCTTATCTCAAACCTTGAGCCGTTTTGTTATAGTATCTCTCCCGAATTCCCTCGGAGAGTTGGGGAGAGTGAGAGAGAGACTGCATAGCTTGGTCCTGAGTGGGGCTAAACTACGACAGCAAATCTAAGAAAGTTCAGTCTTTCCTCTTGACAATTTCTTCAGACTTGTAGGAACAAGTGGGCCATGCAAGTGTGCCTATGTCCAATACCCCATACTGTATTGTGATGTGGAGCTGCGCCACTATGTTCAGGAAGGCACTCAACATTCACTAAAGTAGCAATAACAATTATGCCTCTTCAGAATTAAACACAGAACTGCCATTGATTTCAGAAGCCACAATCCTGCATTTCTAGTGTTTTGTAGTGAATGTTAATTGTGTGCCAAGTGAAAGAAGGATCTGAGCCTACTAATTCCAAATAAGTGGACATATAGGGAATGAAACAGGTATTTTAGATTTTCACTTGCATTTATACCTTAATCAGACAGGAGTTGGTGGGTTTTTTTGTGAAAATTCAGGAAACACCCCTTACGGAGCCTGAGAAATTAGTCAAACCACTGTTGGACAGCAGAAATGTCATAAAGATGCAGTTGTCTGTGAATGTTACAACCATCCTTGCCAAGTGTGAAACTTAGTGAAGAAATTCAAAACGTCATATTCCTTTTGAAAAATTTTCGTTGATAGCTAAATGACCAGTAGCCCTGTATGTCCAACATGCTGCACCTTAGAAGCCAAGTCCTTACCATAAGGAATACATAAAACTTTACAACTTCAGATGGATTTAAACATTAAGTTTCTACAGATGGATTTAAACATTAAGTTTGCTTTGGGAATGGGGGAGGAGTGGACTGGCAAGATAAATTGGTGTAGTACTTAGTCATTTATACATAGACATCTGCACCCAACTTGATGCAGTTTAATCCCGCACACGGGTAGAAAGAAGATATAAATTACAAGTTAGAGGCTTGGTCATTAAGGTATGCTGTTGTCCAAAACACAGTAATGTAGCAGATGACTGAAAAAAAAAAAATCAGTGCTTGTTCGAATACATGAAAATTACCCCTTAGACAAAAGGAGAGATAGAGTGATCATATTACTTGATCATCCTAGACCTTCACATTTCTCTGGGGGTTTGGGTTTAATAGCAACCATTACCTTCTGAAAGGGAATATTTCTTGTTTTCATTCCCCTATCCAGAACAGCTATTTCTTAAAAATGTATCTTGTGACAGTGGCAGCAAAAATTAGAAAGAAATTGTTCTCATCACTTCTGTGGAAGGCAAAAATCCACTCTCTCTCTTCCAACAATTTTTAATAGACTGAACATGCCACAAAAATACAGAGCTGTTTATTGATTTGAAGTATAGAAATGTACTATATAAATTTCCTGTGAAATCTGCCACATGTGAAGTGGTAAAGATCAAATAAACAGGCTA
Organism: Tetrax tetrax; assembly: GCA_009806455.1. NCBI lineage: Eukaryota > Metazoa > Chordata > Aves > Otidiformes > Otididae > Tetrax > Tetrax tetrax. The sequence goes on from WHYT01015370.1 coordinate 352,478, forward strand.
ATCCTAGCTCTGGAGCAGATTTGTAGTACCACCTACCCATCACTGGCTAGTGCATCACTCCTCACCATCTCCTACTCTGTGTGCAAGATGGATGTGGCTTGTGAAAGAAGTCCTGGGCTGCTGCTTCATAGGAAAACACACTCTGCATCACAGTAGTGCTCTGTATCACTTCATAGGTGGTCTATGCTGGGTGAAATCATAAATTCTGATACATAACGTCCTTGAGGAAAACAGCCCTTTTTAACCAAACTTCCCCAGTTTTTTTACTGGTAAGACGTCCAAAATAGTGAAGCTTTCCAGATGAGTGTAATCAGCTCTGGCTTGATGATTCGCTTCCTTGGTCATGCAGCTTTGGCACGTAAAGTGAGCCCAAGCATGCCTTCCATGTGCACTGCCCTTAGGTGTGCCTCTCAGTGCTGCAGGCTCCACACACTTAGGAACCTGAAAGTACATAATGTATAACTACAGACTTGGGGTTTAATAGCTTGGAAGTAGCGTATTTTATGCTATAATTCTCTGTAGTTTTTTTTTTGTTTTTTTTTTTTCCGCATTGTTGATTGCCTGCTTTGGTTTCTTTTGTTATTCTTGCAAAGGTAGCATCCTGAATGCTGATGGCAGAAAACTTGGCACTTCCCTAGGCTGTAATTCTATGGTAGCAAATATTGCAGTGGGTCTGTAATTTGTGATATACAATAAATGCAATAATGGTACAATGCCTGTGGGTAAAGGAGTGGAGGGAACATAATGCAGCTAATAACTATTCATTTGATTGCTTTTTAATTTGTTTTTTTTTTTTTTTCTGAATGTGCACTGTGTGTAATATTTTAATGGTTCCACAACGTTTTTGTGAAGATATTTGTTTATAATTACACATTTATATCATCTGCTGCACTCAGCATCCTAAAAGGCATACATAATTTTCCAAACTTTTTCTCATTTAATTTTTTTTTCTATTCATTTAAATTTTCTATTTTGAGGTATTTATTGTATACTAATAAGAGGCAGAGATCACGTACATGTTCCTTTAACCAGACTAATTCTTTGACTTTTTAAAATTAGTTGTTTAAGAACCATGCGGTTTCTTTCTACATTTCTTTTTAGAAGTCTTTTATACAGATAGTTTATGCCAGGAATTCTATAGCTCTCCTCTGTACAATAACAGTATCTCTCATGTTCTATTAGAGAGCAGTAGTAGACCAGAGAATACTAATCAGAGAGGAGGAGACAGTTTCTTAAAGTCTTTGCTCAAACTCTCAGCTGCAACTAATAGTACAGGACAGTAGGAACTCCCTTAGCAGTAAAGTGCTGCTGGGACTAAAACTGTTGCCTGACGCAGAATGGTAATTTATTCCTGTGAATGGCCACTGGGATGTTTCTAGAGTATAAGTGATGGACAGTAATAACTGAAGATTTGTATCTGGACCATTACCAGATCTCCACAGTTTGAAGGATTTCAGGTGCTTTATACAGCCCATCAGGGTAAAGTGAAGTAAAGTAGGTCAGGTGCTAGGAGGAGGGAAGTGAGATGGGAAATCATCGGTTGGTAAAGGCATTAGCACGTTGTGATCTCATCAGCTGCTGTGAAGCTGTAACACAGGCTTGATAAAGTCTGCCAAAAATATTTTACTTCATGTACCTGTCAGTGACTCTGTCTCCTCCCTACAGTTGTCATGTCTGACTGCAACTTGTTCTAAATAATAATGAGCCATGTGGGAAAGTGTTAATGCAACTTCTTTAAGAATGCTAAGTAACACATTTTGTATAATTTTGTATAAAATTGTAAATTGATAAACATGAACTTCTGCAATACTTGTCTTTTGTAGTGAGGCGTATATTCATGGCCAAACACCATGTAGGTGTATAAAATACAATATTCTGTCCACAAAATGTATCTATTGAGCAAGAAAATCTGTCCAATTCTTTTTCTTGCTCTGTAATCTTATGTAGTTTACGAGACCATTATGCTGGCTTTCAGTACTCATTCTGAATTCTTAATAGAGATGGGGATAAAAATTCTAAATAAAATTTGTTGCAATATTTTTACTGTTAATGCTAATTTTCATGCTCCTTTTATATAAATTCTCCACTTTTTTTTTTTTTCCATCTTGAATCCCAAATGTATCTTTTTGCTTTTAGATTTTTTTTATAGACCTCTGTATGTGCACACAAACACTCATACAGCTGCATGTATTAATCTTGGAATACATATTCCACACAAAGGTGTGATAGAAGCATCCTTATACAGGGCGCAATTCTTATAAGGAATAAAGGATGGTGGCAAGTAAGTTGATAAACGTAATTCAACACAGAACTCCTGTACAATTATTTTCTAAATGACTCCTACACTGGTTATTTAAGAGCCATCTTCCTCAAACTTAACCTGACAAGTCATATTGTCCTTGTTTAGGTACTGAAATTTTCATATTATTTTATATTTCTTCTCTTTTACCTCAGTTTTAACAAAATGCTTCATTAAGGTGCTCTAAGACCCTACTAGTCTAGTGTGAGAGTGTGGAAATGTGTGTATAAGAGAAATATCTTCACACATCCCTGTTTCTGAGTAATTTTGAAATAGATGGATGTTCATGGAAAATGACACTTTACAATAAAGATCATTAAAAGTACCTGTCTTTTGCAAGAACTGCTGTTAGGACTTGTCATTTTGTGCAAGATAATTCCAAACAGTCAGTTACTGTCCTAAACACGGTTTATCTTATCTGAATTCTTCTTTGTTTCCTTCTGCTGTATATTTCAAGAAACTGGGATTTTACTAATCATTTTAGCATGCTACTATTTACATATTCCAAGTTGTATACATATCAGACAAACAAGAATCTTAATGGAATAAAAGTAAATTTACCTTCAGGATAATGTTAGGCATACAGTTGACATGAATTTAGGTAGTTTTGCAGTTTTAAAATTAATTGCTCTTCCTACAGAGATCCTTTCAAGCTCCTCCACCAGATATATAGAGGAAGATATTCAGAAACAGATAAAAGAGTTGTTCTATACAAAGAGACGGATGTTTTCCAGATGAGTAAACCCATTCACTGCAGTGCAAGAAGAACACACATTATTTTGTGCCATGCTGAAGATATTAGGGAACAGTCCAGAAACTCCTCCTAAAGCTGCTGAAAAATGCCCTGCAAGGAAAAAAAAAAAAAAGATGGTAGTTGGAAAGGGGAAAGGAAAAGATATTCATCCATATACTCAACTAATATTCATCCATATTCAGAAAACAGAAATATTATTGGAAAAAGGGCTTACTCCCAAACTATCTCTTGGCAATTCTCAGACCAACAGGCCACTGCCTTATCTTTGTATTAGATAGCCTCTGTTTAAAACACTAGAGGAGGTGGCAGCAGAACCATCCTCTTCCCTTCCTTCACCACTCCCAGGCACATTACTGATGCTCACTCTCTTTCCCTGTCTCTCACTTGTGAGGTTTTATTGCCAGAATCAACAGGAAAGGAGAAGAGCACCTCACCCAATGAAGATTAGCACCAAGACTGGCTTCTAATGGGTGGGAGATGTGAACTAAAGCTCTTTGGGCTCTTTCATCTCATAGATGTGTGCTATATAAAGGGGGACATCACTTCTCCTACACTGCCGTTTTAAAACAAGATTCAGATCTGCTCTGTTTTAGTAAAGAAGTTGTATTTTTTTTGGTACGGGTTTTGAACCCCAAATCCTGAGGGATAAGATGTCGTTTCATACCTTTGTTTAGAGCTCCGAAATCCTAGAAGGGCACAGGATTTCAAACACTCCTATCTTCCTTGTTGGATCCCTCTTTAAACCTACCAACTTAGTCTCTTGTTAACCTAGAGCCAACGTAAGGTAACCTGCACTTTAAGACATTAGCTGTTGGAAAGGCAAACGGTGCTGGGCTCTCCCTTGTGCCCAGGGTGAGGTGAGGTCCTGAGTAGGGGGTTTAGATCCCCCTCAGACACAGCACAGGCAGCTTCAGCATCCTGCTGAAAATGTGTGAACCTTTAGTTCACACATTTTCACTGCGACAGTATTTTTACTCTTTATTCCTGATTGAGAAAGATTTCATGTATTTAATGCCCAGAAGTCAGCATGCTGAAACATGAGGCATCCTACTTTCTAGCTGTAGCCCTGAGACAAAGTCACCCAAAGCAAGAAGCTGTGTGATATAATCTTCAATTAGAAAAGCCAAAACAACTGTGCCAATAATTGTCTATAGCCAAAATATCTTTTAAATACCGTTTATAATAGTTCCTTCAACACAGAGTGTGAAATACCATTGGCTCTGCTAGTCTCTGGGTATCCCACTGTTCTGACAATTTCATTAAGCCCTTAATAATCCTTTAAAATGAGCAAAGATTAATCTATTAATTTGTAAGCCTTGTTGTTGAATGCAGTGATAGACATCATGTACTTTCACTGTTAACAAGTGCTAATTCTTGGGCATCGTGACAAGTTTCATTTGTCAGTGTTCCTGCAATTTTCCGCAGAGTTAGCACTGTTTCCATCAGGGTATCCACGTTTGAACTAAGCAACGTTGCCAAAGAAATCCCACACAGTTTTTCACAACTTCTTAATAAAAATACCCTGTATTAGTACTTTGTACTATCAAGGTGTATAAACATGATTCAGTATTGTGTTTGAAAGGAAAAGGGAGGTAAGCAGATTTACAGATTATTTCTCTTTTGGATGTCTACATAATAGCGTATGTCTCAATTGTTTGGAAAGCCATTACAACTGTTTCCTGAAACAAAAATCACGGCTTGATAAAACAGAGAAGAAAATTGTTTTCTAGGGAAGCAAATACATGCTACTGTTTTTATTTCATTAATATATTCTACAAAGTAGTGAAATTAGAGAAAAGCTTTAAAGAAAGAATATTAATTTCCCTCTCCCCAGCCTGCCTTCTAAACTAACATAGCACTTAGAGATCCAATCTCATCTAAAGATAGCTGTGATATTTCTTCTGTCCTTTCATATTTCATTTATACAGCAGAATGTCATAAAAATTACATAAAAATAAGACACACACAAATACTCTCCCAAAAAGAAAAAAAAAAAAAGAAAAAAACCAACATATTAAAGAAAAGAATTATATGACAATTTTCTGGAGGAAAAACTCCAGCTCTCCAGTTGGCTCTCCCTGTGCCTTGGCTTGACTTCCAGCAATGCTACCGGCTGCTTCAACCCTTGCAGATAAATTGCAGGTTGGTGCTCCTCTGATTCATCTGCTACTCTTAGTCTGCATAAGTCGCTCAAGCCTGGTGAAATTAAGATACCTGCAGGAGAAGACTGCTACAGACCTATTAATATGTCTATGTCAGTCACTCCTCTCAGAGGTGGAAAGAAGGTATTATCCCCAGTGGCTCCTCTTCAGCAAACACTTCAATGAGTTTGTAAAGCAGAGCAGAAGAGTAATGTACCACACATCTGTAAAGCAGAGCAGAAGAGTGATGTACTACACAGCTGGGCAGAACACCAAAAAGATGGTCTAGGAAGAAGGAGCCTTAATCTGTAGGTGCTACTATTGAAGCACTTTCAGATCTCACACCCAACATGATAATTTGTTTCTGGTATCAAAATGAAAAGGAGAAACAATGAAGTGGGTTATGCTTTCCTGCAAACCCAGCTGAATCTTTTCCTGCAGCTGGAACATTTGTAACTCATTGCAGCGGTGTGAAATGTCTGGTGGCAAACAATGTGTGTACTTCTGGCTCTCATCATGTCCTGAGTTCATCTCTTGAGGATTATTTGCAAGCTGCTGGTTCTCTGATTAGTTCTGTAAGTTTGATAGGGCCGTGATAATTTCTCACATTGGGTGAACCGAGAAGCCTCTTGGTCATACATATACAGGGTTGCTCTCCTTTACCTGGCTAGTTCTTTTCATGCAATATTTAACTTCCTCAGAGATCTCTACTCCTGCCTGACATTAGGAAAGATATCTCAAAGTTAAGGGAGGAAAGAAAGATCTATATAAGTACAGATATTGATCAAAGGCGTGATTGTGTGAGCCTGGATTTCCTGAGGAGCCAGACTAAAAACCATATAATGGCAAGGTTTCTGAGCTTATGAATTATTATTGCATTTGATAACAGTTATGATGAATAAATTGTCTTTAATTTCTGACTTGCCATGTCCTAGCTGGACTTTGCAAAGCCCCGCACTTCGATGTTGTTCTCTCAAACCGCATGTCAATATTTCTCCTGATCTGTAGGGCTGGTTATTGTGCTTCTGCATGAGCAGGCTCTCACTGGTCTGACTCACAGCTGTTTGACAATAGTGTTTTCCCTGTAACTTTTCATAACTTCATTTGAAATTCTCAAATCATTTTGAGGATACTACTTAAATCTTAACAACAACCTTCTGAAGAAAGTATTGTACTTGCAGTTTTAAAATAACAAAACAAAAGGAAAAAAAAAAAAAAAGCCATCATTTGAAATTCTGTTCTGGTTATATTTAAGCTGGAGCAAACGATTGCCTGTTGCCTGCCCATGATTATCCAGGCCTCAGATCTGTCAACAAAACTGCACGAGTAGTGCCTAACCTAGTTTTGTCAGAGTAATCACAGCTACCTTACACACTTACAATAACACTGCTTCCTAACCCACATTATTTTGATGGGGTTGGATTTATGGCATAATTACATGGACAGTTATTCTGAAATAGCTGAGGGGAAGGTAACCTCTGGCAGGGAGTCAATGTTAAGCCCTTGTAGGTGGAAAGGGAATATTAGCCTCTTAAATTGCCTGAGTTGCAATGGAGCATGTGTCTGACCACAGCCTCAGCTCCCTGAGAGCAATAACCCACAAGGCCACGATTTAGTACCCTGGTAGATTAATTGGGTGCAGTGTTCATTCGATATACATAAATATGTCATTCAACTGCCTTTTCACATTTTATGAGAAAGCTGACGCTCTTGAATGGACAATCTCTTCTTTAATTGAAGCTGTATCTGAAATGGAAGAAAGGATTTTGAAGAGTCTACTAGAATCTCTAGCATCTCTAGAAATCTCATTCCCCCAAAGCTGAGGAGTATTGTGGAATGAAAATTACTAGCAGTTTTAGTCTGAATAATTGTTTCAGAAAATAACAATTGCAAAGTCTAAGTTATTGTGAAATACTTTGAAATCTTTTTGCATAGCTGATAGTATAGCATACAAATAAACATACTAATTGCTACTGCTTTAAGCAGATAATCAAAATGAATTCACAGAGTAACACAATTAGAAGCTGTCATGACATGAGACTGGCTAGCACAATCTGACATTTATAAGAATAACCATTTAGTTATCTTTGTGTTTCACTGTAAATGCTGCCAAGTGTAGGCCATGTCATGATCCAGTTACTCATGCTGATTAATACTATTCTGTGAGCATAATGCCACTGATTAACTGGCATGACTCACTGAGTGAAGTCCTATTCAATAAAAGTAACAAAGCAGAATCTATCCCTTTTGGAAAAAAAAAAAAGTATTCTATTTAAACAGCTCATAGGGGCATCCACTTTGGGAATTATATCATCAAGTTCATGCTGGCCTGCCATCCACCTACATTAGCCATATAAAAGAAATATAATTTTGTTTAATGTTTTTTTTTCAATTTAATATCTGAACCACTTCTCTGCTCTGCAGAGTGAAGAGGAAAGACCCATCATATCAGGAGAGATGCTGGACCTGAGTAAGTCAGCCTGACCTGCTCCCTGTATAACAATCAGCACAACTAAGAAAAAATGACAGCTGATAGTAGTAGGCGAGTCTCTTCTGAGAGGTACGGAGGCACCTGTTCACCCATCTGACACACTCTTTAGAGATGTATGCTGCTTACCGGGGACTCATATCAGGGATGTCACTGAGAGACTGCCAAGTCTCATATAGTGTCCACTGGCTATTATACACTGCTGTTATTTCACGTGGGCACCAGTGATAAAGCCAGGAGCAGCCTGAGGAGTATCAAGAATGGTTATAGAGCCCTCAGAGCAGTGGTAAGGGACTCTGGACTGCAGGTAGTTTTTTCATTAATCCTCCCAGTCAAAGGGAAGGGGTTTGAAATGGCCGGTTGAATTTGGTGAATCAACAAAGGGTTACAGGACTGGTGCCACAGCCAGGGGTTTGGCTACTTAGATTGTGGAACTCACTTTGATAAACCTGGTCTGCTGGGAGCTGATGGGGTTCATCTGTCAGAGAAGAGGAAGAGCATCTTCGGCCACAGACTTGCCAAGCTGGTGAAGAGAGCTTTAAAATAAAGTTGCCAGGGAAGGGGACCTCAATCGATCTCACTCCTACCAGTTTGATGACAGTGCCAGAAACAGATGCCCAGACCCTGGAGAAGGATCACAGGTCAGCAGCAGAGCACCTGAAGAGCAGCACAAAAGAATTCCAGCCACTCCAGGCAGCAAATTGTCTTCATTGGTGGCTCAACTTAAATACCTCTATGCAAGTGCACATGGGATGGGGAATAAACAAGAGGAATTAGAGACGCACACATATGCAAGAGTGTGATCTTATTGGCATCATGGAGATGTAAGTGAGATGGCTTCTACGACTGGAGTGTTGGAATTGAGGGATATAGGCTCTTTAGGAAGGACAGGCAGGAGAGACAAGGTGGGGGTGTTGCCCTGTGTGTCAAGAGCCAGCTGGAGTCCATGGAGCTCTGCCTAGGGATGGATGATGAGTCAACCAAGAGCTTATGGGTCAGGATTAAAGGGAGGGTAGGGACAAGTGACATTATAGTAGGAGTCCACTACAGGCCACTCGGGAATACGAAGCAGATGAGACAGATAGGAGCAGCCTTGTGGTTGCAAGCCCTGGTCATCATGAGGGATTTCAACCCCCCTGATATCTATTGGAGGGACAATACAGCAGGACATAAGCAATCCAGGAGGTTCCTGGAATGCACTGATGACACCTTCCTTCTCCAAGTGATAGAGGAGCCAACGAGGAGAGGTGCTATGCTGGACCTAATTCTCATTTCAGGAGGGGCTGGTGGGGAATGTGGAGCTCAAGGGTAGCCGTTGCTGCAGTGACCATGAGATGGTGAAGTTCAAGATCCTCAGGGCAGCGAGGAGGGTGCACAGCAAGCTCCTTACATTCAAGAATGGAGACTTTGGCCTCTTCAGGGATCTACTTGGTAGAGCACCATGGGATAAAGCCCTGGAGGGAAGAGGAGCCCAAGAAAGCTGGTTAATGTTCAAGGATCACCTCCTCAAAGCTCAGGAGCAATATATCCCAACAAAGAGGAAGTCAGGCAAAGATGACAGGAGGCCTGCATGGATGATCAAGGAGCTCCTGGACAAGCTCAAACAAAAAAAAAAGGAAGCCTACAGATAGTGGAAGCAAGGACAGGTGGCCTGGGAGGAACACAGAGATATCATCCGAGCAGCCATGTATCAGGTTAGGAAACCCAAAGCCCTGATAGAATTAAATCTGACCAGAGACATCAAGGGCAACAAAAAAAAAGCTTTTGTAGGTACATCAGTGATAAAAGGAAGACTAAGCGAAATGTGGGCCCTCTCCAGAATAAAATAGGACCTGGTTACCTGCAACATGGAGAAGATTGAGGTGCTCAATGACTTTTTGCCTCAGTCTTCACCAGCAAGTGCTTTAGCCAAATCGCAAAAGGCAAAAGCAGGGACTAGGAGAATGAAGAACTGCCCACTGTAGGAGAAGAGCAGGTCCAAGACCATCTAAGGAATCTGAAGTTGCACAAGTCCATGGGACCCAATGAAATGCATCCATGGATCCTAAGGGAGATGGTGGATGGATTCGCTAAGCCACTATTCATCATATTTGAGAAGTCAAGGCAGTCTGGTAAGGTTCCTGCCAAAGGGAAAAGGGGAAAATAGCCCCCATTTTTAAAAAGAGAAACAAGGAAGACCCAGGGAACTACAGGCCAGTCAGTCTCATCTCTATGCCTGGCAAGATCTTGGAGCAGATCCTCCTGGAAACTACGCTAAGACACATGGAAAATAAGGATGCGATTGGTGACAGCCAGCATGGCTTCACTAAGGGCAAATCATGCCTAACAAATTTAGTGGCCTCCTACAATGGAGTGACAACACTAGTAGATAAATGAAGAGCCGCTGATGTCATCTACCTGGACTTGTGCAAAGCATTTGATGCTGTCCTGCATGACATCCTTGTCTCTAAACTGGAGAGACATGGGTTTGATGGATGGACGACTCTGTGGTTAAGGAACTGACTGGATGGCTGCACTCAAAGAGTCATGGTCAACAGCTCAATGTCCAAGTGGAGACTAGTGACGAGTGGCATTCCTCAGGGTCAGTATTGGGACTGGCCTTGTTTAACATCTTTATCAGCGACATGGAAGCAAGATTGCTAATGACACTAAGCTGCGTGGTGCAGTTGTCATAGTGGATGGAAAGGATGCCATCCAGAGGGACCTTGACAGGCTTGAGAGTTAGGCCCGTGCAGATCTCATGAAGTTCAACAAGGCCAAGTGCAAGGTCCTGCACCTGGGTTGTGGCAATCCCAAGCACAAATACAGGGTGGGCAGAGAATGGATTTAGAGCAGCCCTGAGGAGAAGGACTTCATGTTGGTGTTGGTGGACAAGAAGCTCAACATGAGCCAGCAATGTGTGCTTGCAGCCCAGAAAGCCAACCACATCCTGGTCTGTATCAAAAGAATTTTGGTCAGCAGGTCAAGGGAGGTGATTCTACCCCTCTACTCTGCTCTCGTGAGACCTCATCTCCAGCTCTGGAGCCCCCAACATAAGAAAGACATGGACCGGTTGGAGAGGGTCCAGAGGAGGGCCACAAAGATGATAAGAGAGCTGGAGCACCTCTCCTATGAGGACAGGCTGAGAGAGTTGGGGCTGTTCAGCCTGGAGAAGAGGAGGCTCTGGGGAGACCTTATAGCAACCTTCCAGTACCTAAAGGTGGCTTACAAGAAAGCTGGAGAGGGACTCTTGACAAGAGTATGTACTGATAGGATGAGGAGTAATGGCTTTTAACTGGCAGAGGGTAGGATTAGATTAGCTATAAGGAAGAAATTCTGTACTGTGGTAGTGGTGAGGCACTGGAACAGGTTGCCCAGAGAAGTTGTGGATACCCCATACCTGGAACTGTTCAAAGCCAGGCTGGATGGGGCTTTGAGCAACCTAGTCTAGTGGAAGATGTCCCTGCTCAGGGCAGGGAGCTTGGAACTAGGACTAAGGTCCCTTCCGATCCCAGCCATTCTATGAGTCTATGTGTCTGCAAACCTGAGAGAAAAAGAAACTGCAGCTAAGTAAGTATTTTTGAGTATTTCAACAAAATAAGCATATAAGCTATATATGGACCGATAAGTACAATATTGAAACAAACAAACCAACCAACCAAACCCCAGTAAAAGCCAGAACACTAAGAGTTAACACTTAATCTATTGACTTTTTAAAGAATAATACATTCATGAAAGGATTGGTTTAAAAGAAATAATTGACTAACTGAACATAGCGGGAAAATCCCTATTTTAAGAAAGCTGACTTTATTTACAGGTTTGGTTGTACAGTATGGATATTCACTGAGCCCTAAAATGCTACACTTCAAGGAACTGCTTATTTCTCTGTCTGTTGGCTTCTGAATGAAAATCTGTCATACATAGTGAAATATTTGTTTAAAACCTCCACTTATTTGCTGTACCAGCTTTGTTCTGCTTATCTATCTCTAATTATTATTCTGCTGAAGTTGCTGCATTATCATAATAGAAAACCCATTAGTTACTTGTGTAGTATTATCTTCCTCTAATCTGTCTCCTCCTGAGTTACCACATACATTATGCTTTATTTCTCTGCTGCACTCACAATAGGCTTTTCCTGCAGTACTTCATAGGATGAAGATACATAATATTATTATCATACTTCAGTTATGAATAAAGCAGTATCTGGGCTCCTCAGTGCATGTCAGCTTGAGCCTTTTTCTATATGCTCTCTGAGATTAAATCTAACCATACAGATGTACTCAAGATCTACCCTTGATGTGCAGATTGTCAGTGAGGCCTTCCGTGGTGGATTCTTTTGTGTGTGTGTGTGTGTGTAAGAGTACAGCATTCCCCAGCCCAAATGCTCAAGCAATACAGCTGCAGTCATTCTGTTGCACTCATTCAGTAGCCTTACTTTCACCACTTATTTAAAGGATCTCTCTATTAGCAAGAATTAGCAAAAATCTAGTACTTTTTTCACGTCAACTTCAGTCAATATGAAGTTCTCTTTAGCCTCTGCCCTGCCATGTAAGTTGTCTACTCTCTTCTGCTCATGCAATGTCCCTTCACATGCACAGTGCAGCAGTATTCCTGCCGTGGACGGCATCTCTACCATTTGTGAGTGGTGTCCCATACACTAGAGAACATCAAAACTTTGAGCATGCTGCAGACATGTGAGGGATTACACAAAGCTTGGTTCCTGGCCAGCTATGTCATCCTTGAAGTTGGCAGAAGGCTGTCACTGCCATTCATCACGGCCAGTTGTCATATGCCTTTGGCTGACCAAGCTGCAGGTCTTTTCCTGGAGCAAGGTCTTGGCAGTCCCAGGATTGTTTCTGCTCTGATACAGATCTTCTGACCTGCTGTTCAGATTTCAACCAAGGCCAGGAGGTTTTCAGTCATAACTTTGCAAACTGTTCGCTGCTTCTGCCTCTCTTGTGGTGTCCAGATAAAGCTTGGAAATAGACAATAAGAAAGATCAGTGTGTTTAAACAAGTGTGGAAGATTAATAATATGCACTGCTATCAAGCTTCACGAAACCTGCAGGCTGATATTTAGTAGTATGAGTCCCACATTGTTAATACAAGAAATGCAAGTTCAAAAGGAGAGTCTGTCTATTATATTTAGATTACAATCTCTTCCACTAAAACTTGGGGACAGAAATAGGGGTTTGTCTCAGTTTTGGATTCCAGTTCACATTGCCGCATGCAGGTGATGGTGCCTGTCTTTTGTGTAGGAGCTCAGGGGCTGGAAAGTTAGCTTGGACAAATGCATCCCCACCACTGCAGAAGAGCACGAACATAAAGTAGCTTATGTAGAGTGCGACTATACACAGTATTTCAAAGTTGTCTTGAGAATGTCTTTTATCATAAAGGCACTTGTGTTGTTTTAGATGGAAAGATCAAAAGGAAACACAGATCTGGCAAGTAACGTTTCGTATGTTGTGGTTTTTCCACAGAGTAGGGATAGAATGTGTTTCTCCAACTTTATCAAGGTGACATAGCAAGTTAGTAATTGAGTCAAAGATATTTCTCCATTATTTGGCTAAGAATTCTGTCTCTTCATAGATTAATGTTAGACTACTAAATTACAATCAGAGCATATGAAAAAGAGAGACCCTTTCATTCTATCTTGAATTTATTCATTACATAGCAGACATTTCTCCTAGTGATAATGTCTAGCCTTCAAGATGTAAAGTATATGCATTTCAAAGACAACTAATTTTGATTCAGTACTGCTCAACTAGGTAAAGTGCTGCAGAATGGATTTTTTATTTTATGGAAAAGTTTGACTCCAAAGGGTTTTACTTGGCTTCAATAGTCTAAGTTCATCAATGTCACTTCAAGGAGACTGAACATGCATCTGACTTTGAGACTTCCAAATAGAATTAGAGAATTTTCAGCTACTGTGCTGGCTGTTAAAGGTAGATCTCTTCTCTTTACATATCCAGACCATGGATATGATAAATAAAGTTTAAAAGTCCTCACAATATTAATTCAAGTTTTTGAAAGTGTATAAAGGACCACTTCTGCTCTCTCAAATGTTAAACTTCTTAAATGGAATGTATTTTAAGAGGAAAAATTATCCCATGTTCTAGACAAACACAGATATTCAAAAATTTTGATTTTTATAAATTTGAACCAATACTTCTATTAGTTCACCATAGATGTCTTTGGAAAGATGACTCATCTGTCTAAAATCAGAAATAATTAACTATCATAGTATCTTTAGTTAAAATCAGGCCATAGAATTCCACCTTTCAGACATTCTCACTGGTGACATCCACTTACATCTTTGGAATACCGATAGCATATTCTCTCCCACAATTCTCTGCCACTTGCATTAACATTTGACAATGGGCAATGAAACCTTTAATATCCACTTGTGATGCCTGCATACAGATGTTTAGGGTGGTCATTGAAATTGTATAGAGTTTCCAACACTAGCCTAATTATCAATGCAGCAGTCTGATAAAATCTGGTCCTTTGCTTAAAAGATAATGCTTTCTCCCCCAGGAATGCCCAATTTGGTGACTTTTATGCAACTTTTATACCACCTTAATAAGTAAAATCATAAACAGATATCATATTTAACCAGATGTAGTATTTCAGATTAAATAACACATCTTTTACCACTCTGTATTTGCTCAATTTACCTCAGAAAACATGCCTGGAAGATCTGGGGAAAAAATGACAGTGTGTGTGACATCTTAATTGCAATCAGGATATATCAGAAGTCAAAGATGGTGGCTTTAGGGCTGCAACATAAAGTTCTAGGCAGTTCACAGAAATTTATGTTTTCCTCAGACTTTAGTTCTTAAAACTGCTACATTATTCCACTCTTTAAAATGTTTGCAGAAGTTTTAACTGTGGGTATATTATGTCAATTTATCTTCAAAATCTTCAAACACCACTGATTTTACTGAAAAAAAAATATTAAACTCTGGGAGTATTTTGAATGAATTAATCAACTGTTTAAAAGTCTTGATTTAGATTAACATTTATTTTATTTATGAATTCCAAAACATAACAAATGCATGAAAATGGGTCACACTTCTATTTCTTTAAATATTTTTTCTATAACTGAGACTAACACTTCTACTTGAAGGACTGCTATTTTAAAGATTGGTGATATGAAAAAGCACAGCTAGAAAGAAATGCTAATCAAAAGTAAAGCACTGCCTTTACAGTTAAGGCTATATGGTCTCTAAATACTTATTAAGGAGTCTAATTTCAAATTAAAAAAAAAAAAACAAACTACACACTGACATTTTTGTAGCTTAACATTTAACCTTCTCATATTTCTGGAAAAATCAACATTTCTATGTATGTGCTTAAATATAGCTTTAGAAATTTAACTTTGCTAAGTCAGATTTAAAACATTTCATTCTAAAGCCAGATTTTTAATTCATATTTCAGTTTTCTTAGCCTTTAGCAGTGAAATCCTACCAAAACATTAGCAAATCATGCCGCGGTATGTTGTTTAGGGAGGTGGTCTCGGTGATGGAAAATGAGAAACTGGACTGCAAAGCAAAAGTATAAGGATGTTCTGCAAAGTGCAGCATAGAAATAGGTGTCCTTGCTGGACATTCACATAGCTGCAAGAAAGGGGAATACATTGAATACAGATTCAACAGCAGGACTAGGATTTGACTGTCATAAAATAAAAACAAACCAACCAAGCAAACAAAGCCAACTGTTGTGATTTAGCCTTAGTCACCATACAGCTTTTAGCTCACGCTCCCCCTCCCCAGCGGGATGGGGGAGAAAATTGGGAAAAAAGAAAAACTCGTGGGTTGAGATAGAATCATAGAATCATAAAACTATAGAATAGTTAGGGTTGGGAGGAACGTCCAGGCCCCCTGCAAGGAGCAGAGACATCTCCAGCCAGATCAAATTGCTCAGTGGCCTTGAACATGCGGCATCCCCCACATCTCTGGGCAACCTGTTCCAGTGTTCCACCACCCTCATTGTAAATTTTTTTTTCCTGATGTCTAATCTGAATCCACCTCTCTATTTTAAAACTGTTACCCCTTGTCCTATCACAACAAGCCCTGATAAAATTTTCTCCCGGTCTTTCCTGTAGGCCTCCTTTAGGTACTGGAAGGCCGCTATAAGCTCTCCCCAGAGCCTCCTCTTCTCCAGGCTGAACAGCCCCAACTCTCTCAGCCTGTCCTCCTAGGAGAGGTGCTCCAGCCCTCTTATAATCTTCATGGCCCTCCTCTGGACCCTCTCCAACCGGTCCATGTCTTTCTTACGTTGGGGGCTCCAGAGCTGGACGCAGTATTCCATGAAGACGGTTTACTAGAATAGCAAAAGAAATTTGCGATAATAACAATATAAGGATACTAAAATATACAAAATAAGCAATGCATGATTTCTTACCACCTGATGTCCCAGTGACGAATACAGCCTGTCCCCAGCAGTGATCATGGAAACGAAACTGAGCAGCAAGCAAAGGAGTGAGAGGGAGAGAGCAAGGGATACCAGAAATGCCCCCAGCAACCCCCAGTTACATACTGAGTATGACCTTTACAGCATGGAATACTCTCTTTGGCCAGTTTGGGTCAATTATTCTGGCTCTATCCCTCCCAGCTTCCCGAACCTGCACATTAGCAAAACCTGGAAAGCCAAACAGTGTCTTTGGTCTCATTAGCAACTACTCATAACATCAGTGTGTTTATCAACATTCTTCACATACAAAATCCAAATCACAGTGGCTACTGAGAAGAAAATAAATTCCATTCCATCGCAAACCAGAACACCAGCAAAAAATACAACTAGATTAAACAAAACCATTGCAAGTTTTCCCAGTACATATCTGCACTTCAGATTGACAGTAGATCTTGGAAAAGAACAGATGTGAAAAATATTGAGCACTTGCAGTCTTACAGTTCTGACTGCTGTTCTTACTGGAGCCCCTCACAAAAGTTTGTATGTAACCTTGACCATTACATTCAGTTTGCAAATGGTTTATACTTTGCAAGTTGTGAGAAATTAATTATTTTGAAGATTATTTCTCAGTTCCAGCAGAGGAAGTGCAGTAGAATTGCTGAATAAGATCAAATCACACATTGAGTAATCTAAATTCAGTAGTGTCTGAACAATATGATCTAGCTTGCTTTAATTAATTAACCCCTCAAAAATTGCAGCATTGAACATCCAGTTGAGAGAGCAATTAATGTCTACAACAAATTATGTCAACATTCTGTTATGTTTTATTCATATACAACTTCACATAATGTAATTAGAGACTAAGGGCTTCTAATTCTGCCATTATTTACACTCTGCACATTGCACACTTCATTGACTAATTTGAACCAAAAAAAAAAAAAGAAGATATAAGACTTTCTTATTTCAATTACCTGAAGTTGATGTTCTGCTGCCTATAGCTTATATATACATATGGGAAGAAGTGTCAGACATCCTGTGGCATGGTATGGCATGTTGAATAAAAATCAGAGAAAACACAAGAAAGGTTAACTTGCTGTGAAAGAGAAGCATACCAATTTTTATAAACAGTAAATATTCAAAGAAAAAATACATGAGAGAAAAATTAAGAGCTTCTCATTTTGAAATTAAAATTATGACATGCAATTCAGATTTTCCATTTTACTTAACCTT
The DNA here is from genome assembly GCA_009806455.1 of Tetrax tetrax. Taxonomy (NCBI): domain Eukaryota; kingdom Metazoa; phylum Chordata; class Aves; order Otidiformes; family Otididae; genus Tetrax; species Tetrax tetrax. The sequence continues at coordinate 369,783 of WHYT01015370.1, forward strand.
GTGATCTTTACCATTTGAACCCAATAACTAATCTGACTGTTTCATACACTAAGCAAGTAGCCAAAACAGAGATTTCAGCTGGCAGCTCAACATATTTTCCCATCCTTTTAACTAGTGCTGACAATTCATGATTAGTAATAATCATTTTTTGTACGATTATTATAGCAGATCTTATGAGCTTCATCCAACATCTCCATTGCAGGAAGAACTGTAAGAGTACAGTGTCAAACCCAAAACTTTCCTCAAGGGCTTGGAGGATACCTGGTCAAGATCATTTGAGCAAAACAGTAGCATTTCTTTGATTTCATTTATTAAACATATTAAAAGATTTGAAAACTTTTTGTTAACTTATACATTCTTCTTGATGACTTAGGTGAAATATGGGATGTTTAACAATGTTCTTGAGTGCAAGTCGTATTTGTGAAGCACTCTAACGATCAAGATGAAAAATCCTGACTTTGTTTGTATTTGCATTTCTATTTTTATAAATCTTGGTAAGTATGGCAAGTGAGCATTAACCAATCAAACCGGGAATATTCCAAAGCTATATTTCAGAGAAAAAAAAGTCCAGCATATTTTATAAATTACAAATTAGTCTAACTTTTGATATGTCAGTTTAATTTGTATAGTATTATGGCATTAAGGAATTTAAGAATCATTAAATTCACATATGCTTGTTGATTGCTTTTGGATGTCTCCAGGTTTTTTAATCGTAATCGTGATATGGATTGAAATACACTTTTATCTAGTCTGATATTTAACATCTACTTGATTACCATTGCCTTATTGAGAGCCTTTTTAAGCAAGTGATGGTCTTTTCTGAAGCTGTACATGTCTAGTGTGTCCCTGGTTCATAAGGAGAGCCCCCTATCAGTGTTATCAGACATGCCATAGATAACCCTTCTGCTCTGATTTTTCCTATATTCGTTATTCACTCTCTGTCTGAGTTCAACCAAGCTCCAAGAATTTTCCTCACTCTGGAGATACTGCAAAGGCATAAATGCAAATGTAAAATGCAAACATACAAATTACATAGGCATTCAATAATCTTTCCTCCAACAAGAAGTGTTGAAAGCAGAAGGGCGGGCAGGGTGACAATCTGTAGTATAAGTGGTATGATCTCTTCACAAGAAAAAGCCCTTGGCTGCTTTTAGACCTCACGAACAAATCATGAGTGTATGGATTAAGGAGAAAATAAAAAAAAAAGTTATTAACTATAAGATGAAAAAAGGGAGCAGATGAGCAACTCCAAAACTAAATATCTAAGAAATCTGTAAACTGTGGAAGCAGCAAAGGCTTGATCCTTACAAAGTTGTACTTTAATTTGGACTCTCTAGTATCCAATAAAAGGCAATTGCAACTGAGGTCTGTGTTTTGGTTAGGACTTCTACGATATGTTCCTCTGGTATGGAGTGTGTGATGTCTATCTGGAACTCATGTAACACCCTTTCCCTTAGTAAACCTGGTTTCTCTCTCCTGTACCCATCTGGCTAGTTGTAAGACCAAAGTGTCTTTGAAACATATACTTTCTTTTAAATGTGATTGAACTTAGCTAATGGATTCAACAATTATCTGGAGTCAGGGTAGGGGAAGACAAGAGGGACAGATGTTCATAAGCACATACGTGGACTAATTACAGAAACCATGCTGTCTTAACAAACTGGGGGAACCCCCAGAAAAAGTAGACGTAGTTAAGAATTGCTTTTAACTCAGATCAAGGGTATAGTATCTGCCTTAGACTTCATTAATAAATTGCAGGTTTAGTCAATTTACGCTTAACAGTATTATTGTACTATTCTAGTATTGAAGATAGACGTAGCAAAGATAGAATCTCTGATAATTATCTTTGTAGCACGCAGGATGTTTCTCATATTATTATACAAAGCTAATTCTCAATAAATAACTCAGTCCTAAAACTGAGTAATATTATTTTGCTGACAATGAAATTACTATCATCTCCCATTAAAATTACATGTGGTTCTATAGTGAATATTTAAAAATATTACATCAAAAGCTCTTATAACAGCTTTTAGTGGGTACTTGGTAAATGTTCTTTTGAAAATGGTGGCATGCATGTCTCAAATAAAGAAGCTTTTGAAAGTAAAGAATAAAAAAAAATCTAATAAGAATGCTGAGAAAAATGTAATATCTTGTAAATAGACACATGAAAAAAAAGTAACTTTACTGTAGACTATTGTATGTTTTGCCTCCATGTGTTCAACTCTTTCTTTTTTTTTTTTTTTGAGATGATTAGTAATCTGATTTTTCTCCCAAATTCAAATTAAATTCCCTCCCTACCTTCTGTTGAGCAGGATTTCGTCTTTGTAGTGGCTTTCAAGGCCACAGGATAGACTTGAAATTGAAATTTCTGGTTCTGTTGTTAAAATCAGAGGAAAAAAAAAATTCCACTGTGTTTTGAACTCTGACTTGGGGTTTGTGTGCTTTCTGCTTCATAAATCAAGAACATAGACTTCTGTGATTTGAACTGTATCTCCAAATCTCACTGACTCTCCTGTATTACGTAAATAACTTTATAAAGTACAAGGACTGCTACTCAAAAAGGAAAAATAGAACTTTAACTCTGTAATTGGTTGCATTTTCTGGGCTTGATGGGAGTTTCTGAGTGGTTTTTAAGAGTATCTAAAATCAAAGACACCCCTCTACCTAATAGTGTATCTCACAACAGAAAACCTATGACTTGAAAGTATTTCTTCATGTTCTCCTTCACTTCCACACTGTCCACCTTATTTTTCAGATTATTGCAGTTTGGTGTACAAAATTGGACCACAACGATGAGACTTTTCCAATACAGAGTGGATTGGCTGCTGAGTGTAGGGTGAAGATGTCTTTCTATTTGCACATCTATCTTTTCCTGATAACAGAATTTCTTTATTGAAGTGTATTTGCATTATAATCCAGTACATCCAATACATCTCCCAGACTTTTTAGTATGAATTTTGCCCCGTTTCATCTTTAGTAAAAATCTGCACATTAAATGGCAGCATCTCTTCCTAACAACTACATTCTTTTTCGCTAAAAAACACAACTCAAATAACTTTAACATGTCATAAAAGTGAGGTAGACTTCCATTTGCAAATCTCACAGCTAAATGATGAGGGAGAATGAGAACTTTGTTCAATAATTTTAATAATGCTCTAACTGTTTCCTCTACATTTCTGTTTCTTTAGTACAAATTTTAATAGCATTTGTTTTCCATGGAGCTAAGCAGGTGAAAGTTTCTCTATTCAAGACCTCAGAATTTATTTAATTGTTGTTGAACAGTAATGACATCCTGTGACATATTTGATGACCTTTACAAATATTCATTATTCTGAAATTAATTCAAAGGGTTCTCAGCCATCAAGAGTTTGCGATATGAGTCTAAGAGTTGAGGAAATAAGAGAAGTATGGGGTAAAAATGATAAATTCATTTGATTCATAGTAGTCACAACACAAGTTACTTACCCTGTTTCTAGAACTTACAGGACAGAAGATTTTTAGCCTGACATCTAAAGGTGATTATTGCAGTGACACAGCAGAGTCTTAGAAGGAGTTGCTCCAGTATATCCAGTTGTATCCCAGAAGAATGCACACAGATATTTGAAGGAAAATTGGCTCGATGGGTGATGCAGGCTGGAATTTCCTGGCACATTCAACTTGGTGACGAATAAAAGATGGGAGATAGAACGGGTTCATAATTAAGGGCTTTAAAGAGAAGACTAGTAGTTCATAATTACATGTTTGGATGTATCATCTGTTTCTTCTGAATACTAACAGAACCTTTACATTTGCTTTCTATGAACAACTGAGTAAGCGCAGTCCTATTCCCCAAGTGCTTGCATGACACAAACAAACAAGCATTGCAAGTATGGTCAAAGCAAACCTATTGAAAAGTGTATGTTGCATAGAAATTTATTGTACTACACTTTCAAGCCTTCATTTGAACCTGTACTTTGAGTGTTTCTTTGAGTCAAATCTTGCAATTTTAGTTATTTCCTGGCTCTGCAGACTATTTTTCTCCTAAAGTGAAGTAAAGAATAGTAGATCCTGGATCACCTCTTTTTTTTTTTCACCTTCTTCCTGCAGCCCTAAAGCATCTGTACAATACAATCTATTTCTTTTAGGATGCTTCAAAGTAAATATTCTCTGTGTTTGTGCCATCTTCTCCAGTGTAGCCCAACCCAATAAGAAGGTTCAGATTTCTTTCTACTAGTGTTCATATCTAAGTTTGACATGCAACAAAAATATTTTTGGACTTTTCCCATGGTAAATAAAAAGTGGAATCAGGCACTTGTATATTAACAACTGATGTTAGAGGTGGAAGACTGGATATCCTAGAGTATCTCAAATAGTTTACAGTCAATTGAACTAAGTCCCTAATCAAAACAGACAGTGAAGGATAGGGACTAAGTAAAGTCACCTTAAGACAGACACCTATTCACTAAGCTAAACTGCTGTTTAGACTCCATTGTCTGCCTTGATGAACTTTCTACTGGTTATAAGGGGAAGCAGAAACCTACAGTAGGTAGGTTTCTTAGTCTTGAAATGCATTCTGCCTGAGAAGATATTTTGGCCTAGTGAAAGTAAAACTTTAAGGTTTTCTTTGCCCTCCTCCTACGTCTGCAACCATCCCTTCCTTCCCACGTCCTTGGCCCCTTGAGTGCGAAAGCCCTGAAGTAACAGAGAGTGGTAGGTGCCTCTTTTCCCCTCAGAGTCCCTTTGGCTGCAATCTAGCCCCTCCAACACCCTTGGTTGTGGCAGGTCTTTCTTGCTTGTTTTCTCACTGGTATAAAACTAAGCATCTAGAAGATTACTGTGTTTTTATCATTGGAATAATTACAATGGTGTAGGAAATCCTAAGAGATACATGGATGTCTGATAGCATTCCTTAAGATGATCGATAATATGATTTCCTCCCCAACCCAGAAAAAAAACCAAAATTAAATCTCCCACCTTCTGTCAAACAGAACTTAATCTTTACAGTGACTTTCAAAGCTGCAGGGTAGTCTTTGTAAATGAATTTCCTTGTTACATGATAAAAATTACACTGCAGTTCTAAAACCTAATTTAGGGTGTATGGACTTTCAGCTCCATAAATCATCTGCATGTCCTTCAGCTGAAGTGTGCTTGCCACTTCTCACAGGCTGTAATATATTACATAACTATATAAAATATAAGGTGCAGTAACAGACTCTCTTAAAAATTAAATTCAAGACAGGGCTTATATATACATACAAAAATTCATTTTATTGGGATAATACTATGATATAAAACTTGAAATTGAATTAAAATTACTTATGCTTTCAGATCCTCTTTAGAGGTTGAGTTCAGTTTACATGAAAGAGACTTTTCAACCTTTATAAATGCCACACGTCTTTGAATACACGTCTTTGAAATTGCTTTCTTTTAACTCTTGTTGATTACAAAGACTTATTGTCCCTTGTCTACCTCACTATTCTCTTTCAAAACAGGGGTACCACAGAAGCAAAAGTACTGATCATTTATCATGATTTATAAGTATAAATGTCCTTCTACAGGATTTCCTTCCCTTTGGAGAAGTTCTTTTCCTCAGCAATTTACCATTGAGGCATCAAGACATGGATGGCCAGTTCCAGGGATTTGTATCTGGATAAAGAATGAGTATTATGCAAGCTGCACAGTAATGGGATGACTGCAACTAATTATCTAGTCAAACAAAAACAACATGTGGAGTTTTTTTAAGATGTACTTCATTGTCAGATTCTCATTGGTTTGTGCAAAGTAACTGTTAGAAATAATGGCAAGTCCTAGCTTTCAATCTGAAAATTGGGTTCAATATCTGGTTTTGTTCACTACACATTCCTTACAGGAACTGTTTGTTCTCATCTTTATCCTTACATGTTACAGAGTCAGTCTTTCACTCTTTCTTTTACTCTTTGTTATTCCTATCTTGGTGCTTTTTCTTTTTTGATACATTTTAGTGAGACAACCGGAATTACTTGCATTAATTTGTAAGTTTTTGTAAGTATTTCTGCCCAAAAGTTGACTAAAATTAAGTTCTGAGGGTACACAACTTGCAGCTATAAGCTGTGAACAGAATTCATCTGCCTGGGACTCTGCACTCTTCTAGATGAAGATTGTATCTGCTGTTATTGAAGCAATGCCTGAGTGCATTTGGAGTTTGTTCACGGTCTCAAATGAGGACATGTATCTTGAAATTGGATAAAACTAGTCAGTAAGCTTTGAAATGCATGCCAGATGGAGTAATTACAATGGTCGGGGGACAATATCTATCTAATGTAGCAATGAAAAGTGGTAAGGAAATCGGTACACCTGCAAAATGCAGATACTACCAAGCTAATCCAAATTGAGCCTTGGTGTATGTTCTGGTTTTGTTTAGCAAGGGGGGGCCTAAGGTGGTAGCTTCTGTAGGAAACTGCTAGAAGTCGCTCCCCTTTGTTCAGTGGACTCGGCCGGGCCTAGGGCGGACCCGCTGCTGGCCAAGG
>WHYT01015370.1:376287-395082 GCA_009806455.1 Tetrax tetrax
GCTCGGGAGAGGAAGGTAGTAGAGATAAATGTTAAGCCTGGGAAGAGGGAGGGGTGGGGGGAGGTTATCTTGTTCCCTGTCTCATTCTCCTGCTAGTTTTAGTAATAAATGAATAGTTTTTCCCCAAGTCGAGTCTGTTTTGCCCGTGACGGTAACTTTAAGAATTCCTCCCTTTCCTTATCTCAAACCTCGAGCTGTTTTTTTTCTTATATTTCTCCCCCTATTCTTTCGGAGGGTGGGGGGAGCGGGAAAGAGACTGCGTAGTCTGGTCCCGATTGGGGCTGAACTATGACAGTGTAGTACAGGCATACCAGGCCAAGGATCACTGTGGAGTGATAAGCCCTGTGGAGACATACACAGCTTAACTCACCAAATACAGTTAGCTCAAATCCAGAGGCGACTTAGATTCTCTGCATGTCACTATGGTGTGTGCAGGCACGGGATCTCTGCAGCCCAGTGTAGTACAGACATGCCAAATGCATGTTTAGACTGCTTCTGTTTATATTCTTTCTCTAGCAGTATTCTTCTATGTAAGTACTACTTCGCTTTTTTGGTTATTGCATTTAATAGCTTGTCACAGCTCCAAGGGTGAGTTCTACTACAAGATCCAAATCCAAGTAAACTTTTGGGAAAATATAGTCTATGAAATGCATCTAAAAATGGAAGAAATTTAAAACCACTGTTCTGATATACAAAAAAGCCTTCTATTTTAAATAAGTACTTGCAGGGAGGCAGAAGGAAGGCTCTCTGTTGCTATTTGCTATACAATCTAACTGCAAAATCACTATGCTTGCACTAGATGTCTTGTCTCTTCAAGCCACTGACTTACTTTTTTTTTTTACTTTGAGGACCTGTTTTGCTATAGTCTGCAAACAAATATTTTCCTATATACTGTGTTCTCAATTAATCTCGTTGTCCCCATTTCCTGTTAATTCTATGTGCTAAGGTAGGTGTAATGTAATTTAGGTGTCAAAATTCCCTTTGTAGTCAATGGAGAAACACAAGCACTTCATCCCACTCTTAAAATCAAAATCCCAGTTTGCAATTCAGTCGCATAGGATGGAGTTCCTATGATCAGAAGTTGGCATCTATGTTGTACGTAGAATCATAAACCCACATCTGATATAGTTGTCTAAATTCTCTGCATTGTCTGTAGTAAAAATGTTCTTCCATTCATCTCAAAGTAGATTCCAGATAAGACAGATGAGCTGGCTGTTAAAGAGACCTTTCCTCTCACTTGACTGTTAAGGGAGATGGTAAGCACCTGCTTTAGGTGTAGAAGTCAAAGACACCTAACCTGTCTTGATTACTGAGATTGCTTAATCCCTGAACCAAGTCTAAATTCCTATCCTTGACATTTCAGCTAAGCTAAATCCAAAATCTAGGTGAGATTAATCCAGGTTTGTGTGCTTCCCCGTTCATGCCTCATATTTGCAGATGCTGATATATTTAATTACTGCCTCTAGTTCCTGTTGAGCAACTATTAGATTCCTATGCTGAAATTCTATGTTCATATTAAAAGTTCCAAAAATACAGGCGTTTCCAACATCTTACATCTTAGCAGTCAAATTTCTAGCTGTGAATGTGGACTATGAAGTACTTTACACAGGCATCTCTCTCCTTCCTTTGTACCTAAAGGTTCTAGTGGCTCGTTGCACTTCATCCTGCCTCCTCCAAAGAGAACATATTTTCACATTCTTTTCACACCTTTCTGTTAGACAGAAAGCATGTCTTCCTGAAAGACTTGTGCGATGTATGTATTCCTTCTGAACTGTATAACACTAGAGAAAAAAAAAACATGGTTCTCTTTCCTCTCCCTTAGATGGTGTTAATTAAAGAATGTCACATGGTTCTCCAATGTGACTTACACCATTACTGTCTTTTTTGGTTCCCTTGTAATGTTTGTAAAATGTGTAAACAATTAAATCAAATCCAGCACATCCAGTAAAGGATCATCTAATGTAAGAGGGAAAGGGTGTTCGGAGGCAGGGGGAGAAGAGGTGCTTTTTTATAGCAGCTCTGTTTCATATTACAGCCCCATCTGCCTATGCTGGACCTTTGGATGACATCCGACAATGCAAGCTAAAACAATGATCATTCAGAAAACACTTCAACAGATCAGCTAAATAATCAGACCAAACCAGATGGTGCTATGAAAAACAAGTACCTTTTTCTCTACCGGCTTATGAATAACTCTTATAATTATGACCAAAAATTGCATACAAAGCTTTTATAATACTAGAAACAAACTCTCCCACTGCCAGGTGAGGGAAAAGGTCACTTTAAAATTTTAAAAATTAGATATGTTTTGTCCAGACTGCCTTTGTTAAATTACTTTTCCATGAGATAGTATTTTCAGTATAAGATAATAATGCCAATATCATCAAAGTTTTTTTTTCGTTTAAGATCACCCATGTAGAAGTGTACTATGCATGTACAGGTATGTACATCTGCTATTGTGATAACTAACGAAGAGTTTTCTTACTTTGTGTATATAAAAACTGCTATAGTGTTTCTATTCCAAGGTATAAATAATTCAGATTCTTTTTATAGAGTGTTTAATTGACCTCCCAGTGCAAATTAGAGAAGCCAATGAGTTTCCCCGAGTGTATAGCAACTACAGAATCACCTGCACTAAGTGACTGTGCGTTGATTTACCGGGCTATCACTTTTCTCTTCTATTTCTTGTACTTCATAAATTTTGGATTTTGCTATTCTCTCTACCTTCGTTGCTTGACAATTTCTCATAAATATAGAAAAGTGGTAATTAAGCAGCACTAAATATATTTAGCCCATTTTATGTGATAATTAGATATAAAGTTAGTATATTCTCTGCAATTTAAAAAAATAGAAAATGTATTTTCCCAAATTCTTGATAGATCAGTCCATCAAACATATAAATAAATAAATCCTCATGCTTATTTACTGTCAAGTAAAATAAAACTTTGCAAAGTTGAGTTATGATATATAGTTTGATCATTTTTTTAGAATTATTACTTTTATACTTAACAATTTGGCAGTGCTAAAATATGACGATCATTTCCAGCCTTCTTGCCAGGAGTTCAAGGCACGTATGAAATTTAAGGCCTAATTTTGTTCTCCCTCTATACTGGCATAAATCGGGAAGAATGCTATTTCATTCAACAGAGATACAACAACGTAAAATTAGATGTTGGTCTTGATATCAACTCTCACTTCAAAAACACTACCAATAATACTACTCTATTATTATTGTTGCACTTGATATTGGTATTTTGATGTTTTCCAAAAAAAGCAATGCCAGGATAGAAGTACTACTGTACAAACCATGTACGAGTAGCACACCATTATTTCCATTTTGGAAAATGTAATGTTTCCTGTCAGTAATGCTTTGGTTATCTGTCTTGCCAGTCTGCAATTCCAGTTCTGTGGGACAGTTCATGGGCACTACATTACTTGAACAGACAACTCCTTAACAAGATCAAGAACCTAATTTACAATCAGATACCACATGAGAACATAAAGAGGGAGGAGGGGAAAAACAGGCAAATATGGCAGTAATGTGATCTTATCCTTGTACAGTTTAGTAGTGAGAATGACTTGGTCATTCTGAATAATTGAAGCTTTCTGATGTAAATAAATCATTATCATAAGTCTCCATCTGCCTTCTACTTGCTTTACCAATTACTCAAAGTGAAAGTGTGTGTGACAAGTTTTTTTGGTTTTTTTTTTTTTTTTTTACCAATGGAAAAGGAAGATTTTTCTGTCTTCTTCTATTTTGTCCCATTGTTGATATAAACTAGTCCAGTGTTATTACCTATCCTTCTTGCTAAAAGGTGGCAAGAGAATTGTCTTTTGTGTTTTACTATTGTATTTTTAATTTTCTTTCTTCAATCCTCTCTCCTTCAGCGGGCTGGAAGATCTTTAACGTTATTCTGGCCTTTGCCTGCAATACTGTGAACAGATTGGTGTTGTCAGGGAATTGCATCCAATCTGTGTTGAGCTTTGAAGAGGAAATGCTTATGATTAGGCGATTTACTCTTGAAGTGGGCAGAAGATGGCAAGGCCTATAATTAGAAGGAGGGAAATTTATCTCCCAACAGCATGTTCCTCCCTCTGAGCAGAGCCCTGAGTCAGAAAAGGCCAGATGTAAACACACTTCTCCTCCAAGCTGGCTGATTCTGCACCTGGGTTTGATTGAGTCTGGGTTGTTGCTGCCAGGAACAACAGTTGGACTTCAGCCTAGTTAGGAAAGGCAAATTCTGTCACCACTATCTTCTTTGCTTAGCTTATCTGCTGTATTTTCTGAAACATTTTATTGAAGCACATCTGCCTCTTCTGATCCAGTTGACCAAATGTGCATGAACAAGCATGAACAAGCTGCAGCACATTACCTGCTCTTGGGGCTTGAGCAGTCGCAGGTCACTTGAAGAGCTGAAAAGGAATCAGAAAGATTCAGAATAACCATGCTAAATGATATCTGTGGGAAGCAGAACAAAGAGACATTGTCAATGTCCCAGCTTTCTTCCTTAAATCACTGTAGTTGTATTCCACTCCTGTTCTTCTGCCTGTGTATCAGGGATGTGGCTCTGCAAGTGTGGCTGTGCCAGTCCCCAGTAGGGACAGTGGCTATAAGCCATTTTACATGTTTAGCAGTCTAGAGAATGCATCAGGTGCCATGAAAATAGACTCACAGTTCCTACTTCCAGGCTCTGCTAAGTGCTACATTAGCTTCCTATCCGACTGACTTGTTAACCTCTTTAGTTACCTTATGGGTGTCTTTGGAGCAACGTATCCGTGTTTCTGGAGCTGGCTTCTTTGTACACCATCACCCAGCTCCCATGGTCTACTCTACCATTCTCAAGAGTATCCTAGGGAGGAAACATAAAAAGAGCTTTTGATTGGAAGTACTTAAAATAATTCAACTCAAGTACATTTCTTCTTGGAGCAGTCCAACTAATCCACAGATTACTTTTATTGACCATTTTTAATGTCTGTATAACAATTTGTAAAGTTCAAAATTTAGCTCAGATTAAGTTTTTAATTGTTCAAGTTGTCTTTTTACTGTAAAATCTCCTCCAGCTAAACCTATTCTTCTGTTGAACAGGAAAGTAAAGAACAAGTGGCAACAAAGAAGATTTTCCTTTAGACACCAGTTGTTTTGTTTTGTTTTTCTCATCCAGGAAGCTCTTTCTTGATGAGCTTTTTTCCCTCTCCCTCACTACAACCTTAACAAAAATATTTTTTTAAATATATTAAGATATATTAGGAATTAAGAGAAGGATGTATGTTCTCACACTAAAACTCTGTATCTAAAAAAATCCCAGTCAATCCCCAATAGTTCTAGTGTATATTATTTCCTAGCCAAATCAAAGCTACTGTCATTCAAGAAGCTGTTAAGAAAAAAGGAGGAAAAGTTACACAGTAATTTACTTTTAGCATAACCACTTTATATACATCTGGTAATTTTTTTTTTTTTGCAACAAATATTTGTTTCGCAGCCTTTTTTTAAAACATTTTTTCAGTGTTGTCCCTCCCCAATTTCTCATAGAACAGAGATATTTTAATTAGTTTCTGTATCTCCTAAAGGATTTTCAACAAGATGCATTATAGCAAAAAAAAAGGAGGCTGATTGTATTCCACAGTGAACTCTTAGAGAGCACAACACAACACAAACTATTTACAGTGTCTTCAGCCTTCCTGTGCTGCAGCAAAAGAGCTCCTGGGAGTTAGTATGTGACCAGTAGTTCTAGTCCAGGAGTGCTGTTAGTGCTCACAGAGTCTGAAGAAACAAAATAAATGGTTTCACTGAGACTACTTGCTTCAATAAGCCGGGAAAAGACAGGTTGTTTCTTAAATATGTACCTTTAGAAAAGGTTGCTGATATTCTTTCTAATAATAGGCAGATAGAAACTGAAAAAAAAAAAAAAAGAAGCAATACATTAACAAGGATTTAATATAGTGACAAGTCAACAAGAATTGAACAAAAAAGATCTATACTTTAGGAACACAGGTGAGGAGAAATAGAAAGGAAGTAATAGTAGAACTGTTTCAGCAAAGATTGCACTGAGAACTTGCATTTATTCTACAAATTCCTTCACTGATAAAACAAAAAACACCAAAAAAAAAAAAGAGGAAAATTTAGAGATTTAAAGTATAAGATTGTGCTGTGAAAAAATTACATAAGACTATATAATACTAGAAATCTTTGTAGCAGTTAGAAGTAGTTAGAAGTTTGAAAAAAACAATCTTTCATAAAATCCTAAAACACCTGATCTGTTTTTTAAAGTATCTGTGGCATCTGAGCATTAAAACAGGTTTCAAAGACCTGCCGTGTTCAATAAAAAAAGCAGATTTCAAGAGAAAGAACATACTATTTCTGCTGACAGTAATTTGTATGCTGGTTTTTCTACTTAATTAAGTGGCCAAAACCTGCCAGCAAGCAGCAAGGGCATAATTTTCATAAGCTTTAAATGTAGACTTTTACTACCAGAAAAATTGGCTTAAGCATCTTGACTTTCATATCCTCCTATTACTGGATTAAGAAACATGGCAGAACTTTTCAAAGGACAGAAAGATTTTTTCAAGGTATGCAAGAAAAGGGATTTCAGAAGTGGTACATGTCTAGCTTCCACTGAATCCACCTGCCTCTTTAGATCACTAGATTTGAAAATATAGTGTCTTGTAACTTCCTGACCGAATGTTTTTCTTTCTCTTGGAACATTGCATAATGTAATAAGATAAAAGCTCTGATTTTACTTTTTAAAAATTATTATTATTTCATTGTTTGACTGATGCCAGATATCTGAGTCCTTCTCTGAGCTCTCACAGACTTTGTGGATGAGTGACGAAGAAGTGGAAAATATAATTGAATTCTGTAGAAGTTAATTTTGTAATATGAAGGATGGATGCAGCCACAAGATAGATGGTGACTAGAACCCCACTGCAGGTACTGTGCCCTGCTGTCTCATCCTCCTCCATTTCCATATCCCCAGCCGGCTGCCTGCTCCATGGGGAATTAGCCTGCAGCTGGCAAAGACACAGTACCCACAGCCCTTCTGGCTTTGAGGCTGCTCTGTCCCTCTCTCCTGCAACAGTTCTGGCACCATTTCGACTCCCAATACAGCACCAGAGATTGTCTGCGGAGCCAGAAACTGCAGGGATGTGCTGAGTGGACTGAGTGATGCCAGCACCGCAGCAGGGGAGATGGGACTAGCATGAAAGCAAAAATCTTCATGATCTACCCTGCAAATCTGTGCTTGTCATTACATTCAGCATCCAAATGCCTCACAAATCACATTTATTAATTTAGGCTTCACTTCAGCTAGCTGATTAAACACATAAAACAAATGAATATTCCTCTTGATTTCTTTTAGATCATCCAATTTAAACCTAGGCAAATGCTAGTCTTTGCTGAACTAGCTGTTCCGTAATAAAACCTATGACTTCATTTGAAGGGAAAAAATGGATAGAGAAGGCTGTCTCCTATAATGTATGAGTGTTTGCTCTCTGTAGGCTGTAAACACAATCTAAACTGCTAAAATGACAAAATCAAACATGGCGTTTGTGGGGTAAGACACTCACCTGACTTCGGATTCATTGCAACTCTTCCCCTTGTAGTTAAGGCAAAATCGCACTGGCCAAAATTTAAAACCGAGTGTTCATTCTGGATGTGTCATCCACTTGTGGATGATCCATTGAAAGTGCTTGCTTTGGCATTTGTCAGCATCCTCAGCTGTGGACCACTCACAGCTGCCAAAAGACTTACAGTTGGATGCTACACATTTTGCCGTTCTGAAATTCAGCAACACATTTCAAGCTAACCAACGAAAGGCTGCAGCCTCCTGACTGCAGTGGGTTCATCTTGGACTCAAATGTCCATGTGTGAACGGAGAATCTAGCATTTGGTTCATTTGTAAGGTTGCCATGAGAACAGATTAATCAGTGCTTTTGGAGTGTATGCTGTATGTACTGCTGAGCACCATAGGAATACCTGTAGATAAATTTTTTTAAAAGAGTAATTGTCATCATTCTCTTCACATGTGCTCTGAAAGCTCTTAAAAGCCCTCTCTGACCCTTTTGTATTCAGTCATTTGTCTTGCAAAATCGGCTGCTTAGTGTGTGCTTGTGTAGCACCATAAAAGATTGTGATGAAGTGAAGGGTGAAGCTCTAACTTTAAAGAATAAAAGAATAGGTTTTATGTTCTGGTTTTCTTTCAGGACTGAAACTAAAATTAGATAGGTGAGATTGGAAGGAACAATTGTTATAAAGAAGGCACAGTGAAACCCAGAAAGAAATTTGTTTTAAGTTAAATAATAAGAAATAGATTTATATACTATAAATGACCACAAAAATGATCAGAGGGCTAGAACGCCTCTCCTGTAAGGAGAGATTGAGTTGGGGTTGTTCAGCCCGGCAAACAGAAGGCTCTGGAGAGACCCTATTGTGGCCTTTCGTTATACAAACTGGGCTTATAAGAAAAAAGGAGAAAGACTTTTTACCAAGGCCTGAGGTGACAGGACAAGGGGTAATGGTTTCAATCTGAAAGAGGATAGATTTAGATTGGACATAAGGAAGAAAATTTAGTGATGAGAGTGGTGAGACACTGGTATAGGTTGCCCAGAGAAGTTGTGGATGCCTCAGGTCAGATGGAACAGGACTTTAAGCAACCTGATCTGGTGAAAAATGTCCCTGCTTATGGCAAGGGAGGTGGAACTAGATGATCTTTATAGGTCCCTTCCAACCTAAACCATTCTGTGAATCCACAATTCCACAAATCTATGAATGATAGGATCTACTTCATGAACAGAAAGGACCAGTAAGACCATTAATTGACTCAGCAAAAAGAGGAGTTTAACTCATAATCAAAAGCCATGTTAATAAGACAAGGCAATGATAGCTGGATAGATAGCAGCCTGGAAGTTAGACAAGCTGGCTAACAAAAGACAATTAAATGAAAAATGCCTGTGATGATGTTGTACCTGTGCTGCTGAAGACTACAAGCTTGGAATAGATACAACCTCTCCCTTCAGTTCATTGACGGACTCAATAATAAGGGATGTTTCTCACAAGGAACAGTGAATCCTTGAATACAGCTGGGAAGCAGAAGAGTACCTTTAAGCAATAATTAAATCAACTTTTCAGTGCAATGCTCTTTGCAACAACAAGCTAAATCTGTACATAAAGGATTACATTAGTAACAACAAACAGCATCAATGCAAAATTATTAATAACATAAAAATACGGATGGAAGCAATATTTTTAAGAAATAAATTAACACTAGCACTGCATTTTGAAATATCACTCTGAAACTTACAGCATCTCCAGTCAAACTCGAATAAACAGGCCTTATTTTCTAGAAGTTGCTGACTGCATTGCTATCTACAAGATATACCCAGCATGATGTCTGGCTAAATCTAATGAGTTTTATTTGGAAGTGTAGATTGGAAAAAAAGTATTTTGATGTTAAAAGTGGAGTAATTAAGTGTGTAACTATATGTATCTATATGAAGGATATCCTGGGCCAGAGGTCTCACAGGGATAATGTACGTTTATGTAACTAAATAGGTGTGTCTTCACCATCCACATAACCCAAAAGAAATGCTGTTCTTAACTAAATATATTCAGAATAAGTCATCTGGAGCTTTTCTGTTTGTTTATTTGGATTTTTCTCCCATATACTAAATGAAGCAAGATATAAATTACATTTTCCAGGAACAGGTATGTTGCTTGTGACCCTGAATTTGCTACAGCAACATATGGACAAAATATACCTCTTTGCATGCTGTTAATAATTTTTGAGAAGCTTACTGATTCAGTGAAAAGAATTCTTTATAAAATAATAGGTAAATAATGTAAAAAGACACCTACAAAAATTAATCTCTTCTTGGATTTCTCTGTGCCTGAGACAAAAAGAAAGGTTGCCATTGACACAAGGCAACAACACATCTAAATGGTTCTCACAAGCTCAATATGCAAGAACTCACATGAAAGAAAACACATGAAAAATAGTTTATACTCATTATTTATACCATAAAGTCACTATGAGTGCTCGTAAAGTGAAATAAGAAGCTGTATTTTTCAGGAAGATTTAGGAAAATAATTTAAAGATTATAGGTATGCGCCTGCTAGAATGAAAAAATTTACAAATTGACAAACCTGTAAGAATACAAAAAGTGACATTTTCCAATATCCAGCAAATGAACATTAGATTCTTTAGAAGCTAAACACAAGATTATAGATAATTCCACTGAATGCAAAATTGCCTTAGATTTGATGAATAATATGAACAGTAGTATATTACACCTTTAACTCCGCTATTAGTTCATGCAACTGATTGGACGGATCTGGAGTATACTATGTGATCTAATATTATTTCCCATAGTTAGTCAAAATCATAAATCAATTATTTGCTCCCTAGTAAAATGCATTTAAAACATTGTCTTTCTGTACAGAATATGGATTTAAAGTTTGGAATTGTATGCCTATCCTGCCCAAATTTATGTTGCCACATGGTTTTACTTAGATTTTTTTTTTTACGGTTATACCCCAAATAGAAAAGCAAAGGATATTTCCATATTGGATCTTTTTTTCTTTTCATGTGAAGATTAAATGTGAAGTGAGGACTCTAGGATACCACTCCATTCTGACTTGTTAAGACAGTATATGCTTGTATTCTGTGGAAGCATATGTAGTGTCATGAAAGACACAAATCCAGTCTATCAGAAACAGTCTTTCTTCAGTGTCATATTTAGGCTCTTATTGAAAGAAAAGAGAATGTTCTTCCATTTTGCAAGATCTGAACTTAGAGCTGAGATCATCTCCTACCTCTACTATATGCTAATCTAGCAAGCTAGAGTTGCACCAAAAATTGGAAAGATATACCTTGTTTTTCCAAATATATTGCATCCTCCAGTGTCTCAAATAACATTTTAAATTAACAAATCTGTGAAATACATTAATTAGCACATCTTAAAAGGAGATTCTCACTTTTTCTATCTTTGTAAGCTTTAGCACTGATTCATTTAGCGGAATCTCACCAAAACCTCAAATTTTTGACCCTCAGTTTCTCACTTAACTTAATTAGTGTCCTAAGAAAAGGATTCACAAAAGCCAAGACATAGATCATAGAGCCAAGTAAACTAGACAGAGTTCGGACTGAGTAGAACTTTCTGGGTCCCGTCTGTCCCTCAAAGATGGACAGGTATCTAACAACAAAGCTCAGCTTTCAATTAAGAGTTATATCTTAGAATGAAACACTTTAAAAACTACATCTCTTTGATGATTCTCAGGGGAAGAAGTATTGCTCAACTTCTCCCTCTCTTCAGTCTATAGTATGTCACAATAGTTAGTGATATTTTCTTTAGCTATAATTGTGGAAAAACAGAAATAAGACAATCACAGAGTAGCAGTATGGGTAGGGTTGGAAAGACCTCTGGGTATCATTTGGTCAAACTTCCTGTTCAAAGCAGAGTCAGCTAAAGCAGGCTACTCAAGCTACATCCACTGTGGTTTTAAACACCATGGAAACTCCATAATTCCCCTGGACAAGTGTTCCAAAGTTTTACCATCCTCACAATAAAAAAGTCTTTTAATTTTTTTTTAAAGAGATTTTCCTTTATTTAATTTTGTGCCCATTACCTCTCTTTCTTTCAGTGGATACCACCAAGAAGAGTCTGGATCCATCTTTTTTACTTCCTCCTATTAAGTATTTATAAACATTGATCAGATGTCTCCCAAGCTTTATCTTCCCCAGACTCAACAGTCTCAGCTCTCACAGCCACTCCTCATACAAGAGATGCTCCAATGCCTTAATTTTCTTCATGGCCCTTTGCTGGCATCACTGCAGTATGTCCATGAATCTCTTGCACTGGGAAGCCCAGGACTGGGTCCAGGTGAGTCTCACCAGTGCTGAGTAGAGGGGATCATCTCTCCTGACCTGCTAACAACCTTCTCCTTAATGCAGCCCAGGATTATGCCTTCTCTGTGGCAAAGGCACATTTCTGGCAACTTTATAACCACCAGAGCTCTCAGGGGCTTTTCCTTAAAGCTGCTTTCCAGCTGTCCATCCTCCAAAATACTACTGATCCATGGAGTTATTCTTCCACAGATGCAAGGTTTTGCATTTCTCTTTCACTGAACTTTGTGAGATTACTCTTTGCTCATTTCTCCAGTCTGTCTTCTGGCAGCACAACCACCTGGTGTATCAGCCATTCCTCCTAGTGTGGTATCCCCACAAACTTGCTGAGATCATGCTGTGTCCCATCATCCAGGTCACTAATGATTATGTTCAACAGCATTGGCCCCAGTGTTGGCCCCTGGGATACACTAATGACAGGGCTCTGGCTGGACTTCGCAGCTCTGATCACAACCCTCTGAGCTCAGCAGTTCAGTCAGTTTTCAATGCATCTCATTGTCCACTTACATAGGCTGTACTTCATTCAGTTTATCTATGTGGATGTTACTAGAGACAGTGTCATTCCAATGAGACTGTAGCCCAATAGTTTCATGCAGACCTCTAATTCCTCCTGTTTGCTCCCCATGCATCAGGATATACAGACTTCAAACAGGCAGCTAGCGGTGTTGATTTATCAATAAAACTTAGGTGTACAATGTACAAGTAGAATGAATAGCTTTTATTAAATTAGAGCATAGATGATATCAAATGTTGTGTTCTAACAAAAAGAGTATGTGGCATGGAGAAGGAAGAGGCCAGGCTAAAACTGATACTGATTTCCTATGCTTATACAAGGGAAACATCACCTGCAGAGATGTCACCATTCTAATCTTGGCTGTTCAGACTTCACCACCAAACCCCAGGTTGCTTCTTAAGTCTCTAACAATTGATGCTTATTACATCCACCTGGAAACCTTGTCTTGCCAATACATTCAGCACTTGCATAGGATATGAGAAGAAAGATTCAAAATCTCTCTCTGATGGAAGTTTCGTGTCTCTCACTTCTCAGGAAAGTGTCCCTTGAGTTATTCTGAGTCACTCTTAGGCTGCTTTGTAAAAGGTATTCATGCACATGTAGTCATTAATTGGTCTAGAAGCTAAGTATAGGCTAGTAATGAGGAAGACTATCCCAGTCACTTCCTCAGTTACTAGCTGAGTAATTTACTTAAAACAGAACAACTTTTAAAAGTGAGATTGAAAAGATCCCATTCCTCCAGATTCTCATACTTTAACAGTACACTGACTTTTACTGTATTTTCCAAGCAAGTATTCTCAGAGGATGAAGTTGAATACCAAATGTCAATTTTGACATTATTCTCCAGTACTCCACCCCTTCCAAGTAAAGATTCTCAGCTACAGTTCATTACTTCATTGTATGAATCAACTTCTTTAGATGAAATATATAGACCGTGAATCCCCACTTGAACATATGTATGAAACGGCACATCAGTGGAAGTAGGATCCAATATGGAACTAGGAAAGATTTGAGTTTGACTAAACTGTAGACTTAGGCATCAGAAGTATCAGCTGTATGCTTGCTGCAACACTTGATGCTTTAAACTAACACTGCCAAGATATGAACAAAAAAACAGAAGGCAAATAAGTGTTTTCTTTTATGTCTAGTGAGGATAAAAATACAATTTACTGTATGCATAACTTCTGAATTAAATTCTGTGTTTCCCATAGGAGGAGATCACAGTTCTGTTAAGTATTATAATTCTTCTGAATCCAAATATTTATGTAACCTCATAGGGTACTGAGAGAGATTTCACTGGGGCTACACTAAAGCTAGTTTCTCTGTTGCGTTATTTGTTAGTTTCACATCAGAAAACTTTATCCTATAACTCTCTTCAATAAAGAAGAAGGAAGGAACACTCTAATAAAAGTTTTCAATAAATTACTGCAAAGATATGCTTAGAAGACAGCTTTCATGCTTTTATTAAAAAAAAAATGAAGCAATATTTTCTAGAAGTATGCATATTTGAAACATTGGGAAAACACTGCAACAGAGCAATGGAAAATGAGATGCAACATTCAGTTGAATAGTAAACATTAACTTTTCCATTTTGCTGGATTGAAAATTTGAATAGAAAAGTCAATAAATGGATGTTGACTGGATTACAAAGGCATATGGTTTGAATTTATGATATTTTTAAAGAAAAACTCTGATATGGGAAGGCTGAAGTTTTATTTCTGCTAATTAATGTGTTAAATACATAAGAAAAAATGATGCAAATATAAAATATAAATTTTAAAAATTGTTTATAAAAAAAATCAAATAAAACAAAAAGGTAAGCATTTCAGTATTTTCCTTTCAAACAAAGAGTGAATTTTTTTTCTCCCACCAAGTAAGGAAGTTTAGAATATTCTTAAAAGTCCTAGTAAATTTGTTCAGGAGATTCTTTGTTGTGCCAGGGGTTTGGAAGGGGAACTTTTAATACATTTGTTAGTTGCAAGTCTTGGGTTATTTTCAATGTAGTTGATTTTTTTGTTTTCTTTTTTTAAAATAAGTTATCAAGTCAAAATAACCTTTGATGACATTTATTTGGAAGGTGCAATAGGATAATATTTGCTTTTGTAAATTTAATAATGGAAAAGCATAACTTACAGTGTATACTTACTTTCCCACTTTCATTCTTTGTGAATTCTCAAGAAAACTTATTTATCACTTTTTCCCCCGACCTTTACTTAGAAGTCTTCATGTTTTTCTCAATTAAGTCAGTTCTCACAGCTTCTTTGTAATTATACTCATGATTGGCTTTCCCTCGGGAATAATGGCAGCTGCTTTCTGGTGAATGTTAAATAGTGCAATTATATTCTCAAATACCATAAATGACTACTTAATTCCCTTAATTGTCAATAATGTTTGAAAAGGATAAGTGAAAAAAAAAAAATATTTGCCCTCATGGTTTACTTAGAATGCAAGCTGCTAATGTTGGGGGCTGTCTGCATTCATTTGGGTAGTGGCTGGCACAATAGGGTTGTAGTGCTTATAAAATGCTATGCAATTATTAATGCTATGAACTCCTTAATTTTAGAAATCTACAATATTTTTGAGTGCACAAGAGATGTCAAGTGATAACTTTCAAGTCTTAATTTTGGGAAATTGCAATCCGAAGCATAATAAGGGGCAACCTGAAATCTTTTACATCCTTTCACATCCAAAAGCTACTCTTGTATTGCAGAAGGAAGTACACTTACTTTTAAATTACCATTATAATTTAATTTTTTTTCATCAAAATATTTTTTCTAGAATTCCTGCTAGAGATATTCAGTTGGGATGTCTGTATCTTTGTTGAAATGTTCCATTTTCAACTATTCCATCAAGTGTAATAAGAATTTCATTTCTCCAAGTTTACTGCGGGATTGTGATATCGTGCATTAAAACATTGAATGTAGTTTTAAAGGTGCTTTTAAAAGCTATTGAAAATATTAGCTTTATTCTGTTTCAAATTCAATAGTTTATAAATATTTGAATAGAATTTTTTTTTCCATAGGAATAATCAAGGATATGTAAAGGCAATGGGAATGAAAAAAAAAGTGAGAATCAAATAAAATGTGCTTCCCTTACACTGAAAGAAGTAATCTACTAGGAAACAGACAGAGAAACTTGAGAGAGACATTCTGAGACTTTGGAATATAAGTCAATCTACAATTTGTGGAAATACACCTCTTCTTAAAGAGAAAAGTTAAATTTTACTTTTAGCAGGAATAACTCCTTGCAGACAATGAGAGCACTAAATAAATACTTAAACCCTGATGATTCTGTGAAGGTTAAATGGCGAAGTGATTCAAGTAAAAAGTAAATTCTGAGAAGGTCGAGATAGGACAGAAAAGTCCATTGCAAAATCAGTAGCTATGAAGAAAGTGGAAAAAGCACTCCTAAACCATGGCAGACCTGAGCTTTCGGTTCTTATGACGCTAATAGTCTAGCCATTTCTAACCTACTGAAAAATATTTACAGGGTAAGCAAAGCAGACAGCGGCATGTCTTAAAATGAAGAAAAAGTAGCTGAATTTGAACAAAGTAGATCTTCGTTTATTCATCTTTTCTATAATGTAAAAATCATTCTGAGTAGAAATTTCATTCAGTTTTACCTCCAACACTCATCATGCAGGATTTTTCTGCACTGCAAGTGTGTGATCTTTTTTCACAATCAACTTCCTTGCTGTGCCAGGGTGTAAACTCCTGTTTCTGATAGATTTTTTTTTTTTTCCTGATTGCTATAAACTTACCTAGGATTAAGTTTAGTAAGATTTGACTTTATTACAAATCAATTAATAGATCCAAAGCATTAAGGAAAGAGGGGTTTTTTTTGTAATACAGATCTGCAGGGAAAGTAATTCTAAAGACGATTCTACTGCTCTTGGAGAGTACTGAAGTGCAAGTTTCCCCACTTCCAATTACACTTTCCAAAAGGCGATCACCTTGTGCTTACAAGAAATTATATTTATGCAATATTAGACAAAAATTGAGTAACTGGAAAGAAAGGGATATTAGTACTCTGTATTTGCAGTGTAGTTTTAGTCTGCAAATATCCTAATAAGATGTATGTGTTTTTTATAGCTTTTATTTTTTAAAAGATGAGTAAGCAACTGTATACTTAAGGAAGCATTTTACTGAACTGTTTCATGACACCTTTACAAAGCTAATTAAAGATGGAATGATACAATGATCAAGATTGTATAGGTCAAGATAATAATTAAGAGTAAGTCAATAAATCAATATGTGAAATTATCACATCACCAAACAAATATAGCCCGTAATCAACCAAAATTACAACACTGACACCAGAAATAATTATTTCTAATAGTCAAGTGGGGAAAATTTGAGATTACTTTTAGTCTAAGACATCAGCTAGGTTTTTTAGGCAATTCAGAGCATTGACTTAATTTCTGAAGTTCTTAGACTTTTTCCAGGAAAGTTACCTATCTTGATTACACTCAGAAAAGTAGACACCTGAGTCTTGACAATTCCACTTAGTAAGATTCTTATTGATGCTTTGTTCTTATTTTTTCCTGTTGTAAAATAGCATTTTAACATACATTTTAAATACATATGAAGTGATGGATAAACATTGTCCAACATTAGATTTTTCTATAAAGTTATTTTTTATAATTCAAATTAAGAAATGACAAAAAAAAAAGCAGAAAAATGAGGGGCTGGTATTCAAATCTAGAAATATTTTTGCAGCAATAATTCCTCTTACTACTTTGAAATACACATACACTGGTGGAACAATATGGGTGAAATACTCCTACACCAAAAACCCCCACAAAATTAAAGACTGGATGCCTCTTGGGAGCCTTCATGTATATGGAATAGAGAAGTGCATGAAGTTTGTAACCAAAGAAGTATCTTTACAGAAGCAACAGAAGATCTAAGGAGAGTGGAGTTGGGGTTAGGGGTAATAAGGAGAGTGGAGTTGGGGGTAGGGGTAGAAGAGGTACATCCTTTATGTCTTTGTGTAGATGATCTGTCCAGAATCTAAGCAGCATGTGTCTCCAGTGTTTCTGTTAAACCAAGCAATATAAACATGAGCAAGTTTTTCTTCTGAATTCCCTTAATCTTTTTCTTGCCACTTTCCCTTTCACTTTGCTTCAGAAATCTTGGTTGGGATTCAGTTAAATTATTCTGAGTATTGATGTTATTCTTTCAGAGTAAGCAATCTGTAAGCAATCTTACACAACAGTGGAAATTATTGTCATTAGTGATCTTTTACCTTAAATACATTGACATTATTATTCACAGATATTCTCCTTGAATGGAAAACTTTGGCATCAGAAATATATCAGAAATATAGCTGAAACAGAAGAGATGAAATCTACAATGTGAAAAAAATGATGTATTATTTTATCAGAAGAGGCACATAGTCAATATATTTGCCAAAATGTGTTCATTACATTTTAAAAAATTGTTTTTATATTTACATTAGAAGAATTAGACTTCTATAAATTCAAAACTAATCCTAAAATTTTCTAACTTAGAAGCCTGTAAATTCCAGACTGGTAAGTAATTATTAAAGTTTTTCCTACCTGGTAATATTTGGAATTGAATTTCCTACATTTGAAAAGCCTTAGAGTGAACTAGAAGAGTACCAGAATAGTTTTGCAATTTAAGACAACTGTACACTTGATCAAAACCCAATGGCCTAGTCTTTAGCAAATGTTTAATGAAGAGTTTAACTCCCAGGAAGTATGCAGTGATTTACTTCTCAGTGGCCTTCTGAAGTAAAGAGAATACCTTTATGCCAAGTCATTTCTGAAGGTAGGTAAACTTTAAGCATCTATGGCTCTGGGGAGACCTTATAGCAGCCTTTCAAAACTTAAGCGGGACTTATAAGAAAGATGAGGAGAAACTTTTTAGTAGGCCCTGTTGTGATAGGACAAGGGGTAATAATTTTAAACTAGAAGGAGTTAGATTTAGATTAGACATAAGGAAGAAATTTTTTACAATGAGGGTGGTGGAATACTGGAACAGGTTGCCCAGGGAGGTGGTGGATGCCCCATCCCTGGAAACGTTCAAGGCCAGATTGGATGAGGCTCTGAGCAACCTGATCGAGTCAGGGATGTCCCTGCTTCTTGCAGGGGAACTGGACTAGATGACCTTTGAAGGCCCCTTCCGACCCTAACTATTCTGTGATTCTATCTCCCACCCAGGATCCAAAAGAATATTGCAACTTGATTCAAGACTTAGATAGAATAGATTGAAAAGTGTTGGCACATGTTGATAGATCTATGTTGATAGGATAGAAATTATCTTGTGTACGGAGAATCTGTGGCTAGGATAGCTCAAGTGGAGGGAAAAAAACTTTTTTTTTTTTTTTTTTTTTTTTTCTTTTTTTTTATTTTTTTTTTGC
>WHYT01015371.1:16559-39831 GCA_009806455.1 Tetrax tetrax
GGTGCTTGGCGAGCTCCTTCTCCCCAAAATCGACCCGTAAGGCTAGATTTGGGGGTCAGCCTGTGTCTCGGTGCAAACACACCCCTTCCCTTTCACTTGCAGGGCTTCTGTTTTTCCCTCCTCTCCAAATCCCGTTGTTTCTCCTTATTTTGTGCTGCTGTGTCGCTCCCTGCGCGGCTCCGGTGGCCCTTGCAGCCCCCCGCTCCGTCGTTTTCTTCCCTCCAAAATCTTCGGTGGCTGCTTCCAGGAGGAGCCCGATGAGTTTTACCTGGGAGGCTCCTGCCCCCCTCGCTTCCCCCTTTATCTCAAAGCCTGGATCCCGCGGAGCGGAGCGGAGTTCCCTCCCTCAGCGCCGTCCCAAGCGGGTTTCGCGGAGCTCTGTGCGGCTCCGTCAGCTTCCCAGTAAAGTTTTAGACCATTTATTTCCACAAACTCATGGTTTTTCCTCCTTTTTTTTTTTTTTTTTAAACTTCCTTCAGTGCCCCATGCGGAGTTACATCCCCGCTCACCACGAGAGTTTGCAGCAGCGTTTTTTTCTCGGCTGTTCTGCTGAGTGAGGAGAAGCGCCGCCGGTCAGATGCGGGGTGTGTGTTTGGGCGCCCGCTTTCCTCGCGCGCCCGCCCCGGGACGGGGGCTCTGCCTTCGGGAAGCGCCGAGGGGGGAATTTGAGTTCCGTGAAGGAACCGATCGGCGGTGGGTCTGAGCGCCGCCGGCCGCGGTTACACCCGCACAAAAATCTCTTTTTTTCTGCTGAAAGCGGAAAAATTATCATTTCGGAGCCGATTCCTGGGCCAGAAACACCCCAACTGTGCGGTCACAGCGGCGGGCGCTCGCCGTTTGCTGGGCGAGGCTGCCCAGCCCCCGCCCGAGGACTCCGATTCCGTGCCGCGTTCGTTAACGATGCCGCAATTAGCGCGGCTCCGGATCCGTTGGCGGGGTAGATAATCCTTTTGCAGCGCGCTGAGAGGAGTTCCCGGTCGGCTGCTGGGGCAGAGTGGGAATTGGGGATGGGTGAGGGATGAAGACGAGGGATTCCACCCGTCCCCCGGGCCGGAGCGGGAGGCCGAAGGCGCTTCCTCCGCGCTTGGCACGCGCTGCCCCGGCACAGGGAGAATACGACGGATTTGGAATTTATTTGTATTAAATTCATACCCCGACCGCCCGTAAGGCTGGGATCGCTCCGCCTGTTTTGCTCCGCCGTGGGTTCTTCGGCCTCTCACCTGCGCTGCCGGGGTTGTTTTCGATGTGAACCGCAGGTGCCCGTGCGTGGCTGTCACCTCTTATTTATCCTGATCCTTCCGAAGATTTATTTCCCAAATCTGAGGATTAATTCCAGTTATTTCCCAGACCTTTGGGCGATCTTAACGCCGTGGGGAGTGGGAACCCCCAGCCGCCGCGGGGTGGGAGCTTCGGCTGCTTCTTTAGGAGCCGGAGCGGGGAATTTTGCTCGGCAAGCAGCGCCGTGCCGTGGGACGAGCGCTGCCCGCGCCGGCGTTTGCGAGCAGGAAACTCCCCTCGCGCGTTGCGGGGCGCGGCGAGAGGATCTGGGACGCGGCGGGGGGAAGCCGGCTGCTCGGTGGCCGCAGGACCAGCGCGTGCCTGGAAGGTGCGTTGGAAAGTAGAAGTCTTTCTGCTTCTTTTGGGGTTTTTTGGTTTTTTTTTTTGGGCAAAGAGGTGTTGGAGTCGCCGCATTTCTCTGCGCTCGTGAGGGCCAGCAGAAATTGCAGCCTCAGCTGCAGCAGGAGCCGTGCTGGAAGCCGCTCCGGAAATCAGGGCTTTTCCTCCTGACCCGCCGCGTTAGCCGTCGCAGCAGGCGCTGGTGAAGGCACAAGGACTCTTACACAAAGGTACAAAATAGAGATATAACGTATATAAAGTTCAGAAAGGTGTGACATGGGGGTTATTCTGCCCCCCTCCCTCCGCAGGCAGCGAGCCGGGGCGGCAGCGGGCGAGCGTCCCGCCCGTGGGACACGCGTTGGGCCGCGGCTTTTAGGGGGAGGTGGACAACCCAACCCGCCGTTGCGTTCCGCGCTGTTCGCCCCTTCTCCTCTCTCTTTATCAGCGCGTGCTGGGACGCGGGGCGCGAGGCAGCGCGTCGTGGGAGGTGCCACCTCCGCCGTGAGCTTCGAGCCGGGATTTTGTGTCCGGTGGTCGACAGAAGAATGGAAGAGCGGGGAGCGCGGTGGGTTCTGGTGCCTTTTTCACTGGTTGGCCGCGGCAGCCGTTTGCTGGCTGGCTGCAGTGCCAAGCGAAGGGTTCGGAGTGTCCTCGGAGCGCTGACCGAGCGCTCGGCTTCCCCGTTTCCAGCGGGATCACGCCACTCGGATTTAACGCCCCAAAGGTCCTTTCTTCGGATTCTGTTCCGTTCGCAAGCCGTCTCTCCGCAAACGACGCCCGTCGTTGTGCGTTTCCCAAACGCTCGTTACCGGCCAGTGCTCGCTGAGGCGCGCGGGAGCGGTTCGATGCTCCGACGTCGCAGCGGCTGCGTTCAGGTCTCCGTTACTCTGCCCGCGTGGGCTGCGGGGTTGCGTTGTCACTGGTTTTTAGGTTTTTTGGTTTGTTTTTTTTTTCCACGTTTCCGGAGCCGTGGTGTTGCCCTAAGCTCTCGCCGTTTGACGGGACGGTCATCGCGCGCCAGAGCCGTCGCGGGGACGAGAAGCGAAAGCTTCGGCGTCGGTTTGCGCGTGCCTGAATCGCGGTGGGAAGGTCACGGGTCGCCCCGCAGCGTCGTTTCTGGCCTTTGGCCCGCGGATTGTTGCAGGGGAAGGCGCCGCGCCGCAGCGGAGCGTCCTGAGGAGCGGTTGCCAGCCTGCCTGTCTCCTGCGCGGCGCTGAAGAGCTGGGCTGGAGGTAAAAATTCACCTCAACCACAGAATTCGAGGCTCTTCCGACCCGCGAACCGTGCTTGGAGTTGCGTCAAGGCAATTCCACACCAGTTGGTGCGTTGGTTTTTGGGGGTTTTTGTCTTTTTTTTTCGGTGTGCGTTCAGCGCAGGTCGGTTTGTGATTTAGCGTTGATTCATCAAGTGCCGTCTAGGAGGTGGAAATTCTGAGGCTCGTGGCCGGAGTTCATGGAAGTGACTGATTCTGCTACAGATTTCCTTTCGTCTGTCCGTAAAATTAATTGATTGGTAGTATTGGGTGGAAGTATACCCCCTAATTAAATAAAAACCCCAAACCAAGCAGCTTGTACCAATTGAATAATGCTGGAAATAATTTGGGAATCCTTTCCCAAACCATTTTAAGGGCAATAAAATCTCTCTGGTCCCGTGGTGATGATGGTGAGGCCGTCGCTCAAACCATCCTGGTCAAGGAGGTCGGTTGACCCAAAGTTTGTGATTCTGATTCTGAAGAAGACCTCCAACGCGATGCCGTAGAGTTGTTTCTGTGACCAAACCGGGCAGAGATGGACCTGAGGGTCGGGAAACTCCGCCGGTCGCTGCCCTTAAGCAGTAGTGGTCGTCCGCCTGAAGTCCAGCCGGGGACCGGGGCCAAGTGGTTCCCTGGGGTTGACAGGTGTGCGGGGGCTGCTGAGCGTCCCCCTCCATCACCTGGGTGGTAGGGCAGGTCGTGGATGACACCAGGTTGGAGGAGCGGTTGATGGTTTTCCAAGGGACCTCGGTGGGTGGAGGAACGGGCTCACGACCTCGGGCAGTTCGGCAAAGGCCAATTAAAAATCTTCGTTCCCAGGATGTGATAGCCCCGCGCAGCAGGTCAGCCTGGGACAACCGCCTGGACAACGACGTCGTCGTCTGGGGTTTGGGAGACCAGGTTGCTCCTGCGCCGCGTTAGGATGGATCAATCCTGGAACAAAGACCAGGCCTGAGGAGGTCTCCATCCTTGAAGACGTTCCCAACTGCCTCTCACGTTATCCGCAAAGCCTTGTTGAGCGGCAGGCTTGGCGCTGAACGCGCTGTCTGCGCCCGAAGCCTGATGAGCTCAGCGCGGCGATGTCCTTTAGAACCGTCCTCCAGCAGCCCCTACGAGACCCCGGGGAGAGGCTGCTCAATAGCTGAGAGGGTTTGCCAGCTCCCTTGGCGTGAGAATTATGACCTTGGGCGCGTCATAACTTGGCCAGAGAATGGGAACGGCTCTTTGTCGGGCTTTGGGGTGCGAGAGGAACGCTTTGCGGCTGCCTTTCAAGCGTGAAGCCTCCCCTGGTTTCAGTTTCTGGCTCGAGCCAGCCTTTGTTTAAGGAGGATCCATAAAATTCCAGGCGGCGTTGGGAGCTCCTCTGGCTGCCGCTTCAGCTTCCCTGCGGCTGGAAGATCTGCTCTGCGCGTAACTCTTCCGCTAGCTCGCTTTCCCTGGCGATCGGGTGGTCAGCGCTCAAATCTGAAACTGTTCCCTCGACACCTTGGAAATATTTTGCTGTCACGTGCCCAGAAAAAAACGCCCCGAGTAGCGCTAATCCGCCGAGCTCGCCTGCTCTCTGCGAGAGGTAGGTTGGGCGTTTGGTTGCTGAAGACTCCAAATTTATTTATTTCCCGACCTGGCATTTCTCTAAGCTCGTCCTTACCCGTTCCGCTGCCGTGTACGTCTGTTCTTGCTAAATGTTACTGCAGAACGTGGGGGTTTTTCTCCCGATGGGTTGAGTGGTGGTCCAGTGGTCACCGTTGGAGCTGTCTGAGGGCGCGCAAGTCAACCTCTTCCAACTCTTGAAGAGTTTGCTCTAATTTCTGACCGTGCCGCGGTAAATTTGGGGTGTTCAAGGAGCTTCTTTCAGCGCTGTCAGTCATTAATGAGCACAAAGCCATTAATAATTTCACAATTCTTTGAGTCAGCGACTTCCGGACGGTTAAAGCATCGCGTGTGTAGCGGAGCCGGGGCTCTCCAGCTTTGGTTTTTGCGTGGTTTTTTGGTAGGATCTCCATCTGCGCGTGCTGCTGAGTCCCTTTTTCCGCCGCCGTGTCCGTAATCGTTCGGTTCTAAACTCCGCGGAAAATACGTCCCCGCTAACGCAGCTGAGAGAGTTTTTAATCCCAGCGGGCGCGGTGTGATCCCAGCTGTTGTCGTTCCTCAGTTCCTTCAGAAATTTATTCCCAGTCTCCTTTCGTCTCTCTTGGGTCACGCCAAGCTGCCCTTCAAGGCTGCTTGAAATTTGAAAAATAAAAAATATCCCGGGCCAGGCGGCGGGTGTTACGTCAGCTCCGCTGCACCGGGGCTGTCCGACCGAGCTCTCCGGGGATTTTTGTGAACCGGAACCGGATTTTCAACAACCACAAAAAAAAAAAAGTGATTTCCATAACAGGGCATTTTAAAATGGTTTTTATTGTTTTTTTCCCCTCCTCAATGCCTAAGTGTCAGCGTAGGAGGAGAAGTTTGGCTGTGAAGGAGCAGGGAAGGCGACAGCCCGCGTCTGCTTTTCCACGTGGATATTTCCTCCAGCTAGAGTTAAGGAAACGGCTTTTTTCCTGGGATTTCTGTTCGTCCCGCTGGCGTCAAGCGCGGGAAGAGTGGTAACGGCTGCAACCAGCCGGGATTGCCAGCTGGATTTTTCCTGGTGAAGTGGTTTTGAAAAGGCAAACAGACAGGATCCTCTGTCCTGAAGCTGATTGGAATAATTTCATTTATTTAATTGTTCCTTTCACTGTGCCGTGGGACCTCGATAGACTTTGATATGTATTTTTATTTTTATATATATTAAAAAGTGGTGGTTGCGGGGTCCTGTGCCTCGCCGGCCGTTATCGCGTTGCTTCTGGGGGACTCCTCCCTTTGGGGCGCGATGTTTGTGAGTCTGTGATGTTGGCTGGAGCCGTCTTTCATCTCCCCCCCTCCCAAAAAAATCAGAGATGTCTGCCTCCTCCAGCCCCGTGACCTGTTCGCCTGATTTTCTGTCAGAGGTCTCTTTTGGAGTCCAACAGAGTGAATTTCCCGGTGGTTATAGCGATAAAAAAAGCAATCGGAGGATGCTGGAGCCCAAAAAAGCCTCTTCTCGTTGCTCTTCGCCCCAAGGACGGGCGTCGGGTCCGCTCTCCCGGCGCGAGGCCGGTGGCTGAGGCCGTGAGCGGCTGCGCCGACGCCGGGTCTGCGGCGGGAGCTGGCCCGCTCGCTCCGTTCCTCGTGCAGGCGTCGCGGCGGCGGCTCTCCTGGTGACAGTTTGAGAACTGTGGGGATATTTGGGGGGGGGAAGTGCTGGTGCCTCCCCGGTCTGCTCCGCGTTCCCCCCGCCTGCTCGCTGAGGCCGCCGCGCTTTCCCTCCAGGTCCACGCGTGGGAGATCTCCGACCAGCTGCTGCAGATCCGCCAGGATGTGGAGTCCTGCTACTTCGCGGCGCAGACGATGAAGATGAAGATACAGACGTCCTTCTACGAACTCCCCACCGACTCCCACGCTTCCTTACGGGATTCTTTGCTGTCCCACATCCAGAACTTGAAAGACCTCTCGCCGGTCATCGTCACGCAGGTGGGCGCCGCGCCGAGGGGCGGGAGGAGCCGCCCTGGGCGCGACCGAGGGGATTTCTCCCGAGGTGCCGGCGCGTTCTCGGAAATCCCTTTGTCCTCCGTACGGCGTTCCCGTTATCCCTACGTTTCCGCAGCCCCGGGGCGCCTGACGCCGCGCGGGCTGAGTCGAGGGTGCCTGCGCAGCCCCCAAATAACCCAGCGGGGAATTTCACCCCGTCGGGTGCGCTCAGCCGCAGGGATTGCGCACGCAGCAGGGATAGTGGGAATTAACATCCCGCCTCCGCAGGCTCGGAGTCACCCGCCAGCGCTGCCGAGCGCAGGCCTGACCGTCGCAGCCCCCTTTCTGCGCGCTCTGGGGCAGATCTCATCGTTCACCACGTTTAGCTGTGTTTTTTTCTTTGTTTTTTTTTTTTTTTTTCTCCTCTCAGCTTGCTTTAGCAATAGCGGACCTCGCCCTGCAAATGGCTTCTTGGAAAGGCTGCGTGCAAACGCTGGTTGAAAAGTGAGTAATTGTTGTTTACACCGTCAAACTCTCCACTCCTGGGGCAGACGTTGAGTGAGCGGGCCTGCGCGGTCCGAAAACACCCGCGGCAGCAAGCGCCCCGACGACAGGGAAGGAAGTTTTTCCTTTCTCAATTAATAATTTACAGCGGTTTGGGTTGGTCTGCCTGCGGCTCTGCGTGACAGAGAGGCCGTGGCCGCGGCTCTCCGAGCCTCAGCGGTTTTCCTCATCCCTCCTTTTGTGGCGCGCTGATCCCTCGTCCCCTCCCGGCGTTAGCCGTGCCGCAGGGTCCAACGGCGAGCGCGACGGCGTTGTGGCTGCCCCGCGTTGGCCGCCGTGCCACGCCGTGGTGGTCGTGTCGCGGGAGGGCGCTCGGTTTGTCTGCGTGGAGGCGGCGTGCTCGGCGGCTGGCCACGCTTTTGCTGGTTTGCTGTTGAAAATCTCCATCTAAGCTACGGCGACCGCTCCGGACGGCGCTCTGCCCTCGCGGCCGGACGCTGGAGCGTGTTTGTGCTGCGTCTCCTCGGAAGGCCCCTCCGTCTCACCGCGCCGTTCGCCTCCTTCCCAGCGTTCGGATTTTCTGCGCGCGCGTGGCGCTGGCCCGCCTTCACGCCCTGCCCTTCCTCCTCCTCGTTTCAGGTACAGCAACGACGTGACATCGCTGCCTTTTCTGCTGGAAATCCTCACGGTGCTGCCGGAAGAGGTTCACAGCCGCTCCTTGCGCATCGGAGCCAACCGCCGGACCGAAATCATAGAAGACCTGGCGTACTACTCCAGCACCGTCGTCTCGCTGCTGGTAAGGACGCCAAGCCCTGGGCGGCCGCCCAAAAAGTTCGCGCGGCGGCTTCTTCCGTCTCCACACCGCCGATCCCGGTTGTTCCCGGTTGGATGTGACGGAAAAGCCGGTTTGTGTGGAACAAGCTGGTTTTTATCTATTTCAGTTCCAAGCAGGTCAAAATCAAAATGGCACCGGGTTGAAAACTGAGCTCGTTACGGAAACTTAATGACTTTCTCGTCCTCTCAGCGGGACTCTGGGTGCCGGCCCAGCGTTGTTTTGCTCTGCTACAGGGCGCGGCGTGTCTTTTGGCCTGCGTGTGGATCTCCAGGCCATCTCTAGATCCACACCTACGTGTCTCTCTCAGAAGAAAGGCGTTCAGATCCTTAGACACTTGATTTCTGTCTTCTCCTGCCCTGATCTCTGACCGTCGTGCGATAAGCCACTGCAGGTTGACAGCCGCAGGTCACGTTTAGCGTTGGCCAAACGAGGAGACTGTGGCTGAGCCTCCTGGTTCCTCTTCAGAGGCTTCCCCATTTGGGGAGCATTCATGCTCTTTTGAGAACGAGACTTGTGAGCCCTGCAACGGGGCAAATTTGGGGTGCAGAGAATGAGCGTTGAGGTGAATTGCTTCAGGAACTGAAAAGAAACCCTCCTTGCTGCCTCCTTCCTTTCCAGAGAGGCTTCTGGTGTTCTTCAGCCAACCTGATCCCTGCCTTGGGCTTCAGGTAACGGCGCCGTGCTTCGGTGCCGGGAAGGAGGCTTCGTCTTCCGGAATTACTCCGGTAACCCCAAAGGAAGGGGGATGGTGACGATCAAGGATCGTAGAATCGTTTTGGTTGGAAAAGATTTTAAGATCATCAAGTCCAACCGCAAACCCAGTGCTGCCAAGGCCACCACCAAACCGTGTCCCCAAGCGCCGCGTCTGCGCGTCTTTTAAATCCCTCCAGGGCTGGTGACTCAACCACCACGGGCTGTTCCGGTGCTCGTCAAGACTTCTGGTGAAGAAATCTTTCCCAATATCCAATCTAAACCTCCCCTGATGCAACTTGAGGCCATTTTCCTCTCGTCCTGTGTATCAAGACGCAGAGTTGAGCAATGTCTGCTCAACAGCATCTCAGATCTTCCTTGAGAAGGCTCCCTTCCCCCCTTAAGCCGTGTGTATCCCAGCAGAGGTCCATCCCATTGCCCCCACATCCATGAGGGGAGCCCAGTTCCACTTTTTCAGTGGGCTCGGTTGTCTTTGCCCGCATCCTCGCTCAGTTCCGAAACTTTTTCACCTTCCTCGAATCCCTGCTCCGTGCCGTTCCTCCGAGCAGTCTCCAGCCCTCGGCTCTCTTCCCGGGACGTCTCGGAGGAGCCTGGCTGTCACGTCGGTGAGACGGCCGACGTCACCTCACTCCGGCCGCTCGCAGCCTTACCGGAGACGATGCCGAGGGATCGCCGCGGGTCGTAGCCCCGTCGTAAGGCTTTCTGGTCCAACTTCCTCTGCTTCTGCCTGGGGCTTTGGTGGTAAATCCAGGACAGGCTTTCAGCCACCTGCCTGAAGAGCAAAATTAAGTTTTCTGCGTAGGATTTAAATGCTAAATTCACTTTTTTGAGTTAAAGTGGTGTGTTAAAAACTTGCACAGGGACTGTGATGAAGTACAACGTTCCGCCTTCAGGACTGAAAAGTCAAGAGGAGCAATGATCTCTAGAAGCTCTCACGTGCGGGATTGCTTGGCCGTTCCAGGCTCTCTTCTCCGGAGAAGAGATCTGGGATCCTGCTCCAGGTCCCGCCTGCCCACCTCTTCCTTTCCCTCAGCCAGGCGAGCTCAGGGCTTCCCTGGGTGTCAGGTTTTGGTGAGGGCTGCTGTTAGGGGCTGTGTGGAGCAGAAGCAGCCTTGGCCGTCGCTGCCGGCCCCACGTCCCGTCTCTGCGTTCAGGCTGTCCTGATCTCCTCTTTGAGAGGACGCTGGCAAGTCCGCGTGCTCTTGAGAGGACGTTTGCAGAACCGTCGCGTTCCCGGTTACGAAACCGCCGTGGGGCCGTGGTCACCCGAGGCAGAAGGGGTGGGTGTCTCGGGTGTCTTCTGCTCGGAGCGCTGCTTTCCATGTGGGCACGACGCTGCTGTTCGGTCGCTGAAAGTTGCGCGTCCCTCTTGGAGAGAGCGCTCCTGATGGGCCCAGCCCCCTGCGTCTCGCGGGGATTCATGGAGAAGTTCTTGATGCTGGTTGTAGGGACTCCAGGACGGCTTTCCAAAAGTTATTTATGATTTGTGTTGTGCAATTAAATGTTGGAATTGGGGTCCTGAGCAGTTCTTCCCTGTCCCGCCGTAGATGACGTGCGTGGAGAAAGCCGGCAACGATGAGAAGATGCTCATCAAAATCTTCCGCTGCCTGGGGAGCTGGTTCAACCTGGGCGTCCTGGACAGCACCTTCATGGCCAACAGCAAGTTGCTGTCGCTGCTCTTCGAGGTGCTGGTGAGTATCCCTCTGGGGAAGCGAGGTGGCGGTGCGCTCTGGGTACCGGGATGGCGTCGCTTTTCAATGCAGGGGCGTCTGAGAGGCGCGCCCGCGGAAGGGGAGTTGCGGCCCTCCTGTCCCGAGTGGGAACCCGCCGGCCTTTCCCTGAGCAGCCCGGTCCTTGGATCGGGATTTGCGCTGTGGGGACGAGGCCGATGGACAGAAAGCGTCGGCGGAGCTTTCGGATGCGAACAGAAACGCGCGCGTGCGGCTTTTCGGCTGTTTGTGCGGAGGAAGGAGGCTCCGCAGCTCCTTGGGATTGGTCTTTCCTCTCCATCCTCTGTTCTGGGCGAGAGGATACGCGCTCGGGGTGAGCATGTTCTTGGGCAGACAGGAAAGGCTCCAAAATCTCTCCGGAGCAGGCGCTTTGCCTGCTTTGCCTGAAGCCCCTCCCAGCCCCCTGCCTCAGCTGTCCCTGCGACAGAATTCCTGCGCCTTCTCCCCGCGCCGCTTGGGAAGGGCGGCTTTTCCTGCCGGGGAGCGCAGGTCACGCGTCGGGCTGCCGCGGAGACAGAGGGGCTGGGGCGCAGGAGCCGTCCCGCTGCGTTACCACGTGTCGTCCTTTCATCTCCGTAAATCTATGACTGCGCTCGCCAGCAGAAAGTACATCAAGAAAAAAATTCAAACATTACTTAATCTTCTATTTCTGTCTGTTCCCCTTATTCCCGCTGCGCTAGTCGTCAGTTCTGGAGGCTCAGTTAGGCAGGTACCTTGTCTAGCTCAAGCAGGAGCCAGGTTTAATTCTTCTGTGATGCCCACAAAACATCCAGAGCGGAGCAGGAGACGGAACGTCTGAGAAATGACCGTTCCTAGCCACGCCCTGGCTGCCGCTGCTGCCCAAGTAGGTGCCAGCTGCGCGTTGGAGCCTGCGCAGACCTGGAAAATGAGAGGTTTGGGCTCAAGTGCGTTGTGCTTGGTCCTGACTCCACAGCTGATCGTTTTTGTGGGGCTCTGAGCAGAGCACGTTTGGTCAGAGCGTTGTGGAGGTAAGTTTGCCATCCTTGGTTAAGTATTGGTGAATTTTGGCTTTAAAAGTTGCCTGTCCTTGAAGAAGCGAAGAATTAAGCGTTTGTTCAGTACTGAAACCAGTATTTCTTTGGGTCTGTTTGGTTTTCTTTCCACATTTTCAAGAAAATAATACTTTATTCCCTTTCTGACACGTTCACCTTGGAAAATGAACCCCTGGAGGTGCTTTGGTTGGGGCTGGGTTTGGTTTGGTCCCCTCTGAACGCGGGAGAGGTGAAGGGCCCGCTGGAACGGGGAGTTGGGAGAATCCCGCACGGAGCTCGCTGCTGCGGCACCGCCGGGACCCGCGCCCCGCCGCGAGAGTCGTCCCCTCCTCCTCATTCGCACCCCTTCTGTGGCGCAGAGGCAATTAGTGACAAATGCAAACGAGGGCTGCCGTTCGGTGGGAGAGGAACGGAAAATATTCACGCAGGGACCCGAGCGACGGCGCTGCAGCAGGAACCCTCTCCTCCAGGACAGCGCCTTTGGCTCGCCGGCCTTTCTATTCTGTTAACATCACTTTTAAAAGTGACTTTTTTTTCTTTTTTTCTTTTTTTTTCTCCTCCCCGCTTCCACCTTCACGTGCGACCAGGAATTGTTTTCCGAATGCGCCGAGCCGTGGAGTCACGGCTCCTTTGTTTCCTCCCGGCGCTTCGCTTCGCTCTCCCCTCCTCCTTAGCGTGCCGGTCTCGCCTCCCTCCTCAGTTGCTCGGCGGGAGCCGTGAGAGCGCCTGTGCCGTCAGCCCTGCACCAAATCAGCCTTGCACGAGCGCTCCAGCGTCACGGCGATAAATATTTCACACGTGCTTGTGAGAAACCTCCGCGCCGAGGGCTCTGATCCTTGTGGGTCCCTTCCCGCTTGAGATACCGATGGTTCTGTGACCCAGAATTCTCTCTCCTGAGCCGTCGTGGATTTCGGTCGGCGTTTTTCCTCCTGCGTTTGCCTCTCCCGAGGAAAACTCGGTGGGGTCCCGCTGGGAAGGGGCACTCCTGACCTCAAGTGGTCGTGGAGCTAAAGCAACGCAGGTTTGGCAGGGCTGGCTGGGAGCTGCTGGGAATTGAGGGGGGTGTTGGGAGCCGTGGCTACGCAGAAGCTCTACGAAGTATTTCAGGAACAAAAAGAAGAGTATTTTTTTTTAATTACCATCCAATTTCGTAAATATTCACCGGGCTCTTCTTGTTTCTGGCAGCAACAAGACAAGACCTCCTCGAACCTCCACGAAGCCGCTTCGGATTGCGTGTGCTCGGCCCTCTACGCCATCGAGAACGTGGAGACCAACCTTCCGCTGGCCTTGCAGCTTTTCCAGGGCGTCCTCACCCTGGAGAGCGCCTATCACATGGCTGTCGCGCGCGAGGACCTGGACAAGTAAGTGACCGTGCGGCCGCGCCCGGACAGGCGAGGAGAGGTGCAGTCACTAACCCTCACGGCATCTCTCCGTCGGTATTTTCTGAATCCGCGGCGCTCGGAAGTCTCTCACGCAAAGAAGTGTTTGTTGGGCGAAGGCAGGGGAGCGGGATGACGTCCTTGGCGTGCTGATCGGCTTTGATGGAGAGGGAGGCTGGGGCGCTCGGTCTCCCTCGTGGCAGACCAAGGCCAAGGGAAGTACCCTGAGGCAGCTGATGCGTTACCAGCCTGAAAATAAGAGTTTAGGAGCGGCTTGTCGCTCCTGCTGCCTCCTCTCTGCAAGTATCTGTACCTGGTGCAGCTGCTTTCGCTGGAAGGAGGAGTGGAGGGCCATCAGCCGCGCGTTCTTGAGTTACGAGGACCTGTAGCCCTCACACCTCGATCAAGCGCGTCGGGTGGATGGGGAGCAGCCCTGAGGAGAGGGACTGGGGGTGCTGGTGGGCGCAAAGCTCAGCGTGAGCTGGCAACGGGCGCTGGCAGCCAGAAACCAACGGCACCCTGGGCTGCACCCCCGGCAGCGTGGGCAGCAGGCGAGGGGGGGATTCTGCCCCTGTGCCCCGCTCTGGTGAGACCCCCCTGCAGCGCTGCGTCCATCTCTGGAGCCCCCAACGTTCCAGGCCAGGTTGGCCGGGGCTCTGAGCACCCTGATCCGGTTGGAGATGTCCCTGCTCCTGGCAGGGGGTTGGGCTGGGTGGGCTTGGACGCTCCCTTCCCACCCAAACCATTCCACGATTCTGTGAAAGCGCTTCACGTGCGTCAGCTGCTACGAAACGTCGCTGCCCTGACTGGAAACCCTCCCATCTCCAGCCTGGGTTGATCCTAGACCAGTTCACACCAACTCTGGTTTGCCAGCATCGTCTTAACTTGAATTCCTTCCCAGCTGTGCTTGCTCCCGGACGCCTTTGGAGGCAGGAAGCAGCCAGGTGGCGTTTGTGTCGCCGAGCCCAGCTCTGTCGGCCCTGTGAGGCTTTTCTTTTCCCTGGGTGACCTCCAGATCTGGATTCACCCCTCTGAATTTGGCTTCTTGAGCCTGAGAGGCACGGCCGTGAGACACCAAACCGGTAGCCGCCCCGCGAGCCGGCTGCTCGCCCCCCCCTCCGCTGCTCTTACCCAGTTTCACCAGTGCGACGCCGTGATCTCCCGCTGCGCTCCGCTTCTCTTTTAACGCTCAGAATAAGGTGCCCCCTATTTCTGGCAAACCCGTGTGGCGTTTAGCCCGTTCCCTCCAACATCCATGGATTTGGAACGTGCTCGTGCCGCTGGGAGCGGATTAATCGGCCGGCGTTTGCCCGACCGGCCGTTGCCAGCCCCTCAGCGGCTGGGGGTGCCTGCCTCGCCGCTGAGCCTTTTCGGATGAACTCAAGAACTCGACCAGCGTCTCCCTCCCCTCCTTTCAGCTCGGGGCGCGAAGCCCAGGTGCTGTACGCGCCTTCGGCTCGAGGAAATTCCCAACCTCTGCCGCCTTAGGGATTTCCACCAGTGGAATGAGGAGCTGCTCCTCAAAATTGGGGCTTTTGAAATCAAAAATTGTAAAGTCGTAATATCCTCTCTGCGTGGTAAGATCGGCTCTGCCGTGGCATCTCTTCGTGTTTCTGAGAAATCTGAACGCTAAAACCAAAGCCCAGGACCGCTGGATTTTCTTGGCCCTCTCCCCCAAATCCCTGATGGGAGGTGGTTTGTTGGTGAGGAGCTCGCTCGTCCCGCCGTGCCGCGGCTCCGGGGCGTTCCCTCTGGTCCTGCGGGCTCAGAGCCGGGTAAGGCTTGCCGTCCGCTCGCCGCTGAGTTGTGTTTCCACGCCGCACTGGCCCGTACGGCCCGCGGGACGTCCTGGCTTTATTTTTAGAGTAGGTTTGCTTCCCAGACTTCGTGGGTAATACGGAAATTTTGCGAGATTTGCTTATTGGAACCTGTTTTTCACCTATTTCTGACCAAAGCCCAGTTCCCCTGTTTATTTCCCAACGGCAAGGTAAAGCAGGAGTTGATATTTTTTGCAGGGCGGGGATGTCGGCTCCCGTGTGGAAGGTCCTCCTGACTCCCCCCTGGTGTTTTGGTTTTTTCCCTTCACCAGGGTGCTCAATTACTGCCGCGTGTTCACCGAGCTGTGCGAGACGTTCCTAGATAAAATCGTTTGCACGCCGGGCCAGGGGCTGGGCGACCTGCGGACGCTGGAGCTGCTGCTGATCTGCGCGGGTCACCCGCAGTACGAGGTGAGCGAGGTTTGCGCGCCCTCCCCTCCCCGCCCTCTCGCCAAATCCCGCTCACCCGGAGTCCGACTCCGCGGAAAAAGCGTTGTTTTTTTTTTTTTTTCCTCCTCTATCGCCACGTGGCGATAAAGAGAAAGGAAATATTTTTTTCTGGGAGCGCCCGCTCTGCGTTCGTGCTGCGGAGATCTGGCACGGCGTCCCTTTCCCAGCGCCCCAGGCGCGTGGGACAGCTCTGAAAGCCGCCCTTATTTTCTTTCCACCATTCCGTTTTGCGAGGATCGCGGCGCAGCTCGCGGCGTAAATGCTGTTCAGCGTCAAAGCTCCCCGGCCGTCGTCGTGTTGAAGATGCGGGCTCTCGTTTTAGCCCCGCTTTTTATTCTTCCAAACCTGTTAACGACGTCCCAGCAGCCGATCCCCGCGCCTGCGCTGAGTCGGACGCGCTGCGTCGCACTCCCGTCCTTCCCCTCCGTGTCGAAGGTCCCGCTGCGGCAGGGACGCGATCCCGCGCTTCGGGGCTCGTTGGCCGTGCTTCAGCGGGTCCCGGCGGCGCTCGCGTGCGGCTCGGTGACTCCGGAGTGCCCTGTCCAGCTCCGCTAAGCTCGGTGCCTTGGCCTTGGCCTTGGCCTTGGCCTTGGCCTTGGCCTGTGCCAGCGATGCTTGGGGGAACCAAAGCTCTGCAGCTGCTCCTGAAAAAAATCTGCGCTCGTTTTTTTTTTTGTTTCTTCCCTGCAGTAACCACAAAATGTGCTGTTGATAACAAGACACTGATTTTCATTTATTTTATTTTTCCCCTTTCTAAACAGGTGGTAGAAATTTCCTTTAACTTCTGGTACAGACTGGGGGAGCACCTGTACAAGACGGACGACGCTGTCATCCACAGCATCTTCAAAGCCTACATCCAGCGCCTGCTCCACGCCCTGGCCAGGCACTGCCAGCTCGACTCGGACCACGTAAGCCTGCCTCTGCCCGCCCGCCTCCGCGGGACGCCCCGTCCTCGCCGCCGCGCGCGGGCGGCTCTCCAGGGTCTGCGGTCGCAGTGATTGCAGAGAGGGGATGGAGAGGAATTCCTTTATGAAGTGAATTCCCGGTCCAACGGAGCTTTCCGGCGTTTAGTTGCCGTGGGATGCCCCGTTCCCGCTTTGAGAGCTGCGGAGCTCTCGTCGTCCCCTGCGCGGGGAGGTTTTTGTCGGAATACAGCTTGCGCAGCTCGTTAGCCGCGGTGCTGTCGTCTTCCTCCCTGAAGTCTGGGATGCTCCATCCTTTTTCCACCCCTGCCTGCGCTCCTCATCCCGATTTGCACCCCTTCAGCGCGTGGCGGAGCAGGAATACGCAGCGGGTGGTCAGGCTGTTAGATTTCGTTGTGCTCCCTTCTCCTTTAAATCCCCTTCCGGAG
This sequence comes from Tetrax tetrax, assembly GCA_009806455.1. NCBI lineage: Eukaryota > Metazoa > Chordata > Aves > Otidiformes > Otididae > Tetrax > Tetrax tetrax. The sequence continues at coordinate 32,750 of WHYT01015371.1, forward strand.
CTCGATTGCAGGAGAGGAGGGCGGGAACGCCGGATCTCTTCTCCGGAACGGAATTCCTTGGCTGATCCTGGCCGTGGGTGCCCGGGAAGCCGGATTTCTCACCCTTTTGCCCTCCCTGGTCTCTCTTAGGAGGGCGTCCCAGAGGAGACAGACGATTTTGGGGAGTTCCGGATGCGGGTCTCGGACCTGGTGAAAGACCTCATCTTCCTGGTGGGATCGGTGGAGTGCTTTGCTCAGGTGGGTCTGCGGGAACGTCGTGGGGCGCGCTTCCGAGCCGCGGTGGCCTTCGGGGTGGGGAGGAGGTCACCCCTGGAGCCTGGTCTGTCGGGTGGCGGAGGAGGTGAGGAGCTGGGCGGCCATCTCGCCGGGCGGGATGCGTGACCGCGGCCGCGGGCTGCGTTCGGAGCTCCGTCTGGTGACCGGTTCCCTCTCTCGCAGCTGTACGCCACCCTGAAGGACGGGAATCCGCCCTGGGAGGTGACGGAAGCCGTCCTCTTCATCATGGCCTCCATAGCCAAGAGCGTTGACCAGTGAGTGTTGACCATCCTCCTCGTGTAAGGGCTGAAGGGCCAGGAGTCGCCTCCAAGTGAGGGGTTTTTTGCAGAGTCACCGCGAATATCCCACGGACACTCCCAGGAACGCGCTTTCCCAGGCGGAAGCGGTTAAAAACCGCGCTTTATTTCAGCTAGCGCAGAGCGCGGGCGCTGGGAGCCGCGGCAACGCGCTGCCCCGAGCTGAGGGAGCAATCCTGGAGCCCACGGATTGAGATCTCCGCATCCTGGCTGGGAATTCCGCTCCAGGACGGAGCTGGGACCGCGGGAAGCGGTTGGACCTTCTCAGGTCTCCTCTCTGCCTGCCCGGGCACTTCAACGCCACAGGCTTGGGCTCAGCCCTGGAGAAACAGGATGAGGATTTGTTTCCCTGTAGTTTGTTCTTTGGGGATCCTTCTGCACCCGGAGAGGGAAGAGCCAATTTTTTCCCGAGATCTCTTTAGGGAAACTGAAATGGCTTTCTGGAAGCCGGTGTCCAGGGCGGCGGGACAGCCCGGGCTGGGGTGGCCGTGCCCCCCTTCCCCGGGAGGCCGGGGGAGCCGCCGCCTTCGCTCCGCGCCCGCCGGCTCCCGCTATCTGTGTCAAGGCCGCTCTCGCTCCGATTTTATCTCCGCTTTTTATTTCTGCGTTGTTCCCGAGAGCCACGGCTGCGGGGTTTGCCCGGCTGATTCCGAGCGACGCGGGAGGCCACGGGGTGCGATAAAACCGGCCGCTCTGCGGAAACGGCCCGGGAGCTGAGCCGGGGCTGTCGTTTCCCCGCAGGGAGAACAACCCGACGCTGGTGGAGGTGCTGGAGGGGGTGGTTCGCCTCCCGGAGACGGTGCACACCGCCGTGCGCTACACCAGCATCGAGCTGGTGGGAGAGATGAGCGAGGTGGTGGACAGAAACCCCCAGTTCCTGGGTGAGTCCCTCCCGCCCCGCGCCGGAGCCCGCTCCCCTCCCAGAACCCCTTCTCCTCACCCCGGCTTTCTCCTCCGCAGATCCCGTGCTGGGATACCTGATGAAGGGGCTGTGCGACAGGCGCCTGGCCTCGGCGGCGGCCAAGGCCATCCACAACATCTGCTCCGTGTGCCGGGACCACATGGCCCAGCACTTCACCGGGCTGCTGGAGATCGCCCGCTCCCTCGACTCCTTCACGCTCTCTCCGGAGGCCGCCGTGGGGCTCCTCAAGGGTGCGTGTGGGAGGGGACGCGCTCGCCGCCGACGCGGCCGCAACCCCGTTTTCGCCTGGTTTTTCGTAGAGGAGAGCGCCTCGCTTCGCTCTGAGGCGCTCGCGTGTCCGTGCCTTGCGTCTTCTCAGGCGCTTGCGTGGGGCGGGGGGTAGAAAAAAGTCTTTTCAGGGTTGATAAGCCGTCCCCGTCCCCGCTCTGAACTCAAAACGCGGGAAGAAAACACTGGAAATGCCCCCGCAAGCTGGCCGCGCGCTACCGCCGCATTCCAGCGCTTGGAAACCGCCCGCCGTACGCGCGGGGCGGGAAACCGCGGGCGTCTGTCGTTTTTCGCTTGTTTGCGCTCACGCATCGGAGCTGCTCCTCTCCCTGCCGCACGGTGTTTTCTCCTCCTTCTATGAAACAGCTCAGCGAATACATGGACCGGGGAGAATTTATTTTGTTTTATTTTGTTTTATTTCCTCCCGGTGTCGTCGGCCCCCGCCCGGTGCTCTGCCGGCAGCTCTGCCGTGGGCTGGTTGCGCTCCTCCTGCCTTTAAACGCCGCGATGCGGCAGCGGGGAGCGGCTCGAGCGCTTGTCTCCGTGTTTAATTTTCGTGGGAGCCTTCAACCGCCTCGGCTCTGGCCCGGAAGCAGCTTCCTCGGAGCTCGCGAAGCTGCGGGGCAGCGGCAGGGACGCGCTGGGTTGCCCGGGTGCCCTCGTGATGTCCTCCTGCCTTCCGGTCATCCCCGTTCTCCCACCCGCCGGCGTTCCTTCCTCCTTCCCGCCCCGCGGAAAGCATCCCGCCGCCTGGGTTAACCTTCAGGCTGCGGAGAACCAGCTCCCGCTCCGGGGAACCTCGCTCCTGTTGCGTTTCGCCCGCCTCCTGCCCGCTCCTGAGCCCCTCTCCTCTTGTTTTTTTTCCAGGGACGGCGTTGGTCCTGGCCAGGCTCCCCCTGGAGAAGATAGCGGAGTGCCTCAGCGAGCTCTGCGCCGTGCAGGTGATGGCGCTGAAGAAGGTGCGTCCCCGCGGGAGCGGCGTCCGCGCGCTCCTCCTCCCCGTTTTGGGTGGGGCGGGGGCTCTGTCGTTGCGCGGCGCCGTGGTTTGCTGCGGAAGTTGCGACCCCTCGAAGCCAGAGGGGCACGAGGAGCCCGGACCGTCACCCTGGTTGTCCCTGAGTCTCCTGGCTCAGACATACCCCGCTGGCCGAGCGTGGAATGGGTTAAACGGGAGGAGAACGCTCCCTAAAAATCAGTTTGTGCGCCGGGAGCCAGCAAACCTTCCCGAGCCGGCCCGGAACGCAGCAGGCGGCTTTCACCCGGCGTCTCCGGGATGGAGAACGTGGGAACTCGACTTCCCTGTGGGACACGGGATCACGTTCTGGCTGTCCCCAAAACCGCGGTGGCCGTAGCGACCTTTCCACGCGGAACTGGGATAACGGGGCGTAGACAGCCCGGAGGGTGGCAGGGAGGGGAGGGCAGCCTCCGGGAAGGGACGTGCGCGTCCCAGCGAGGTTTGAGGAGACGCCCGCTCTGCCTCGGCCCGGAGCGGATGGGAAGGTGCCGCTGGTGCGCTCCAGCATCCAGGCGGCCTTTATCCCACCGTCACTGGGAACGGATCCCGAAATCCCGTCCTTTTCCCTTCCTTTCTAGCTGCTCTCTCAGGAGCCAAGCAACGGCCTCTCCTCAGACCCTACCGTGCCCCTGGATCGGCTCGCTGTCATATTCCGGTGAGGAAGGAGGGACCGGGGGCAGCGGGCAGGGCTCACGCAGAGACTCAGAACCAAATGAATCACCCGAGGCCCCGAGCGGAACGGCCTGGAATCCGCTTCTTCCCCGCCTTGGAGGCTCCCCGGCCGCTCCCAGCCGATTTCTGGTCCCCTTCCCGCAGCCTCGGCGGGTGCTTGAGCCTCCAGCCTGTTTTTTTTGGCTTTAAACGCGAAAAAAAAATTAGAGAAAAACACTGCTCAACCCTCTGCTGCTTTTCACAGACACACCAACCCCATCGTAGAAAACGGACAGATCCACCCGTGCCAAAAAGTCATTCAGGAGGTGAGTGCCGGCGGCGCGGCTCCGGGACGGAATTCCTTATGGGTGGGATTGGCGGGGGCGTCGTTCCCGCGGTCGATTCGGTTGGAGCGCCGGATCCGTAGGGGGAGAGGAGCAGGGGTCGCTGGCGGGCAGGGATTTGGCTTTTTGGCCCCTGGAAGGGGTTCCTGGCTCCGCAGACGTCCCCGGCTCTGATGTCCGGGCCCTTGGGACGTTTGCGGTGACGCTCCGGCTGTCTTAAGCCGCTCCGAGCTCTTCACTCCAACGAAAAGCTCGCTCGCGCGTCCCGTAACCTCTTGTTTTTGGGATCTGGGTGGCATCGGGCTGGCGCTACGGGGGTCCGGCTGGATTTTGGAGAGGAAGCGTGGTGGGATACGCCGTGTCCCGGATTCAGTTTGTCCTTTTTTTTTTTTTTTTTTTTTTTTTTTTTTTCCTCCCCGTCCGCCCTCAGATCTGGCCGGTGCTGTCGGAGACCCTGAACAAGCACAGCGCCGATAACCGCATCGTGGAGCGCTGCTGCCGCTGCCTGCGCTTCGCCGTCCGCTGCGTGGGCAAAGGCTCCGCCGCCCTGCTGCAGCCGCTCGTCACCCAGGTACGCGGCGGGCGGATTCCCGGCCGGATCCCGCGGCCCAGAGGGAATTCTGCGGCGGCGGTGCCGGGCAGCGTGCGGTTCTCTCCCCGCAGATGGTGAACGTGTACCGGGCGCACCAGCACTCCTGCTTCCTCTACCTGGGCAGCATCCTGGTGGACGAGTACGGCATGGAGGAGGGCTGCCGGCAGGGGCTGCTCGACATGCTGCAGGTGGGCGCCGCGCGCCGCCGGCGTCGGAACGGCGGGGCCGCTGCGGCTGGGAAAGATCTTCAGGGGCTTCCAGTCCAACCACGAACCCAGCGCTGCCACGGCCACCGCTAAACCGCGTCCCTGAGCACCGCGTCCGCGCGTCTTTTAAATTAAACGGCGGCTCCGCCGCTCCCCTCCGGTTCCCGTGCCCGACAGCCCTTTCCGTGAGGAATCTTTCCCAGTATCCAATCTAAACCTCCCCCGGCGCAACTTGAGGCCGTTTTCTCCCAGCCCTTGTGCTCCAGACGCTTCCCCAGCTCCCTTCCCGCTCTCGTTTCCGCGTGCCGGCGCGGTGCCACGCTCTGCGCTGGCGGGGACGGCTGTGCCCCGGGTGCAGGGAGCGGAGCCGTTTCCGCTGGGCGCTGGCGCAGACCCGGACTGGTCCCAGTGCCTCGCCGCTCTCCCGGCGTTTGGCCACCGGGTGGACAAAAGCCAGGAGGAAAAGGGGTTTTGGTGAAAGGAGAAGGGGCGAGCGGCTCCTTGATGGCAGAGGAAGGCGTCCTTGCCTCGGGGCACGTATCCCAGCGGGAGAGGAGATCCAAACCTGGATCAGAGCCGGGTTGGGGGGTCACAACCTGGTTGAGGGATCAAGACTGGGTTGGGAGATGATCAAGACCGGGCTGAGGGATCAAACCCGGCTGTCAGGAGAGGCCAAGGTCTGATCCAGTCCGCTGCGGTCCGTGCTGGGAATCTCCCTGCGGAGAGCGAAGGGCGGTTTGAGATTCCGTTCCGTCGCAGCGCGCTCCTGACGCGTCCCCGCCGCCCCTCTCCTAGGCGCTGTGCATCCCCACCTTCCAGCTCCTGGAGCAGCCCAACGGCCTGCAGAACCACCCCGACACCGTGGACGACCTCTTCCGCTTGGCAGCCAGGTACCGGCCTCCCTCTCCTCGGGGAGGGGTCCCCGTCTCCGCGGGTGGGAGCGGGCGGGGTCCCCCGCGGGGCCGGGCAGGGCGCCCGTAACGTCTCCTCCGTCCTCTGCCCAGGTTCATCCAGCGCAGCCCCGTCACCTTGCTGCGCAGCCAGGTGATGATCCCCATCCTGCAGTGGGCCATCGCCGCCACCACCCTGGATCACCGCGACGCCAACTGCAGCGTCATGAAGTTCCTGCGCGACCTCATCCACACCGGCGTGGCCAACGACGTGGGTCCTTCCTCGCGGGTTCCTCGCGGGTTCCTCGTTGCGTCCTTCCTCCTCGAGGAACCCACGGCGGCGGGGATGCCGCCGGTTACTCCGCCGCTGCCGGAGAAGCTCCCGGGAGCGAGGAGCAGCGCGTCCCCGTCCCCCCCGGGCGCTCCTCACGCTCCCTCCTCTTCCTCCCGCAGCACGAGGAAGACTTCGAGGCGCGGAAGGAGCTCATCGGCCAGGTGATGAACCAACTGGGCCAGCAGCTCGTCAACCAGCTGCTGCACACCTGCTGCTTCTGCCTGCCGCCCTACACGCTGCCCGACGTCGCCGAGGTGCTCTGGGAGATCATGCAGATCGACCGGCCGGTGAGGGGGCGCGGGGACGGGACGGGACGGGACGGGACGCCCCCCAAAACGGCGCGGGGGAGCCGCGGCCCCATTTTCCTCGCTCTTCCCGCAGACGTTCTGCCGCTGGCTGGAGAGCTCGCTGAAGGGTCTGCCCAAGGAGACGACGGGCGGCGCCATCCAGGTGACGCACAAACAGCTGACGGACTTCCACAAGCAGGTCACGAGGTGAGCGCGCCGGCGGTCCCGCGCGGAGCCGAGCCGGGAGCCGGGACGGAACGCGGCCGCCGCTCCGGCCTCTCCCGCGCCACGTCGTCCCTGCAGCGCGGCCCCTTCCGCGCCCCGGCGTCCCGCAATGCTCGGCCCTGCCCCAAGCTCATCCCGGCGGGCTGTTCCCGGGATCCGCTGGGATCGGCGTCTCATCCCGGCCGTTCCCAGTCCGGCACGGGCTGCGGGAAGCCGTGCTGCAGAGGGGAGGGCGCGCCGCGCCTTTGCCGTCACCCGGCAGCTTTTCCCGCTCTCGCCCCAGCGCGGCGGCTTTCCTTTGGCGAGCCGACGGCACCAGCTCCCACCCCGGTGCCGGGATCCCGCCGCTGCGGGACGTGTCCGTCCCCGCTCCCCAAATGCCACCCCGCCGATGTCACCCCCCTGTCCCCCCTTGTCCCGCAGCGCCGAGGAATGTAAACAGGTCTGCTGGGCCCTGAGAGACTTCACCCGCCTCTTCCGATAGCTCCCGCGCCGCGCGGCGCCCGACTCCCAGGTGAGAGCCGCCGCCGGGGCCGCGTCCCGCGCGGGGAGGGAGGGCCCGACCCCCCCCCTCCCCAATCCCAGGAATCTCTTTTAATTAGAAGCCAGGTAACGAAGCAAACCAAGACGGCGTCCCACCATCAGCCCAGCGTCACGGCGGCGCAGGGCTTCGGCTCGCTCCGGCGCCAGCCGCGCGGGACGGCCGCGGGATCCCGCGTTCCCGGCGGATTCGCTTCCCAAAGGTCGGCTACCGCAAACGAGACAACAAACCAACGA
>WHYT01015372.1:18859-40104 GCA_009806455.1 Tetrax tetrax
CATGGTCTCTGGTGTAATTCCAATTAACGCAAACGTGCAGAGGATACAACACAAACACGCAGAGGAGCTCTACAACACATTAAGTCTTAATTTTTTCTATATGGCATAAGAATACATACAGCAAGGAATCGCTTAATATTGTAATACCAGCTTCAGGGGAAAAAAAAAGAAATATTGCTATCAGCAATATAAATCGAGAGAGGAATTTTGTTTCAGAGTTTGGAGTCATCACACTTAAATTCAGGTATCACGAGTCAAATCTCTTCATCTCTTCCCTGCAAAAAAGTCAGGGGGAGTAATAGCCAAAGGCAGTGAGGGAGCTCCAAAACCAGAGACGCACCTACTGACACCCGCTACTACCAATGTGTTACTGATAGTGGACTTTCAGGTAATTCAAGTTTATGGAAAAAGACAAAGAAAGCCTGACAAACATTTATAAATGGGAATACTGATTTTTTTTTAGGGATAAGAGATACTCAGAGGGGAAAAAAATAAGTCACTCACTTAAGTCACAATATGTCTTTAAACAAGGGCAAGATGAAAGCTGAGAAGTCGGCACAATGATTGCCAATACTCACGACAAAGCTAAAATCTATCACTGCTTGCCGACTTGAGAAATTTCATTCGTTGCCAGACTGGGATCCCAACTTCTGTCTGATCCCAACACCAAGAGGAATCTCCTGGTGACACGCGCTGCAGGTGACGCGCAGGCCTGCGTCGCTTCAAACCGGAGGACTCCGGCACACGCCGCGGCCATCTCTAAAGAGAAAGCGGGTCCGCGGCTCCTGCTTCGGCTCGGCCGGGCTTCCTTTCCACACGGGGGAAATCCAGGCCGTGGGGCAGCAGAAGTCACGGCTCAGTCACAGACCTGGACAAGGGTAAGATGGAAAAATCCCACGGCATGAGGCTGAGTTTGGACACAGTCATGGGGGCCTTGGTTCTGCTCCTCGGGAAGCAGGAGGCTTGGGGCTACGAAGGGGCGACACGTCCTTTGCCAAAGAGTGGTCACAACACCCGTCCAAGAAAAAAACAAAAGGGAGGAGAACAGCAAAATCCAAACTGTACAGAAACTATTCCATAGCACCGATGAGCATTGATCAGACGCCTTTAAATCCCCCTTCTAAGGCATTTTTCCCCAGCTATCAACACGGAATTTACACGACGACCATAATGTCATGCTGTAGAAAACAAAATGTCATTTTCCAAGTGGTGATGAACTGATATTTGGAGTCTCCTCTGATTCCCAGAAAACGAATGGCAAGCCCCGGAGGAGTGGAAGCCCCCGAGCTCCTTTGTAGAAAGGTGGATTACATCTCATTACGCGGTTAACAGCAGATTCTAATTTAACTTGCACATAGATCGGTCTTTCAGGAACGGTTTGAAGGTAACCGCACGACGTGCAAAGCGCAGCACGTCCGGCTCACAGGAATTGGGCACGCCACAAACGCCCCGGGAGCCAACGCGTGCGTCTCCATAAACAGCTCGTCCCAAACGGAACCTTGCAGCTAGCAAGTTACGCACCCAGTGTCAAGAATTCTTGAATTATTAACAAATCAAGCCACAAGAAGAACAGTGTAGTAGCTACAAGATTGTAGGTGAACACTTAGCTACGAAGATGAAAGATCTTAACTTAAAGGCTGTAGAAGAAACACTTAGTGCAGACAATATTAACCCCGAGCCGACGCTTCCGACAGCTCGGCAGAGGATCTATCTGCACTTGCAATACCCAGCACGAAGGAGGCCATGCCATCCTCCCTTCAGAGCAGAGACCAAGGTGGAACTGTCCCCAGCCTGCAGAGCCACACAAAGGATCCGTCGGGATCACGCCCAGGCGCGCGGTGCCATCGGCAAGGTCCCCGAGCACCCGAGGCATCGCGCAGAGCTGGCAGATGCGACGCAGGGCCCGCAGGAGACGCGTCCCCTGGGAGCAGCGGCTGGAGGCCAGGCCAGGCGCCCAGAGGCATCTCAAACTGAGCCCTGCACCCACACAGAGCGACGAAACCAAGCCTGGGGGGACGGCGTGCGATTCCCATTTTGATCCGGGCATTTTCTGCTCCTGGCCTGTTTCTGAGCACAAAACCAAGCACAGCCGTCACACGACGGCTTCTATCAAACGATTTCCCAAGAGACGTATCGCCAGCGAAGAGCACGGCCACCGCACCCTTCTTTTTCAGTTATTGGTTAAATGCCTGAGGCATTTCAGAATTTCTTGCTGCAAATTCCTTGCTAAATGAAGGCCTCTGCACTTTACAACACTTAAGCTCAGGCTTAGCTGGATGCCTGCAGCGGGCTGCGTTGACTCATGCAGCGATAATCGCATGCTGAAAGATAACGGCGAGGTTCAGGGTCCTTCGGGAGCCGCAGAGGCGACGCGGCGGGAGCCCAGGCCCCACTGCAGCTCCTCGGTTATCCCTGCCCTCCAACCCGTGCCGCGCGGCTCGAGCCGGCATTATCCCGCTGGGCACGGATCTGGCGACTGCGTCCGGGCCATTCCCTGCTCTGCACACGTCTCCCAGTCAGCAGAGGCTGCGGGACGCTCAGGTAACCTGACTGTTGAAAAACCACACACGGTTATCGCTGCCAGACCCCGCCTCGGTCACCGTCACTGAATTCTGCCATCCCAGCCCTCGCCGAGGCTCGGGACACGGCGTGTTCCGTGAGCAGGGGCAGCACTGTCCTCGTCTATACAGCTGCTTTTTCCTGGAATTGTGAACAAACAGTTTTTTATCCCAAAGCCAGCTCACTTCGAGCTGTCTCGCAGCCGCACGAGACGGCAAGCCACTTAACATCCCCTCAGCCACACTGCCAGCTCCGAGGCCAAATCCGCGGCGAGGGGAAAGCACGGGACACTGACAAAAGCCGTCTTTTGTGACGGCGGAACAGACGGGCATTCAGCTGCCATTCGAAAAAGGAGCCGGGCAGCCAGCTCCCGTATGTTCCCTCGAAAACCGCAGCTAAATTAGGCCAGCTAATGCGGCACAGCTCACTGGACAGTATCAGCATGCTCATTCACATGCACAAACGCAGATTTTTGTGTTTTCAGAAGCGGTACCCTTCTCAAGGTCCGACTCGCAAAGTTTACAGATTTTTCTTTTTTTAACGCAATTGTTCTTGTCACTGAAGAGCAATTCACATGCAGAAAGGCAGACTTTTATTGCACTAAACAAGGTCAAATGTATAAAAATGCCAAGCTGTGGCTCTAAGACAAATCATTTAAATATTTCTCTCCCTCACTCACATATTCGGAGCATGCTCTGTCCCCGGAAAAAAAAGAAGCCATCTCACTCAGACTGGAGTAATCCACTGGATTTAATAGATATTTTTTTTTTTCCAAACTGCATCCAAAACCAGCGAATGACAAGACAAACCCAAGTTACGTTCAGTATTTTTTGTCCCAAAGTCTCTTCCGAGCGTTCGTTTCGGAATGGCCTGCATTAAGCCAAAGCAAGAGAGCATTTTAAAGGAATGCACGTATCGTTTCTTCAAAAGGAAAAACCAAGCCCGGTACTTTGAAACTGAACACAGTCACAGACAGGAACATTTAGAGTTTGAACAGACATCCTCTACTAATAACAAACACCCAGTTTCAAAGAAAATGCGCACTTTATACACAAGTAAAATGAAAACAAAAAAAATTCCGTAATAGAAACAGCTCCATTACTTTCCATTTTCGGAATGAATTCAGTGCTGGGATCGGAATACTCTACACACGACTGGGAGCATTCACTGGTGGGGACAAAAGCTCACAGGACCGACCCGAGACGGGTAACAGTTCAGATCATGAACTGGGAAAGGACTAATCCAAACAAGGGGTGAAGCAGCTGTCAGGAACTGATTTTATTTTAAGCCTTTAACGAGAAATTGCTGCAGTTTACGTAGGGAGCAGCAAGGGGAAAGGATTTCCATTTCTTGCCGTTCGGCTGGTGAAAGGCCGTTCCTAAACCACTGCAAAGGGGTAAGAGCAACGTAACCCTTTGGGGAGCTGAGAACAACCCAGGCAGGGTGGGGATAACGTGGATTGCAGCCACGCACCCCTGCTTATCTCCAGGCTCCAAATGTCTCTCCCTTGTACTTTCAGACAAGGTGTTTTCCACCCAGCTTCTCCACCACACTCCCGGCTTTCGGCTGGCAAAGCCTCTCTGCCCATCTCCAGGCAGCACACTTCTCTTCAGCCTCTGGTTAATTAGAGGAGCACGATTAATAAGCTCCCTCTCACCCCACACAGCTAGTCCCGTCTCACCAGCGAGCTCTCCCTGCCCGCAAGTCCACTCAAGCTTTTAAAAACCGCCATATGCTTACCGTGTTACTTAGAGACATCACCCTGAAACTTTTCTGCATAAAATTCCGAGGTTGCTCCTTTCCCGGAGCAGCAGCCAGGAGTTCCTGTTAAACAACAAGCCAGAAAGCGAGACCGCTTCCAAACATCTCTGCTGGCGGTGAACGGGAGACGCTGTTGCTGACCCCGCGCACAGGCTTGTGCTGGCTCTGGGCACGCTTACGTCTCTCTAAATCAGAGCTGAAAGGTAGCTGGGACCTACGCCTGGGCTGCCCGGTGTCCCAGAGTGAAAACAATTCAGCAAAACGCCCTCTTTTCAGCAAGTGCTTGGCTAGAGGATAACCGCAAGCATGTGCTCTTATCTCCTCAGTTTAAATTCAACGTAAAGCCTACGCCAAGGTGTTCTGCGGGACGGGAACGGAACTCCACGGAGCCTGGCTTCTCGATCCGGTTCCTGCCCGGGCTGTCACGAGGGCACTAGGGACTGAGGTAGCCTCGAAACAGAACGGTCCCGCTCGAAACAGGCCCCAAAACCACACTGAACGCACAAAAACCGAACAAAAAAAGGAGCGCGGAGCAAGGTCCTGAATACATTATAAATAGTAGCAAAAAGCACACACATTTATCAGCATCTCTCAAACATTAACGCACGTCCTTGCCAAAAAGACTCCGCCAAAGGCAGTAAAACCGCATTCTCCTTTTTCTAATTATAAATTCAAGTTTAATGCCAAAACCACAGAATGCCAAATCTGACTGGTCTCTCGAGCAGAAACCTGAATTATACACATTGCTCTGTCTGAACTGAATTCCTCAGACATAATGGAAGGAAAATAGGTCCGGAATAAGGCAATATCGTTGATATTCGGAAAGGGCTTTGTGAAAACCTTTACAGACAGCTCGTGTGTCCTGGCCGGGGGGAGGAAGGTCCTTCCTCGAGTGTAACGCACGGAGAAACAGAATCACCATGACTCCATCTGACCAGATTACTTTGGAAAAGACAGAAATCTGACCCAGAAAGTATCGTAACAACTTCATGCCCTTGGGGAGCAGGGTGTTATGTAACCTCAGACCTCAAAGCCATCCCTTTCCATAGATATCACATAAATATGCGGAAGGACTGAATCCAGTAATTTCTATTTACTTTTTTTTTTGGATGTTTTACAAGAGTTTGAGTTCCCTCCTGTTGCACAAAGCTTGCAGGGAGGTCTGAGCCCTCTCCGCGTTACAGCTGGCACTCTCACTCCGAACGCAAGTCCTCTCACGCGCGTGCATTCTTCCTGTAAGCAGTTTTCCATAGGGTGAAAAAACTGTAGCGCGTACCAGCGATAGTATGACACTTCCATTTTTAAGTAGCACACCATTTTCGTAAAAGACAGAGTCAAGAGCACCATGAACAGATGTTTTCCGAATTTTTCACTGCTCTGCTGCTCAGCGGCTGGCACCCGCGGGCGGCCGGGATAACCGGAGACTCCTCTGTGCTGTTCGCGTGTTCAAGGCACTTTGGAAACGCAGCATAGGAAGTTTTATGTTGAAAACAATGAAGAACCACGACGAAACCGCGACCACAGTAATAAAACTAGAAAAATGCTAACAGCTACATATTGCTTTCTCCTCGTTAATATAAAAAAGCGTAACGTCAGAGATCCAGTGTACAAATACAAAAAATTGTGCATAATAAATGTACTATAATACTGTACATACAGCATAAACCGTTCAATGAGAATGATTTAAATATACCTATTTGTCTCCTGACTTGGAAGACAGAAGAATAAAGTCCTATAATCCCAGAATATGCGTATAAACCCTTTCTGAGAGGTTGAATCACTAGCCAATGGTATCCCTGAAAATAAGCAGAGTCAAATATTTACTTAATGGAAGCCATTATTCAAGGGGCTGCTGGTTACGATGAACTAGGTGAAAAAAAACCCACAATACATAAACTCAGCCAACGTTAAATCCAGACAGAGTTCTTCCCATCTCCTGACTTGCTACTGGCACTGCTTTTGTTGGAGCCTGCTTTGGATTTCTTCTCTCTGGAACTGCCGGGATTGTTTTGGTTGTTGTAAGCCTGGATGGCGAGGTCCAGGCGCTCCTGAGCCACTTTAATTTCCCTCTGCAGATTTTCCAGGTCAGCAGGAATGTTTTCTTCGTTGCTTCCATACTGCTGTTCCTGAGCTATGTTGGCTTTGTTCTGTTTGTAGGCCATCTTGGCGTTGGAGAGTTCAGTGTATTGCATTTGCTCCGGCTTGACGGCAATGTTATAGCCAGGAGGAGCCGACGGCGTGTTCCAAGTGAAAGGGTAGTTGTAGGTACCAGAGTCTTCCAGCTCTTTCCTCTTGTTGTTCAACGTGTCCCGGATTGTGCCAAATCCCAAATGGAGCATCTCCCAGACATTCAAAAGCAAACACATGCAGCTCACCCCGTACATTATTAGCAGGAAAATGGTCTTTTCCGTCGGCCTTGAAATGAAACAATCTATTTTGTGCGGGCACGGCTTCCTGCTGCACACAAATATGGGGCTGACCTCGAAGCCATACAGAAAATACTGACCCACGAGAAAGCTGATTTCAAACGTAGTCCTCGCCAGAAGCTGCAGCACATAAATCTTCATGAGCCCATCTTCACGGATCCGCCGCCTGCCATCGTGCTTGGCTTTGGCAGGGGCCTGCTGCTCTTTATTCTCCCGTTCGCTTTCCAGCTCGATTTCGGGGTACATCATCGGGTCTTCCTCGTGGTCCTCCTCAGTTTCCTCTAAGCCACGGTGTTGTTTCCAGCGCATGGAAAAGCTTTTGCTTCTGATTCTCCTGTCGGCTTCGCTGCGTTCCACCATCCGGGCAATTTTATGAATTGCATAGCCTAAATACATCACAGACGGAGTGGCAACAAGAATGATCTGAAAGACCCAAAATCTCACATGCGAAAGGGGCGCGAAAGCATCGTAACAAACATTCTCGCAGCCAGGCTGCTCCGTGTTGCAGACAAACTTGCTTTGTTCATCGTAATAAATGGATTCTCCTCCCACAGCCGTCAGGACAATCCGAAATACAATCAACACTGTCAGCCAGATTTTGCCAACAAAGGTTGAGTGATTGTGGATCTCCTCTAACAGACGGGTCAGAAAACTCCAACTCATGGTGGTCAAATAATTTTATCTAAAAAACAAACAAAACCCCCAAATATTGATGAGTTTATCAGCTTGAGCCTGAACAGTGCAAACATGCAACCAAGAGAGTCAGGAAACTCTCACATTTTACAACCCACGCACAACCATTTCTGCACCATCACCTGTTACCGGGAAACTCCAGCTGCCAGAACTTGCTTGAAGATCCTACGTCTCCTCCACAGGCTTTTGAGAAGTCTGCTATAAAAAAAAAAAAAGTAGCAGTTAACTGCCATTTCACAAACAGAATGTGCTCCCAAGCAAAAGATAAAACCATGGCTGCTCCGTATTTCCAATGTTAATAAAAACATTTACACTTCAGGCTGGAATCCGCAAAACAGAGCGGATCGAAAGCTAAGCTCCTGTGAAATTTCCTGGGCAGTGTTGGCTACGTCCCACCGCTGACGGTGAGATTTATTTTAACGGCACGGACGTGGCCAGGCCCTGGTAAAGCCTGAACTCGCCGTCTCGGCCCCGACCATAGCCCAGGGAGAGAAAGAGCTCTCTCCAGAGGGCAAGGCCAGCTCTCTGCAGGCAGAAATGAATCACAGAGCCCAAACCTGAGAAACAAGCAGCCGCTGTATCGTTGATTTGATGCCAGGGCCAACGCGGTACACGTCAGGACCTGAGCAGTGCCGCCCCGCAGCCCCAGGCCAGAGACAGGGGGTGACCAGGGGAACACCCAATTTTTAACCCGATGCTCAAACTATTCTGTGAATTTGGGTTCAGTTCCCTGGGGAGGCTAAAAATCTCCCTCCTGAAAGCAGAAAATACTTTAGCATGTATCTTGCTGGGTAACTGGGAGAGTAGAGGAGAATCTAGTTGAAAAAAGTAATCTGTCAAAAATTTTAGAAGATATATTAGATAGAAATCAACATAAATTTGCAATCCTAACAGTAAAAAAAAAAAACATTTGTGGAAACTCACAGCTGGCAACGCTGTGAAGTATTACAATGAACAAAACCTAGCAAGGTTTTAGCAAAGAACAACATTTGGTGAAAGACCCTAAAACCAGAATTGGACAAATCTCTGGCACACTGATCTTAAAAGTGATTTATTCTTAACCTGGAGCAAGTCCAGGAGACTGGGAGAGAACTAGTATTTGCAACTAATCAACTTCTTCCACGCAACTACAGAGTTGTTCACAGGCAAAATAATTAAATTTGAGGGGATGCAATCAATACAGAATTAAAGGATACAAACGCAAACCACCTCCTGGTGAAATTCAATGTTTCATTGAGAAGGCAGCAGCACAGACATAATGCGGACGGGCCGTGGAGGACATTTGATTTATCACTTCATGACAGAGTGAGAAAAAAATAGTGCAACAGAGTATTAAAAAAGCTCATATTAAGTGAATTAAAAGTAACAGAGATCTTGACAAACGATCCCCACATCAGAACCAAGAGCAATTGCACGGAATTACAGCAAGTTCTGCGAAGGCCAGGAACAGGCCTGGCAACTGGGCTGCATTTTCCCCAGACCCGACCAGAAAATGGCTGCTGACAAAATCTGCAACCGGCACGGAAGTTTGCAGGCTGACACATAAAGATGAGAGTTAGCAGTGATGCAGAAAAAGACAGATTGCTCGAGAGGCTGAGCCCGCTGAAACAAAAGCAATGCTTTAACCAAGCTTAACGCAAAGACACGCAGATAAGAAAAAAAAAAGAGCAGGCTTTTTTAAAGGAGAGAGCAGTGACTCTGGACATCAGTGAACACGAGCTGGTGACAGAGCAGAGACGAGGAACGCAACCCTCGGCTGTGCCACGCGCAAAAAGGAGCAAGGAGGGCGATCTTACCTCCTCGTTAGCAAGACAGCACTCAGTGCCCGTGTCTGCATCCTTCACAAGTTGCTTACACATCAGAGAGTGAATGTATCAGTCTCGAAACCAGCTGAAGAACGGGGAAGATGCCTAAAAGTAAAAGATTTAGAGAGTTCAATTTGTTTAGCTGGGGAACATGGGAAGAAAACGAAGGATTGCTAGTCAATCACTTAA
The DNA here is from genome assembly GCA_009806455.1 of Tetrax tetrax. Lineage (NCBI taxonomy): Eukaryota > Metazoa > Chordata > Aves > Otidiformes > Otididae > Tetrax > Tetrax tetrax. Next base: position 28,293 of record WHYT01015372.1, read on the forward strand.
TCTAGCGCTGTCAGTTGAGCAGGCCACCAATCCAAGGCCGACCATCAAAGCTCTTCTTTCTACACAACCATGCTATCACTACGCCATAGAGAGAATTGGCTGAAAAAACCAAATATTTAACAGGAAAAAACCCAGAAAGTTCCGATCCCAGTGCAGCGCCTTACTGCAGCGGGTGGCTTCACGCTCCGAACCCCCATTTCAGAGAGGCACCCGCGTACAGCTCTGCAACCCCGAGCTCCGCATCGGCGAGACAAGAGGGCGCTTCAGACACTCGCACGTCCGGTATTTTCCAGCAGCTCACTCAGATCAGGAGTCAAAACAGGTGTCAGATCCCATCTGGGAGTACTCTGTGCACCCGAAGAGTCTCCAACGCGTGGAAGAGAAAAGGCACGGGAACCCCTCGTCCAGAACCGGGGGTCACAGAGGTAAGAGCCACAACACCCACGCTCACACCAAGGAGCACCCCAGCCTAGGCACCACGCACGGACGTGTAACGGGGCACACACGTTGCCAGCTGACATGTCGTTATTCATCAATTAAAAATGAGGCAAAGCCCAAATGAGTTTAAGAAGAAGTTAATTTTCACTCGCTGAAAATGCTAGGGCCAAACTCTTTTCTAAAACTAAACTACAGAGCAAATTTCAAATTAATTAAATACTGTTGCCAGTGTAAATTTGGAATAAAAGCAGGAATGAGCCTTTACATTTTCAGATACCGTCAATGTTTATTCACGAGCAGTTAACAACAGAGCCGTTTGGAATTAGCGCTGGTTTCAGAAAGAGAGGGGAATCCAAATCTGTACTTTTAGACAAGCAGCTAGCTCAACATCTAATGAATTCTGTCAAGCCTGAGTACTTGTCGGGCTTTTCACGGTGTGTTTTCTACCTGCAGACCGCATATCTGTGGTTGGCTTGCTCCGAACCTCGCCAGCTGGGAAGAGGAGAGGTGGGGAGGCGGGGGGATCGCACCTCGGCTCCCGGGGCGGCGGCGCGGAGCCCAGTGGCCGCCCAGAGCGGGAGACAGCCGGTGGGCACGGCACATCTGGCCAGCTGCAGAACTCACTCGAGGAGAAAGATGGGGATTCACATCCTGGATTCCACCGGTTACATAAATGAACAGCGCCACAAACCTACGTACAGACACTGACGGCGCAGACCTGTACATCCAGGTTAACCGCGGCCTTCAGACGCGGACGACTGCGTTACGAGCCGTGCGTTCAACAACCAAGACTTCTGCGATCAGAGAGCTCTGGCCACGGAGATGCGAAGTTGCTGTAGAGCTCTGATTCCCTTCAACAAGAACTTGTCACTTATTCTAAATTTAGTTTTAGTCCAGAGCAAAGCTACTGACACAAATACGGAAGAATCCACCAGCAGGCAAAGAACCACTTTATCTTTAAGGAAACGTTTCGGTTCAAGTGAAATGACTAATTCAAAAGAGTTTCAGGCAGAATTACGGCGTTTGAAATGGTGGCATCCTTCCGTTTGGTGAGAGGAGCCAAGGTCAGCGGCTGCGTGCTTCTGCCTTCACCGCACACATGGCAGTAACCTTCACCTAACCTACACTCAGCGTCTCCCGCGTCTGTTGTTCTGGCAACATTTAACTCAATAATTTTCCACCGTTTGAAAGAAAAGCCTATGGACACTGACACGCATCTGAAAAAGGCAAAATGTCAGCAATTTCAGCTAATTTAAGTCATGCCAGGAAGTGCATTTGAAAGAGACTTTCATTCCCTGTATTTGTCATAAGCGCATCCCAGCACTTCCAGCGGAGGCGGCTCCCAGAGCGGTGCAGGTACCACGACGCTTATCTCTGACAGCACGCTGGCTCCTGCGAGGTGAAATTTTGAAGACACTGACATCCAGAAAAAATAAAGAATTTGGAGCAGGTATATGGGGAAAAAAAATATCAGCTTTAGCTTAAGAGATTCCTTGCAGGAAACCTCTCAAGTTACTTTAACGCGGCTGTTTTTCACATGCAGACGCGGACAGGGAATGGCCCCTCCTGTGTGGAGCCTGCCCTACATGTGAGTTTGAATATGAATTAAACACGGGATTAATTTCACCTCCTTTCAGCTTTCTCATCTAACCATGATGGCCTCTCACCAGTCAGGGAGGGAAGAACTGCACCTCCGAGGAGCATATTACTGTAGCAACCATAAAATCCTGCCTTTGGATGAGAAAGCTGAAGCGTGGCAGGGATGGACAGTTGGACAGGAAGGATGGAGGCAGATAGAACCACGATTGCTCTGGTGAAATGCTCCCTGCAACGCCTCCGTGCCCCTGAGATGTACGGCATCGATACGGCAGCGCAGCGTGCAACAGGCAAGCTATAACAACAGCCAGGTTTTAAGAACAGCCTCACTCCAGGCTGTTAAATCCCAAATAGCTTCGTAAAACACAACATCAGGATTCATTTCGTCAACGACACAGAGGGATCAAGTGCACCATCAGCAAGTTCACTGACTACACCACGCTGTGTGCTGCCATCGACACGCTGGAGGGGAGGGATCCATCCAGAGGGACCTGGACAGGCTGGAGAGGTGGGCCCGTGCCAACCTCATGGAGTTCAACCAGGCCAAGGGCAAGGTCCTGCACCTGGGTCATGGCAATCCAAGGGACAAACCCAGGCTGGGCGGAGAATGGATGGAGAGCAGCTCTGAGGAGAAGGACTTGGGGGTGCTGGTGGACGAGAAGCTCAACGTGAGCCGGCAATGTGCGCTCACAGCCCAGAAACCAACCCCACCCTGGGCTGCATCCCCAGCAGCGTGGGCAGCAGGGCGAGGGAGGGGATCCTGCCCCTCTGCTCCGCTCTGCTGAGACCCCCCTGCAGCGCTGCGTCCAGCTCTGGAGCCCCCAACAGCAGAAGGCCGTGGAGCTGTTGGAGAGGGTCCAGAGGAGGCCACGCAGATGCTGAGAGGCTGGAGCAGCTCTGCTGTGAGGCCAGGCTGGGAGAGCTGGGGCTGTTCAGCCTGGAGAAGAGGAGGCTCCGGGGAGAGCTGAGAGCGGCTCCCAGTGCCCAAAGGGGGCTGCAGGGAAGGTGGGGAGAGACTCTTCAGCAGGGCCTGGTGTGACAGGACGAGGGGTGATGGGTTTAAAATAGAAGGAGGGGGATTCAGACCGGATAAAAGGAAGAAATGTTTCACACTGAGGGTGGTGGAGCACTGTCCCAGGCTGCCCAGAGAGGCGGTGGATGCCCCATCCCTGGAAACGTTCAAGGCCAGGTTGACCGGGGCTCTGAGCAACCTGATCCGGCTGGAGATGTCCCTGCTCCCGGCAGGGGGGTTGGGCTGGGTGGGCTCTAATAGTCCCTTCCCACCCAAACCAGTCTGTCACCCTACAACTCTGGCTGGAAGGACTCCACAACCGACCTCTCCACCACGGCTGACCGACAGCGCTGCGAAGGCAGACAGCCCAGCCCACCCCACCATCCCACCACAGCCAGAGACGCCCTTCCCTGGCAAAGCCCGCATCTGGGTACGGGCTTCAGCTCGCAGCCGAGTTTTCCCTGGATCAGAGACAAAGTGCAGTGCGGGAGCACAACTCCCAGCCCCGAGACCCAACTTCGAGACGGGAACAGGGAGCTGGAGCTCCTGGGTCCCACTGAATTCCAGTAGCTCACCAGCACCAACTCAGACCAGGTTTGCCTTAAACAGCACACAGAAAAAAGATTTCGTAGTTAAAATGCAGCCAGTAAGGGGAAAGTATTTACAGGAAGATTTTTTTCCCCTTAAAATGTTTCCTACCATGTCATGCTAATGAAATTTGATTAATTTATTAATGATATCTTTGTTTTGTTTTGTTTTAAAGCAGTTTAAAAAGACGTGTGCTGAGCAGAAAAATAATTCTGGAATAAATGCATGGCAATTCTGTTGATAATCAAAAGAGGTTTCATGCGGCATGAAAGTAAAATTGGGCCCAGGGGCTAATTAAAATAGGATTTGAATTAGGATGAATGAATAATTAGCATTATTCATTCAAATCTCATTTACATTGAAATGTAAGAAACCGCATGATTTACAGTTGTTTTTTAGGAAGCACAGAGGCTCTTTTTTTTTTTTTTTTTTTTTTTTTTTAACCTGAAAACGGAGTAAGACTTTGCTGTTCAAGAAAGAAGAAAGTCGTGGCCAGACCCAGCACCGGCAAGGCACCAGCACAGCACAAATCCGCCCGAGTACTGCGCTGATGCCGCCCGCCCTCCCGACCCGAGCAGCGATTCCAGCGCCCGTGCTCCCAACCGACGCGAGGGGAAGGATGCGGGGATCTTCCCGGGGTAAGAGAATTCACTGCTACCACCTTCCATCAGTCGTGAGGGAAGCAGGTTCGATCACCACCACCTTCACTCCCGTGGTTTTAGGAAATGTTTACAGGAGAGTGCAGCTGAAAATGAGTAAGAAAATAAGTGCACTGAGTTTTATTTTTTAATCTATATTATAGAAGATTTAGGACTGAAAAAGCTTGTGCCTTTTGGACAGCACGCAGTGCTTTTTCAAGTAAACACTCTGTCATCTGGAAGTCTCGTGGCAAAAAGCAGAGGAGGGTTTTGAAAAAGCCACGGCGTCAATGTCAATTTGGAAACGATTTCTGAACGGTGCCTTCAAACCCCAGGCACACTAATAAGGTTCTGCCGATCCCCAGACCAATCCCCTCCAGTCTAAAAAATCCCTCACTGAATTACAAGACCGCAGATCCCACGCGGGATAAAAATAGAACGCTAAAATATGGGTAAGAGGTAGAGATATAATAAGACTCTCGTGTTGTCAAAAAAATAAAGATGTCAAAGACGTATCTTTCTGAAAATCAACATACGCATACCCGCCCGAGCATCCAGCTTGAAGAGAAACTGGAATTTGCAGCTAGGACGCGACCCCCCAGCAGGCGTGGCGTGCCCTCTAGGTAACGCACGGAAAGCCAGGCGCCAATTTTAGCACCGCTCCCCCGCAGTGACACGATTCAAACGAAATCACAACACGTTTCGTGCTGGCCAGAACTCGCTTTTACTTCACCCACCGCGAGCGCGCTCCTCCAGGCGTGGGGTTTCCAGGACAGGCGCCATCCCGACTTTGGGATGCCCGGCAGCACGAGGACACGCCGAGCCGCAGGCCGGACTGGGGTTCATCCGCGAGCAGGAGCCTGCAGCGACAACCGGTCTCATCGACGACGCAGGCTGAGCTGCAGAGACTCTAATACCTCAGGAAATTTTTGGAGAGCTGGTTTGGGGTCTGTGCCGGCCCGAGTCCCTTCATACGTGCTCAGTACTCAGTGTCCCTTCCGAGGCGTACCAGTTTGGGTACTGGTACGGCATCATCACGCAGCTGGTGGGCTAGGGACGACCCAGCCAGCGCAGAGCTGCCACAACGGAGCTAAAACCAACCCGGGAGTTAACTCTGCCTCTCTCCTCTCACCCACCTCTCTTTCCCAGTCTCACACACTTCAAAGCATCTCTCTACAGTAGAGTTTAACCCTCCCAAGCCCAGGTGGTTTTGAGCAGCTCCTGTACCAACCGGCAGGTCCCACACGACTTACCGACCCGGGCCCTGCCCTCACCCTCAGCACTGCCGCGCTTGTTCCTCCTACGAAGGACCCGACAACGTACAGCAAAGCTCTGTCCCTGGGTAACTGAGTTGGACACTGAAAACAAGGAGTTACAGGGTAGATAAAAGGGTAATTCTTTTTTTTTGCCTTTCTGCAAAGAGGTTGAATCTGAAGCTCAAGGCATACTAGAGAAAACACCCAACGCTGCTGTTTTGAGATCAAGGCCAAGCATTTAACCAAAACCTGAGCTCTGGGACTGCCCAGCCCAGGCTGTCTGCAGACAACATGGCCAGGGACTGGTACACGCACCCTTAAAACCCAAAGGTCAGGAGGGTATTCTCAAGAAAGACTGTTCCTACCAACAGGAATGACCATCAGACTGGGCGTGCATGGTCTCGGTACGGATTCAGGTCCACAAAACTCTCCCAACTGTGAGCTTTCAATTCCCTTTCTTCTACACCAGGCAGATCCCGCGGGCTTTTCCGCGAGATGATCGTACATACACAGCACTCATCTCCCCAGCACCAGGAAGTTCTCTCTAGGAGCTGCTCCCAGACCAGATATCCACATGCTCCTCAGCTCAGGGCTACTAAACCCCAGTTCAGACACACGAAGCGTTACCACTTCCCAAAATACTTCAGAGATCAAACACAACAAAAGCCCAAAAAGTCCGATGCTACAACAGCTTCTTTGTAACTGACAGAACCACCCGTTTCCTTCAGTCACTTACTTACATTTTGAAGATGCTTCACCTCTAGGTCCCCTTGTACCCATACACATTACTCTAAGAAATGTGGAATATTCTGCCAACTGGTAGGTTAAACTACTCATTCGATCTCCCAAAGCAGGGTCAACTAGAGCAGGTTGGCAGGTCCACGTCCAGCCAGGTTTTAAATAACTCTGAGGATGGAGACCCCACCAGCTCTCTGGGCAAGCTGTTCCTACGCCTGACCGCAGTCACAGCAAAAGCAGTAAAAATTCTCACATTTAGGTGGAATTTCAACCACTGTGTTTCAACCTGTGCCCATCACCTTTCCCTGGGTACCACTGAGAAGAGTCTGGGACAACAGCAGCAAAGCAATTTTTCCTGTAAGAAGGACCGTAATGGAGGGGGGACACGTCTCAGGGATTTGAAATGCACTGTACCCTAAGATCCTTCCCGCTCACAGTGCGGGATCACCAGCCAAAAAAGCACGAGGTGCTTCGTCGTCGTCACCCCAACACTCCCTGCGCATTGGCATGACATAAACAAAATACAGCATTAAAATATTAAAAATACCCTACTGTTGACTATTGCATCTGTGTTCTCAGCAGTTATTTTCATAAACACAGGCAACAGAAGGGTAAAGATGGAAAGAATGCAGTGAGGACGAGGACAAACGCCAGGTACAAGCTACCAACACCACTCGGCAGGGCAGCGTCCCGCTTCGAACTCCGCAACGGCCCCTGCGCGGGGCTGCAGCCGAGACAGGGAGGGGAACAGGGGAGCCCGGGCAAAGGAAAACAACGCCAGCGATTAAAGCAAACGGGAGCGCGGTGCCCTACCTGACACTTCAGACCTACAGACGGGCACTTCCACACCAAGACCCACAGCGCCGCAGCAAGAGCGGAGGGAAAATCGCGTTTTCCCAGGCAAGCCAGAAAGGCCTCAGGTCTGAACTGAAGAACACACAAGCACTGTTGTGCGTTACGTCCACAGCAAAGCCGCTGAGGGACACGTGCTGCCGGAGAGCAGCAGCCGCCATACGGGCTGGAGCGCTCGTGGACTCACCTGCGCCCCTCCGGCCCGCTCGCTGCGAGGTCTCGGTAAGGCCGTCTTCACCCGCATACCGTTGCAGTCAGGCGTCAGCGAGAGTTCCGTGCCTTGACGCGATCGGCGATTCGAATAACCACGACACCCCGTTAACTACTCCTGACTCCGCTGCAGCCAGCAGCACCACGGCGTTTCCCCAGCGGGCTCCTCCTATCCGCTCAGAGGAACGAGTGTCACAAGAAAACGACACTCCTGAGGCAGCTGACCCAAATATCAGTCTCACAGCCATTTTGGGAAAGAAGAGAGAAGCCAAAAGAGAGCAATTCTGTCGGCTCCTGTATGTCAAAGGCTCTCACTCGGCCAAGCCGGATACAACTGAACGGGGACGAACACCTAATTCACCCACCACCATATTATGACAGTCAAAAGAAGCTATGACAGCGTTTGCTTCAGAGATAAGCCTCAAAAACCAGCACGACTGGCTTGTAAATAAAAGAGATACCACATACAGCCTGCCACAACGTCCCCAAACACCCATTCCACAACATTTAAGGACAGCAGTTGTTTCACTGTGACCTAAATGAAGATAAAAAAGATTTTTCTTTCCCAGGGCTGTCATCTGGTCTAGCACGAAACGTTGCCTCACCCTACAACTGTCACAAATTCATCTAACGTTCTCTTCAACGGCGGCTCTGCAGACCTCCGTGCCTTCACACAACTGCACGTTGCCGTAGAAGGAAAGCACTGGACTCGAGGTCGGTAGCCGTAACGCTCTCACCGCCGGTCACCTGTACACCACAGCAATCTAGGAGGACGGTGTGGGGAACATCTACAGCCGAGGACAGAACGACAGCACCTCACCAGAGCACCAAACCCACCCTCTGCAGCCACCCGGCCACGCGCCGTAGAGATGCTCCTTCCACAGCGCCGTGCGGAGAGCAAGGGTCCGCTACACGACAGCGGCAAACACCAAGTCCTAACAGCTTTATTTTGCCAATGATAAAATTTAAAATACAAACATGCACATAAATTCACTACGTGAATTATTTGTTGGGGAAAACAAAAAGATTCCTGCAGTGAAATAAGAAATCCAAAATTGGCATTTTCTGAAAGACTTAAATACTTTTCTGGACCCCCTTGGGAACAGCCCTGAGGCGCCCGCTGATTGGACTCTCTCCGATCCATCATGCCAGCCGGGAGAACACGCACACCAAGTGTGGTTTTTTTTGAGAACAACCACAAATAACTTCTATTTTATGAGAGGAAGCCAGAAGCCCTCTTCCCACCGTGCATCGTGCCAGAGAAAGGCGCACCTCACCGAGCACGCAGTAGCAGGCGGGTCATTTTTTGCCACCTGTCTGCTTTACACGGCCATGTATTTTATCAGACTTATTTTCAACACAAATTAGCAGCAACTTTAAGGCACACCAGCATGGAAACCACTCAAGCCACGCACGTGACTTGACAGGACAGCGCCAACGGGACGAGGCTGTGACACAAACCGCTTTTGGGCCCTGCTAGAGACGAACACAGCGCGCTGAGACCGGCACAACTGCGGGCAACACCACAGCGCCGGGCTTCCCCCAGTTCCTTACTTCCAAGCTTTGAAGATTTTAGGACCTCATTTGTCTGGACTTCGTGCAGGTTCTGTACACCCTCTCGCCAGGCTCCGACCAGGAGACAGCCGATCACCACCGTTAGCAAGCCCACAGAAAAAAAATCACAACTCGCCGTCTCAACACAAAGCGAGCGCCGGTGTAAACAGGATTATAAAGCACCGGCCAGGTCAGCGGTATGGCCTTAAAATTCCACAGAAAAATACCTAGAACAGCAAATATTGTACAAAACCTTACTTTTCTTAGAACTAAGAGAAAATAAGACAAGCACATCGCAACAGAACCTGCACCAACAAGAGAATCTCCTGCTGCAGAGCAACCGGCAGCCTCCGCAGTCTGGACGTCCCAGTTCACTCCCACATCTGGCCAAGCCACGCTGTAAGTTCAGATACAGGCAACTTCCCACCTGCATGCCCAGAATAAAACACTCACAGGAAAATAGAAAGTAGAGACAAAAAAAAATATTAACACACTAGATCGCTTTAGTGCAAAAATATTCTTAACACAAGAGGCTTTTAAGCATCCGCTGTATCACATCTCGTTCACCAAAAAAATGGGAGAGGAGCTACAAGCAAGGTAACTCCTAACAGGGAACCACGGATTATTTGGTGGATTCTCTCACTAAGGTAACTCACACCTACTCCAACAAGTTCACAGAATGCTGTGGGTTGAAGGGACCTTGAGAGATCATCCAGTTCATCCGTCCGTAGGCAGGGACACCTCCAACCGGATCACGTCACCCAAAGCCCTGTCCAGCCTGGCCTTGGACACTTCCAACATCTGGGCACCCACAGCTTCTCTGGGCAGCCTGGGCCAGTGTCTCACCACCCTCAGCGTAAAACATTTCTTCTTAATGTCCAATCTAACCCTGCCCTCTGTTAGTTTAAAACCCTTACCCCTCGTCCTGTCCCACCAGGCCCTGCTGAAGGTCTCTCCCCACCTTTGGGCACTGGGAGCCGCTCTCAGCTCTCCCCGGAGCCTCCTCTTCTCCAGACTGAACAGCCCCAGCTCTCCCAGCCTGGCCTCACAGCAGAGCTGCTCCAGCCCTCTCAGCATCTGCGTGGCCTCCTCTGGGCCCTCTCCACCAGCTCCACGGCCTTCTGCTGTTGGGGGCTCCAGAGCTGGACGCAGCGCTGCAGGGGGGTCTCACCAGACACCCACCCGCACCCTGAGGAACCCTCCCTGCAGAAAGCCTCCACCATAGCTTCACTCCTTAACGCTACTAAAAGAGACGACAACGCCATGCAGGAAAAATTCCATGACTCCTTCACACAGCTACTGACAGAACCAGAGACGGAGCCAGGCTCCTCACCCGCCCCGCTCCTCCGGGACTCTCTGGGAAACGGGCTGACGCTGAAGTGACCGGAGAGGAGGTTACAGGGGTAACGGGTTGGGGGGGACAGGGTGGTGTCCACCAAAGAGGCTAACGGAGCTCAGAGCCAGAATGGCCGGGCTGGTCACAGCCTTTCCTAAAATCACCGTGGTACAGGCAGGCAAGTGTCAGGCCAACTCCGTAAGACAAGGGCTATGAGGAAAATCCTGGCAAACGGCAGGCCTCCAAACCCCGCGTCCGTACGGGACTAATTAGACAGCGTTATACAGACTGGAATCAGCAGGCAATTGATATTTCAGTATAAATACATCAGGGGAAAAGTCAGCGTGGCTTCTGTAAAGGGACGTCAGCCTCACAAAAGGCTCCAGACCACCTGGATTTTTAAGATCTGAGTCTCTCCCACCAAAGGTTCTTGCAGGGACAGCAAAAGGCCACAGCGGAAAAGGGACTGTCCCCGCGGGGATGAACGACTGGGTGAAAGATAACAAAGAGTAGGAGTAAACGGCCGTTTCCTGCAAGGAAGGGAGGTCCCGGCAGAGTTTCACAGGGAGAGAGGCTGGGACCTGCGCTGGACCAGGACATTGAGTAAAACCCAACAGCGGGGCGAGTGGGATGCGACCAAGGATCCTGGTGGCAATAGTCAGGGCAAGGCAGATAAGTAACCATGAGGAACGGCAGAAAGATGTTACGACTCTGAGTAACCTGGTCGGAAAATGGCAGATGAAATTCCACACAGATGAAGTTACGCATACATCGAATTAAAAAAAAAAACTAAAAAATCTCCATTTCACACTAAAAACAGACTCTGAGACGGCCTCAGCAAGCAGGAGAGATCTTGGGGCCGACAGGCCACTCCATGAAACCTCTCACGCGGCTCAGCACGGCCCAGAGAGCCAACAGCGTTTTACCAGCGTCGGAGAAGGACGAGCGCACGAACAGCGCGTGCTGCCGTGTCACCGCGAGCGCCCGCGGTTCACGCGCATCCCGGCCACGGCGTACGGCTCTGGTCGTGCTCATCCACCAGCTGAAGGAGAGGCACTGGTGGCAGCCAACAGGAAAAACAACCGGTACCTCAGGTTATTGAGCGGGCTAAGTCACAGCCGGGTGGTATTCGGTATTTACTTGCCCGACAAATCTCACGCCATCGGCACACTTGAAGGGCAGCAACGATTTCTTTCTGTCAATAGCTCTCCCTCCAGGGAATGGGATTCTGCAGACGCCCGGATCGATGAGGTTTTGCCGCAGGTCGCGAAGAGAGCAAGAGCGGGCTGAGGAATACAAATGGAGCCGGGTGCCGCCACAGCGGTGGAGCCTTCGAGCCAACTCCAGAAAGAGCAAAGACTTTACCTCAACCAGGGAATGAGGATCATTTCAGCCTGGAGAAGAGGAGGCTCCGGGGAGACCTGATAGCGGTCTTGCAGTACCTCAAGGGGGCCTACAGGAAGGATGGGGACAGGCTGTTCAGTAGGGCCTGTTGTGATAGGACAAGGGGTAATGGGTTTAAATTAGAAGGAGGGAGGTTTAGATTAGATATTAGAAAAAAATTTTTTACAATGAGAGTTGTAGAGCACTGGAA
>WHYT01015373.1:0-71736 GCA_009806455.1 Tetrax tetrax
AGGTGGAGACCTCCAGCCCCCCCTCCAGGCACCCCCCAACTCGTCCCCACCAAAGCACCCCTCTCCCCAAGGCGAGGGGAGAGCCCCATCTGCGGAAGCCCACCGTGGAGGCAGTGAGAGGCTAGGGTCCGCTATGGCGTTTTGATCCCCAGGCGTGGGTGTAAATCGTGCCAGAAAGAGACCAGACTGAACTGAACCAAACCAACTGGAAAATAAACTGTGGAGATGTCCCTTCCTTAGATTAACTGTTACAATTATTTATTATTTATTATTTACAGGACTCAGCTGATGCAGCCGCTCTTACAGCAAATTGTTCTCCTCGCAGGGTAAAAATCAACCTGGCAGCATTCACCAAATAGAGTAAACAAACGACAAGGAAAAAGCTGCCTCAATAGCTTTACTTTTATATCCAGAGATAAACATTGTTGCTATTGAAGTTATTATTTATTAGATCTTTTGTTTGATACCCTCCAGCACAAAGCTATCTCAATATTAGTTCAATGTGATAGGCACCAGGAGAACCCCTAAACCCAAGGCAAGAAGCAGTTTGAACATCCATCTTGTCTATTTTGTTAGGGTTATGAAATCACACCCTCTTATTATTAATATTACTATATGTATTTACTCAGTGGTTCCTGACAGCATTAAATCTTGATACACAAAATCAATGCGAAAAACGTTCAAGAGTAAACATATAAACCCTCTGAACCAGAAACAAGCAAAGCGGCTGACGATACTGTTTTTATATTTTACATATTTATATCATCATTTGTATTATTAAAGTTCATTCATCTGAGAAATCCCAGATGGACTACTCCTCTTGTCAGGCAATAACTTCAGCCCCATTGACTTCAAAGACAGTGTTGACTGAGGCAAACCTTCAGGACTTGACCTAGATGGTCACATTCATGCCATGGATTCTAATAAAATCACTCCAACTTGCACCAGAATGAGAGCTCAACCGCACGCTGCATCTCGAGGGATGATTTGTAAAGCACCTCTTTGTAACATTTCCCAGCCATTTCACCACACAAGAGTCAAGGTCTTTGTCCCAAGGACATCACCATCTAATATCCGGCCCCAAAACTATTTACATGACCTTTTGTTCCCATGCAGACTGAAGTCCGAAGCAGCCTCAGTTGTGGCTCAGATGTGGGATTCCTGCCCATCACGGGTGGATTCCCCACCAGGTTAGAGGGACCCAACCCAAGAGCTCATTGTCTCGTTTTTCTGGGTCATGCACTGAGACTGAGGCTTATTTCCCAGCTACAACATGGCTTTCTTGTCACAGCCTGCCTACAGCACGAGTGAACTCTCTCTGGGTCTGAATCAGCTCTGGTTTGGAAGAAGGGACCTTCTTCCAACCCAGGCTGTGCCCAAGCCCAGCACTGAGCATCTAGTTCATGTTGGACACAAGAAAAACAATCTTTTGATTGATCCACTACTTCCATCCTCACTTCCCTACAAAAAAAAAGTCCCATGTGTGCCTTTGTGGGCTCTGGTATCTCCCAGGCTGTGGGTATACCTCTTCCCAATACACCTATAAAGCGGCAAAATGCCTCCTGCAGCCTTTCACCAGAGGGAAGTTCTGGGAGAGGGAGGATTACAGAGGTGGTACACAAGATTTTCAAAAGCATCCAGGTGCCTGAACACCTTCAGATCCCCCTTAAGCCTCTGTCTTTTGGCATCCAGAAGCTTTTTAAGAATCTCCAAGTGATGTTGCAAAGGGATTACATGGGGCAGGGAACGGAGCCCACAGCTTCCATACCCCAGGCTAAAATAACCAGAAAACAACCCCTACTGACTCCAAAATGTCTGCACAATTATTATTTTTTTTTTTTTTGCAAGGGCTTGGGAGTGCCTGAAAGACAGTCTGAAACTGTGATGTAGACTTCATCCATCTCGTTCCCAATACAGCAGTGGAGAAATAAATGTAAAACGTTGATATAACAAAAATAATTAATATTCCTGAAACAGCTCCTACTTTATCAGAAATAAAATCTCACGCTGTTTTCCCAACACTTCTACCTAAATAAGGAAACATGCAGAGCTGTGTTTTCTCTGAGCTGTCTGTAATTTGCAGGATGATTGAGTAGTCTGAAAGTCAACAGCCTCAGTTTGCTCCTGCACCCCATGGTCTTGAGAGAAGGCTGTGGGAAAACAGCTTTCTGGAGCTGACAAACAAAACCGAATGCTAAGCAACAAAGGACGTGTCTCCGTACAGTCTGAGAAGGAGCCTAACAGTCCATTTGTATCCCAGTTGTCCCCAAAGCCCTGTTTCCAGACCGTGGCTTTCCAGATTTTGCATAGCTGTGATGGTCTAGTGAACGTCCATCCCCATAACAACTTTCCTCAGATCTCCGAAACCGCAGCTGGGCCTTTCTCCAGCTTTCTTCCCTCTTTTCTCCCAGGAGCTGCTCACCTCAGCTCCATCACGACATAACTCTGTTTTTCCCCATTTTTCTCCCTTCCAACTTGATTATTTTGCCTTTTCTTTTCCCCTACAGATGATATGGGAGGCACAACACCTCCAGGCTGTAATTCCTAACCTGCATCAGTGATTTTCTCAAACTGCAGATGGTAGCCACCCAGTTGAATTTCCCCATCACGCTTAGTAGCCCGGGGGAGGCTGAGGCCAGCCAAGCAGCTTGGGTTGGCAACAGTGCCTTGCAGGAGCACAAGGCCCCATGGCACGGTTCCACAGAGACATGCCACCGGGGCAGAGGGTGTGCGGGACCGGGCAGCTGGGCACAGCTGACAGAGCACGTGAAGGTGATGGAAGGGCATGGCCAGGATTAGGCGCATTCCCTTCAGCCCGCCGCCCCGTTTTTGCTGTCCTCCTCGGGTTACCAGGGGGAGCAGCCGCCCCGGGTCAGCCGGAGCATCCATCTAGGATGCCTGTCTGAGGGGATCGCTCTGGACACGGGGAAAGGTAAGTAACGTGATTAACGGGGCAGATTTGCCTGTGTGGATCAGTTCTGATAAAGCACTTGGCATGTGACAAGACAGCACAGGAAATGTCACAACCGGGCACAACACACAGCTTTCCATTTGCAGATCACCAGAGTCACCGTGCTGATCCCTTTGGGCCTATAGTTAAAGATAAAACTATGTTTTCCAGAAAAAGCGGTGGTTTATGAGAGCTGAATCACCATCTCCCCTATTTGTGGTTCTTGAGTCCTAGCTACAACCTAGGTAATATTCAAAGCGGAGGTGTGGGCAGATGGAAAGGTGAACCAGAGTGATACAGCCCTGAAATCTGTATTTTTTTCTTAGTAAAAAATGACATTTTTTCTGCCAACATATACACTTCATCCCTTAGGCTATGCTTTGCTCCAAGCAGTGTTGCAAAGAAACAAATGCTTCATCATGTGCATAAGATTAACTTTTATACATGAGGCATGAACGCCATTGGCAGGCAGAGAAGAAAAGATGGTAACGGAGTTAAATGTCCTGTCAACCAAACGTTGGGTCCTGTGCAGGATGCTGGGAGGTCCTGCTACGCCACGGCCCTTGCATGGGGCTTTTGAGGCTTTTTGCAGGCACAAATCATCCCTCTGCTACCTTGTGGTCTCTGTCTTGGTCTGAAGTACCACCAGGAGAGGGTTCCCAGCCTTCCCCCTGAGGACGGGTCGCACACGCTGCCCAGTCTCACTCTGCCTGGAGAATGTGCTTGGATTTCTCATTGATGCTAAATTTGCACATGACGGCATCTGCAGGAAATGCTTTCCACCATCCCCAGTTGGCCGGGAGACCCTATCTCTCTTGGCCAGGTTAGGCACGCTGTGTCAGCGCTCCCTGGCACTAGGGAAACGTGACAGCCCTGAGCAGGGGACGGGCGGCGCTTGGGGAACACCAGCCAGCCCAGCCCAGGAGGACGCATCTCATCGGCAGCGTGAGTCCCTCACACTGCCTTCCCAGGGGCTGCCAAATGAAGGTCAAGGTCTCAGTGGCTGGGACACGCTGCTCAGCAACTTAGTTCAGGTCTCTGAGATGGATGATAGCAGAGGACAACTTCTCTTTCCAGGGTAAGCTAAACTCTCCTCTCGAAGGCAAAGCTGGCTTGTGCAGGAGAGCCAGAGCATCCCAGGGTAGCCCCAGGAAATACAGGCCGATATTCCCTGGTCTGGGAATATTGTCCCTGGGTGACAGCTTCAAATAGCCTTCCCTGCTCCAAAAGTGTGTATAAGAAGGTCCTAGCGTAACAAAACACTACAATCCATGCAAAATTCTCCTTCCTTGCAGGAAAGACATGCACAAAGAAGGGGTTTAGATCAAGCAATGCAGATGGAAGAACACAGAGAAGGTTTTGGACACACGAGTCTCAGACCTCATCTGCTTTTTCTCTGACTTCCTCAGTAGATCTAAGAAAATGTATTACTTCTCCCAAAAAAATTTACTTCCCTTCCACGCAATGACCACAGCACCATGATGGCTATAGCCGGAATAAAGCACATCCGACACGCAGCACACCATTTCCACACTCCCAGAAGGTTCTCAGATATTCAGATGAGGAATATGGTATAAAAAGCTTATGGCAGACCAGGCTGACGTTTGTTTGAAAGAGCTATACTCCTTCTGCTTTCCTTAATTGTATCTCATTCTTCTTTCTCACATCCCTTTGCATCACCTCAAGCAATTTATACAATCACAGAATGGTTTGGGTTGGGAGGGACCTTTAAAGCCCATCCAGTCCAACCCCCTGCAAGGAGCAGGGACATCTCCTACCAGATCAGGTTGCTCAGAGCCTCATCATTTGCTTATGCTCTGTATTTTTTTTTCCACTCTTAAATATTTGCAGGCAGTTCCCTTACTCAGCGTTTGCTCAAACTACAAGTAGTTAAAGTCTCCAAATGTTCTCCATAAACACATCCTTCCTCAGGCCCCTTATCCTTTATATCACTCAACACTGGTTTCTTGGAGTCCGTCTGACACTGATGTATGAAGCATTTGATTTTGCTTTCCTTGTACATCTGGCTAGTACAGGAATAATCCCACTGGAGCCATCGGGATCATTGTAAGTGAGAAAAAACCTGATCAACAGACTCATCTGTGCAGCAAGTCAGGTAGTCGGAGCTGAAGACTCTGAGTATGCATCCCTGAATCTAAATACCTAATTTGGGGAGGTGACCACAGTTTTGAAGGCCTAAACCTCTTCTCATCGCTCCCTCATATCATCCTTCTGTGCAAGGAAGTTTCTCTGTACACATCGATCCTGGGTTTAGCAAACACACGTAGCAAACATGAAAGGAGACATGAGAAAATAACTAAAAAATAAAAAAAAAAAAAGCCCAAGATCAACAGAGAGAGCAAAAAACAGAAATGTCAAGTATTAATTGCTGCACAGACGTGAGGAATGTTAAGGGAAACTGTTTGGGGATTTATGTTCAAAAAAAATAAGACAACTTCCCAAACTATTTCCTTTCAGATCTCTCAGCATTTTCCATAAATTCCATGTGCATGTGTGGCGCTCTCTGATAACATACAAATCTGCATGCATAAACTGTTTTGAAATGTTTGTACAGTCTCATCCAAAAATATGACTGTATGTTTGTGTTTTAATTGTCAGCAATAGGATATCAGGCAATAGCCACATGCGTCGTGTCAGGGGCACTGGATAGTTTTAGGTGGTAGTAGCACAACCTCCCCCTTTCTGGCTGGGTCTCCATAACGGAGAGGAACCAGATTATCTGAAGGAAGAACCTGTAAGAAAGCAGGGTGCAAGCAAGAGCACAGCCCCTGCTCTCAGTGACCGGGGTGCCGGTCCAGACAAACCCACTGGAACCAATAAAACCGTTTCAGATTCATCCCAGTATAACCAGGAGCAGAAATTTGCCGATTTCCAGGTCAGGCGTTGAGAGTTTTTGCAACTACTTGCAAAAAAAAAAAACCAAAAAAAAACCAAAAAAAAACCCCTTTGGGGTGGGTGGGGGGGATGACACTTTGCTTCAATCGGTGTTGTTTGAAATGTCTTTCATTTATTAACATTCTTGCTGAAGCCGAACATTAGTTCCACTTTATCAGGAATACAATGCAGCTGCATTTTCTGGATGGGAACACCACCAAAAATATGTTAACTATAGAGTTGACAGCTATGCCTTGTTTGCTCTCATGTGTAAAGCCATACGGAAACAATCCTTGTAGGAAATCTCTTTTCTTTTTCTCTATCTGTATGCAAATAAAAATAATAGGAGAGGCTGGAATGGGATGCTTGTCGAGAAATGGGGTGAGAGGACTTTCCTGTCCTTTCCCCAGCGAGAAGCAGGATGGGGTCAGCCATCAGGGGGTGAGGATTTGTCTCCTGAGTGTGGCAGAGGGAGGCCAGCACCATGCTGTGCCTCTGCAGAAGAGCACTGGAACTTCTTGCTCCATCCTGCCTGGGCTGGCAGGAGCATCATTTTGCCCAGGGTTTGCAGAAAAACTCTCCTTGATTCCCCCGGGTGCAGATCCAGCCAGGTCAAGCTGCTCTTGTACAACAATAGGGTTTGCAGGGAAGATCCAGCCATCCTCACAATGCTTTCCCTCTAGGACATTCCTACTGGAGATGCATTTTTTTTTTTGTGAAGCAAAGGCCATGGGCATGGTGCTGGCTTGTACGTGGCTCTCAGCCCATGCAACTGCTGCACCATGATGGCTCAGCCTTTGCGTAACTTGTGCCAGGGAACGAGTTCCCAAAGGAAATTGTCTGGATCCAGAGATGGGTGCCCATGAGGACAGAGCATGGGGGCTGCAACGAGGGAGACGTCTCTGGAAAGGCTTCCCCTGAGCTCAGAGGGGACCTCTCGGACCTTTCACTGCTCACACATTCATCAGACTTTCCTTGTCTTGGTGCTGTGTCCATGGTTTCATCCAACAGTGCTGGCAGGGTGGCTGTGGGCACAGGGAAAACCTGAGGGGGAGAACATTCCACTAGGAGGACAAATCTTGATGGACCTAGGAATGCTGCCCACTTGCCCACAGCCCAAGGGAGATCATAGAATCATAGAATGGTTTGTGTTGGAAGGGACCTTGAAGTTCTAACCCCCCTGTCCTGGGCAGGGACACCTTCCACTAGACTGGGTCACTCAAAGCCCCCTCCAGTCTGGCCTGGAACACTTCCAAGGATGCGGCATCCACAGCTTCTCTGGGAAATCTGTTCCAGTGCCTCACCACTTTCATAGTGAAGAATTTCTACTTTGTGTCTGATCTAAACCTACCCTCTTCCAGTTTAAAGCCATTACCCCTTGTTCTGTCACTACATGCCCTTGTCAAAAGTCCCTCCCTAGTTTTCTTGCAGGCCCCCTTGAGGTACTGGAAGACCACTATATGGTGTCCATGGAGCCTTCTCTTCTCCAGGCTGAACAGCCCCAACTCTCTCAGCCTGTCCTCATAGGAAAGGTGCTCCAGCCCTCTGATCATCTTCATCACCCTCCTCTGGACCAGCTCCAACAGGTCCACGTCCTTCGTATGTTGGGGACTCCAGAGCTGGACGCTGTACTGCAGGTGGGGTCTCATGACAGCAGAGCAGAGGGGCAGAATCACCTCCCTTGACCTGCTGGCCATGCTTCTTTTGATTCAGCCCAGGATGCAGGTGGCTTTCTGGGTTGCAAACATGCATTGCGGGCTCATGTTGAGCTTCTCATCAACCAGCGCCCCCAAGTCCTTATTCTCAGGGCTGCTCTCAATCCATTCTCTGCCCAGCCTGTATCTGTGCTTGGGATTGCCCTGACCCATGTGCAGGACCTTGCACTTGGCCTTGCTGAACTACAAGATCGCTACAAAATCCACTGGGGTGTGACATGCCAAAGACATGGCAGAGCCTCCGTCCCACCCTCCCCAGGCACAGGCAGGTTAAATATTAACTGCACCAGGTCTGCTTAGGCCAGGGCCCTGCGAGACAGCCCCTACAGCTGGGCAGCCACCCCCACAGCCATCCCCATGCAAAGGGAAGAGCAGAGAGCACGCTAAGGAGCCCTGGAAATATGCAAGGAGCTGCCAACGTTTGCTGCCAAACGCTTTTATCTTGAGACGAAGATAAATCTGTTGCTTACTTAACCCAGCCTTTACAAAACTCAGAGCTCCAGGTTTCCAAAATAACAGGAATGGAGAAGGGCCGGCTGGTGTTGTGGTGAGCAGCAGATGTATACAGGGCAGCTAGAAGGTGACAACGTATCTCACTAGAAAAATGGGTGGAGAGTAAATCATATCCCACAGAAATAAGAATTTAACCTTTATGGGTTGGAGAACTTTTCTTCTTGCGTTTCTCTAAAGTGCAGGTGTCTGTTTACTTAAGAGAGCAATTAAGACATAACATTAATAATGAAGAACAAAAAATTGGCTACTCAAAAAGAATAATGAAGAACATAAAAATCTTGCAGCACAAGGCAGATGGAATACAGTAGTGAAAGAGCAGAAATGAGCCATAAATACATGCAAGGGCGTCCTCGGCTGTCGCGTGGTTTGTAACCCAAGGCCAGAGGGAAGAAAGATGCTGGTGATACAAAGTGCAGCCCCCATCGCAGTGCTGGCTCCAACCCTCAGGGTCTGCTCACCGAGGTGCTTTTATTCCTTATACACAGAGCTGTGAATCCAAGCAGATGAACAGCATCCCAGGGTTTTGGTGTGGCTCTGAGTGATGCTCAACGCATCCTGGGCTGCATCAAGTGCAGCGTGGCCAGCAGGTCAAGGGAGGGGATTCTCCCCCTGTACTCGGCACTGGTGAGACCCCACCTGCAGTACTGCGTCCAGTTCTGGAGCCCCCAACGTAAGAAGGGCATGGACCAGTTGGAGAGGGTCCAGAGGAGGCCATGAAGCTGATCAGAGGGCTGGAGCACCTCTCCCGTGAGGCCACGCTGAGAGAGTTGGGGCTGTTCAGCCTGGAGAAGAGGAGGCTCCGGGGAGACCCGATAGCGGCCTTCCAGTACCTCAAGGGGGACTACAGGAAAGATGGAGAGAAACTCTTCAGCAGGGGTAATGGTTTCAAAATGGAGGGAGGTAGATCTAGATTAGATATTAGGAAAAAATTTTTTACACTGAGGGTTGTAGAGCACGGGACCAGGTTGCCTAGAGAGGTGGTGGATGCCCCATTCCTGGAAACATTCAAGGCCCTTGGAAGAGGCTCTGAGCAACCTGATCTGGTTGGAGATGCCCCTACTCCTTGCAGGTGGGTTGGACTAGATGACTTTTGAAGATCCCTTCCAACCCTAATCATTCTATGATTCTATGACTGCAAATTTGGGCCCTGCCTCCTCTAAGAGGACCCAGGTCCAGCTGACCACACACTACCCATTTACCAGGGCTTTTGTCAGACCTCAGGCTTCTTGCAAAAACGAGCTAGACTCCCCCCTCATTTTCAGGTCATTTGCTTAGTTTTTGCAGGGATAGGTGCTGCAAAACGATTACAAATACTGTCTGGGAATAGCAATTTCGTTTTTAGCTATAAAACTCACCAGTCCCAGTACATACTACTCTTTTTTTTTAATACTAGAATTATTATCTGACACAAATATCACCCCTTCCTCTGCCACCCATGACCCAGGCTGAACCTGTTTGGCCTGTGTTATTGTGCTGGTGTAATTCAGCGGAAAAGAGATTGGATTAAATAGGCAGCTCTGGAGGAGTAAATAAAAGGAACATGCTTTAAAGAGTAAATAGACAAGTGTGGGTATAATGGAATAACTCCTGGTGGTGCTAAATCAAAGAGAATATAATGCCTTCGCTAAAATCTGAACACGGATGTTTGTCGTTGCAAGAAAAAGAACCCAGCAAAACCCAGAGGGGAGCAAAGGATGCTCTGGAGGTGTCCACGAATTCACACTACCCCCCCCCCAAAAAAAAGGAAAGTATAAAATAAAATAAAAAAAAAAGAAGACAATATCTCTGTAGCAGCCAGGCTTGCACTGGAGAAGCAGCCCAATTTCTGAATGATCTGTGCACGTTTCCTAAGAGGAGTGCAGAGAAAGCCGAGTTAGCTCTGGGTAATTCCTCATTGATTCCAGACCAAATCTGTTTAGCAACAGAAATATTATTTTTTCCCTCACTGCCAGCCCTGCAGTTCAACCTGGACTGGCGGGTCAAGTCCTCAGCTTCACCTCCCCTTTTCCTTTAATGCTGCTCCAGTGAAGTCAAGAGCATGTTTGAAGGCAGTAATGGGATTTTCCTTGCACAGGGGACCCTACGAGAGTAGCCAGCAGCTCCTGTGTGGGCCAGCAGCATGACACCCCGGGGCGGGAGAGGGCTGGGAGGACTTGATGCTCCCTGGCAGCCTCAGCATGCAGATTCCCACTTTGGGAATAGTCAGCTGGTAGCATAAATCATCCCAGCTGTAAAGTCAATTGATGTGTCTTCCTCCACAGGCTGTTTTACCCCCAGCAAGAAGTTGAGAAGTGGGTGGTACAAAGCTCAATGCATTCCCCCCTCTGCTCACCAGTGCTTTGCACCCTCAGGAGCCTTGCAAGAGAAGTGGAGCACTCACCTCTGCAGGAGCAAAGGGGTTTTGCAAGCCCAGGGTCCGATTCTGGTTGTGCCCATACCTGTACAATCCCAGGTGGATCCTGGTCTGTCTCCATCGCTCTGCTGGGTTGGCCTGCAGAGAGCAGCAGAAAAGACTTTAACATCAACTCTCATCTGAATATATGAGCTGTAAATATCCAAGTGGGGCAAAGCATATGTGGAGTCACTTTTCAGAGTTGACATCCTCATTTTCATGCAGTGGCATCAGAAAAAGTACATTGTGAATGGCTCGGGGACATTTGCTTCCCATCAGCTGCTGAGGAAATTCTCTGTGCTTGCAAGGCGTGAGAGTCCTTCCCATGGGAAAATGGGACAGCAAATCTGGGAGCCAAAAATGAAGTTCTCTTCCCCATTTCTACAGTGACTCTAGTGTCAGAGATTTAATGAAGAGTTTTGACAATATATAACATATTGTTATATGTTGGCTCAGCTTTATGGATGCATTACGTCTTCTCTGCTAACAAGGGAATAGGGATCATCATTTTGGTTGAAAACTGACGTACAAGTGCAGAAAGACTAAGAATATGCAATTTTATACAGTCATTTTCCTAACCAGACCCCAAACGTCTTCTTCATAAATCATCTGCTAATATGAAAAGGATAAGAACTTTGGAACATTTTGGAGTCCTGATGTGACCATTAATTGAGATACCCAGATTACAGACACAGCCACCCCTACTCGAGCATAGCACTTGAAGTGAATAAATGGACAGAAGGAGTTACACATATTGTGAAGTTATATGGTGCGAAAGAATTCTTCAAGGAATACCACATCCCAAGCTTTAGACAAGGAAATCCAGTCTAAGCATTGTGGAGAAAATTAATGTGTTTCAAGGCCAGGAAGAATTATGAGGATGATCATTTTGATAATCCAAGGTGCATAAACACAGCCCTATTTTCCAACAAAGTGGAGTTAAGTGTGAATCTGCCATGTGATCCAGCAGCAAGGACAAGTGAGGGACTTGGGCTACAGACACCAAAGTCATCTGCATGAAAGGCTCCCCAGGGCTCCACTTCAGAAGAGATTCAAAAGCAAAAAGAGAATTTAAACTGCAGGCCAGCATTTCCACATCACTGACCATGACTCCAAGTGGGGAAAGCCATGCTGGTTGGTGCACTCTGACAGGGCGTGCGGCTCTACGAATCCCAGTGCACAGGGCAGAAGGGCATTAGTGGAACGCAATTGTCCATCAGAGCATTCTGCTTTCACCAGCTAAGGCTTCCCGCCCAGCCTTACAGCCCCCTCAGAGGCAACCAGTCCTAGAGTCACTCTTTGCTTGCATTTGGGCAAGATTTACTCCCAAAGTGTGTTTTCCCAGCAAAGTTGCAGGGCACACTCACGTTGAAAACATCCCCAAGCAACACAACAGCTATGCCTCATGAGAAGCCCTCTGGAAGTTGCTTCAAGATAAGCTGGTAGAAATTTGGGTGCAGGAAGCAGAACTGCATGGCCTGAAACCTAGGAGGCCAGGAAAGAGCAGCATCCTTCAGCACGAACACAAAGCTTTGGCCATGAAAAATGGCTTGTCAAGAGAATGAAGAACAACAGGGCATTTGAGCTAGTGTGTATAAGAAGAAAATAAGAAGATTCTTCTTTTTTGAGTAGAGAAGAATTATTGCTAGCATCTATATCCTTGTATAATTACTTTTTTAAACATAGGTCCACGCTCTTCTGAAGATACAACCCAAGAAAGCTAATAATGGCATGTGCAAGAACATATTTGTTATCAGTAGCTACTTTTTGTACAGATTTCATAGGTGTGCTGGGGATAAATAGCTAAAACATATTTATTGGATCTGAATAAAGCTTCACAGGTCACTCAAAAATGACACAAAACTCCAAGTAGAGTGGGAGTTAGCCTAATGCCATTTCTGACAAGTCCCTCGGAAAGCAGAGTTGCAGTTTATTGTATTAATGAACTCCAACAGAGTGGTCCTCCAAAAGGCCTGGAAACGCATATTTCATTCTTAGACTATGACTCTTGCCATCTACTAAGGGCTTTTGAGCTTTTCTCTTGATCTTCTCCACCCGACGATGAAAATGTGCCAACTGACCTCACCTCTTTTCTTCTGTCTGATGTTGGCACTCCAAGAAACTGATACCTTCCTATATTCAACTCCTGGCAGGTAGGTTCATTTCTTCTGTCTTTGTGTTTCCTTCAGGAAGCAGAATAAGAACGTGAGTCACATTTAGCATGGATACAATCCTGCGAGAAAAAGACAGCAGATTTTTGAAGGAGGTGCTATGTTGTTCCCATCACTTTGAGGCCCCTTTGGTAACACTCTTCACATTGATACTGTGAATTTAACTGGAAGCAAAGGCCCCATTGCACTCTGCAGGAAGGCACATTGTGGCTGCACTGGAGAATGGTTTGCAGGTGTGATTCTGTAGGAATCCATCCAGGGCACAGCCAAGTCTCAAACTGGTTTTCTGACTGCTATCACTGGAGTCCCATGCATCTGAACAGTGAACCAGGTACTTGGATAAATTGGACAACATGGTAATATAGCCCTGACAACACAAGATGCCAAATTGCTTCATGGTTAAACACAAACTTGAATGCTGACGTGGCTCAAATGTTTCTAGGAACAAACCACATACTTTAGAAGTTTATCTCTGTTTTCCCGATCTTAAAACAATTTCAGGTGTGCAAAAGGCAGCCGAATCAACAACTCCTTATTCCGGGAAAATGCAAGGAAATTGAGATACTTGGAACTGCAAGCGAAATACCACACGTGTAATGTTGTAATGTCTCCAGCCTTGCATGCGTGTCTTCTGCATAGACCTAGGGTCATCTTTGGATGCATCAGGACATCAGTACAGCCAATATCCTGGTCATCATCTCTTAGGCTTGTGTAAGGAGCTGGTTGCCATATAAATTTAGTCTGTTCACTCGTGCATCTCTAAGCATTTTACTACCACTCATAACTCAAATCTCAGGAAAGCCTCCTGCTCCACTGATCTGTGAGTACCTCCATCTGTCGGAGAAGCAAGATGCACTGGCAAGTTCAGTTACTTGGCTGAGCTCCCCCAGTCAGGGGGGCCAGACTTCCCAGACCTTCCTAACAAACCCTAGTGCTTCATTATGGACACTTCCCATTTGAGAAAAGAGCAAGGTAAGGTGTGAGAACAAGTCTGCCTGCAACACATATACCGCAGGAGAGACCTCACGGTCCCAGAGCAAAGCAGCTGAAGAGCTTTCACTGGAGAAAGGTTTGCCACCGAGGACATCCCCAAGCTTCGGCACAGAGCAGGCATAAGCCAGATGCCAGCCCTTTTCCTCTCGCTGCCAGTTCAAATGTCAATCACATGCAGGCTCCTGATTTATAGCAAGTCATGCCACAGCTTTTGCGAGCTGGAAGTGAGAATGCCTGCGTGAAGCCTCAGATGTGACCACAGAGTGCAGGGCACATGGTGTGAAAGTGTCTCTTAATGATGCAGTAGGTGTAGGTATAGGGCAAGTGGCTGACACCCTCATCCTGTAACAAGGGGACTTTGCACAAAGCAAATGCAATGAGCAGATGTGCTAAGGTTGACAAAATACCGGTCAGAGATGAGCTGCAGCCACAGAATCCATCTCTGAGTCCAATTTTTTTCCAAAACTCATGAGCATTTGGGCCTGGAGCTGTTGTTCAGCCTTTGGAGACAGAAGGTCTCATAAAGATACTGTGGACATGTGCTGCTTCGGTTTCTGGTACCTGATCTAAATATCTACATGAGCACCTGGCACTCCCAGCATCTTCCTCTTCCCCTCCCATTGTCTTGACATGTTGTCATCAACTCTCTTGAGTTAGTATGATGTTTAGGGAAGCTTTGCAGACACTCTTTTGAGCTTTGCCAGGAATTTATCTCCTCATCCCAGTTTGTCCTGAAGATAGCCTAGGAGGCTAGCAGTTTGTCTAGGCTGTAGGAACTACCCTTTGCTAATCATCCCTCTTCCTCACCCCAGCATTCAGACAAAAGAGAAAGGGAGAAATAAATACCATCAAGTCTCAGTTATAGGTGATGCCCTCTGCTGCTAACTCCTCCTGATGATGCAGCGACATCCATCTGAGCTCCATTGGTCACAGCATGCCACCAGTTTGCTTCATACATGTGATGCTATGCAAACTGAACTATATGATTTCCAGGCCCAGGTCAAAAGTCCCACATGTGGATAAGACCTCTGAGACCCAGAAGTGCTAGGGAGAAAAAGGGAAAACAGGTAAGAAGTTCTTCATAGAGTCTCCCAGACCTGCTAAGATGGGTATTGATCATCACCGGAAGGTCCACGTGGTTCAGTGCACACCCTGTGCAGGCACGTCTCTATTGTGCTCTCAGCGTGTTCCAGAACTAAGTCAATTTTTTGTCAATATCTGATTATCTCCCCTCCCCCTCATAGATAAAGGAAACATTGAAAATGTCAACATTTACCTTAATTTCTTTTTTTCTTATCCATGTCTCCCTCTTAGCTGGTAAGTGCTGCACAGCCTCTGTTTTGCCAGCAGTAGTGTGTGAATAATAAATAACAATGATATGCTTTTAGCCAGAAAATAAACCCCATATGTGTCGTCAAGTCTCTCTTTTCTCCTGAAGAATTCATGCAAACATTGGTTCCAGAGACTGTTATAATCCTGTTTACTTGTCAATGCTCAGAGTGAGCATGTAATTACAGTTCCACTGTAAGATACTTAACATGTAATTCGATGGCAAGGAGCTGCTGTGTTATTATCATCTTCTAAGGCTGGATTTATGCCCTGAAACCTAAATTAGTCCCGACAATTTCTGTTCAGAGGAGGATAATTTAATGCAAATATTATCAAGTGCACCAAAGAGCAAATTTCACTGAGACAACAAACAACACGAGCAAGTAATTTTATTTTATTTAAGATTTCTTTGCCACCACTTATATTTTCCTAGAGAGGCAAAAGGTTTGTGTTTGAGTAGGGTCCAAAAGTAAACTTAAAAATATCAGTGGCAATCAAAGAAACCTTAGGAATCAATTCTGTCCTCGAAGACAGACGTAAAACCTCTGGGATACATCTCCTACGGTGATACCCAGTGGTACAACTTTGATGTCAGCACCGAGTTAAAAGGTGAAGAAAGTTATAGGAGTATCTGGTCTTGGCTCACTTGTTCACCCTGGTGCAGCTATGTCTCCAGGATCTGTTGTTAAGCTATTTCCTGTCATACCGTCATCATCAACAACGTTAATTGGGCCCTGCCTTTGAAACAGTCCATCCTCGGTAACACAACACTTAGCACTCCTCCGAGCCTGTTCATACAAGACTCTCAGAGGGCTTTACATGTCCCGACTGCTTAAGCAATACAGTGTGCCCAAGAATCTGGTCAGAAGCACAGGGATAGTAGCCGTGTTTGTCACAACAAAGCCACACACTTGCCTATGGCCTCAGCTGAGGCTGCTCGAGGAACAGGAAGAGGACTCCAGCTCTTGGCTGCGTTCATTTTCTGCATGCCCAGTCCCAGTTCTTTTTGTTATGAAACTCATTTTCTCATTTGTAACAGGAGCTTTGGACTTTCAGTCTTGCCAAGGGCAGGGTGATACCAGCCATGGGACCCCTCTAGAGCAAGTGAGTTACCTATGGCAGTGGAGGTGCCTGGGTCTGCTTCACAGCCTTTTGGCAAGGTTGCCCTTCTGGAGCTGTTCCCTGACTCCTGAAGCTCCTTGCCAGTCCTTTCAGTACAAACACAACGCAGGCAGTTTTGTTACAAGGCGTAGAGGCCACAGCTAGGCTAAGAGTCCACAGGAGTCGTGTGAACGCGGGTAGAAAGTTCCCAAAGCTCAGAGGAAGGAGAGCGGAGGAATGCAGCACGGGGAGCACCTGGGACCCCGCGCTGCCAGCAAGCCCAGGTGTGCACCACGCAGGCGGGGGGACCGCGACTGTGAGCAGGCGATGACAGCTCAGGGTCCCTAATACATTAGTTCTTGGGGTCTCACGTGCATCTGTTGGAGGGTTTGAGATTTGCCGTGGGCCAAGGGGGTAATTAAGCAGGTGGGCTGCTGGCCGTCCAGCATGCTTGCCAAATTCAGGCCTGCTGGAAGTGGGTGTAACCCGATGGAAATCATGGGCGTGTGGACCTACACGCAACATCCTCACCCATGCGTGCACGCAAAGACATGGGGGAGAGGGAAGAGGTGAATGCACGCACCGGCTCGGACGCGGTTGCAGAAGCACAAGAAGATGCGCAATCTGCAACACAGAACCGATGGCCCAAGAGCCACCACAGGCCCCTTGGAAGATGTCTGGCAGTTCAGCTCTCCTCTGAGCAGCTCCCCACTCTTTCATTTACGGAGAGGTCTCTGATGGGCCGCCAGAACAGCCAGTTTCATACAGCGGTTACATTGTGCCATCTTCTGGTTAAAGGCTGTGGACTCCCTCTCTGGAGTCCTGCTTAATTCCAGCACAGAAGAAAAGCTTTTTTCCTCATGCCTTCAAGAAGTAAGATCTGGAGACACCCGGGGAACTGGGCTGTCGTGACGTAACAGCATTACCTGCAGAAATGAGCCGCAAGCACAAGGCAGATTTTGTGAGGACCACAAGGACGTAGGAGCTGCCAAACAGAGCTCTGGCCTGCCAAGCCTGCTGTTTTTGCTTCCAGGAGAAATCACGCTTTACTGTATCTCTTCAACATAACGTTGAGACACCCCTGTATCCATTTGGCCAGCTGCGCAGCTATGAACCACGTGTAGGTGATGAGCAAAGCCACAGGAAAGTGAAAAAGAAAGTAGCCTCAGCAGGGTCTTCAGAGACAAAGCATGTTCATCTTCCTGCTGAGGAAGATCATAAATATCCATAAATGCATGAGGACACATGTTCAGAGCAACTGCCAATTACTCATCATGAATATGGGGAACTGGATGTTCCCAACCCACCCTTTGCTGTAGAAAAACGAAGATACACAACTGCAAAGGGATAAGTGATCTTGGAAAGAGCTCTTCATGGAGAAATAACTGCTCTGAATGTGCAAGCCTAGGCCTGATGCAAAAAAAAATTAACTGACAAATCCTCTTGGTTTTCAGCAGCACGGTTCATAATCCAAGTTTTAAAACATGGCCTCTGAAAGTAGAGCAATTTCCAGCACTGCCACATCACGCCCAGCTCTGAGCTCACTTGCACCAACGCCGCTGATTCCGACAGCAACATTTCTCCGCCTACCAGGAACATTTCGCAGAAGTAGGTGTGCAGGATGATGAGTTCAAAAGGAGCTAATTAGGTACAGATTAGACAGACAAATTAGAAACAACGACTTCACTAAATACTGGTTAAGCAAACACAGCTTCAGGGAAGATCCGTGCTAGGGATTGTCATCAGCAGTACTGGTGTGAGCTGGATGAATTAGGTGCACAGTGGCCCCCGACAAAAAGCTGGCATGTAATGATGTTGCTTCAGGAAACAGTGTGAAAGGATGAAATCATCTCCTGTTCCAAGGAAGGGGAAATAGCCGCTACATTTCAGACACCACAGAGTATGGAACGGTGGCTGCAAGTGTTTGCCGTCCTAGTAATATTTGATTATTTGACTGTAATGAGCTCTGCAAATGTGTTTAGTTTCAAAATGTCTTTTTATAGTGCTCTGAAACTTCAAGTAAATCACAATAATTATGAAAGCAGCCTGATGATGTTACACACAGGTATCAGCCAGCGCTGAGGTACTATTTCCTTCTCAGCTTAACTGAAGTGGGAGAAGCAGAGACGGAGAGTTTTACAAGATGTAGATGACTCCAGCCTAGTCTGCCCATTTACAGGCTGCCTACACTTACTAACATGCTGGGTATCTCCTTGCACAAGTCTGTCATCAGGAGGAGATATGGGAACATGTCCAGATTTTGAAGTAATTTGGTAGGTCTTCATCTTCAATGATCTGGCAGACGAGCAATCAGGAGCTTGGATTGCACCACGCTGCAGTCCAGTGTACGTGATGTCTGTGCATTACATGAAGAGCAGGAATACGCTTACCAAGCGTAACAACCTTACATCAGGATCACCAACAGCAGAAGAAGGATTTTGGACCTGAAGTTGGAGGCTGAGTGGGTTGAAATGAGAACTAAGGCACATACCCATCTCATGGCAAGGCATAAGCTCTGCTAGCATCTGACGGTTACTGTTATCTAGTCATCTTCCAAGAATGAGTAAGCACCTCCCTACAGTTGCATCATTGCTTGAACACGTTAGCAGTAAAATACGAAGTGCTTTTCCTGTCTGCAAGCATATCAAATATCAGTCCTTCTTCTACATCAGCTTTCAAACATTGCAACATTTATCTTTTGATCATTTCTATGCCTACATTTCTTAGATCGTATGGGCCAAGACTGATTAAAATATTCCATATGGGGTCTTTCAGGGCTGTCGGGCTGTAGGCTTCCAAGAGCAGAACTTGTCTTATTTACTTTCTGCAGCTTTCAATTTTTCTTTGAACTCATTTTTTTCCTAGATCTGCTTCTGAGTTGCTGTTCATTCATTGGTGCCATAGCTGTCCTCCTCTCCACTCTAGTGTGGCTCTGTTCCCCTCCACTTTTGGCATCACAAGCTGACAGTTAAATTAAGATTTTCTGCCAGGTCATCAGCACTGACGAACACACCCACCCTCGGTGTATTTTGCAGGATCCCATAACCTACGGCCCCACTCTCCCTTCCTGGATGTCAACCACACTTCATCCCGTCTCCATTCCCTGCTCTGGTCATGGCAGGAGTTTTTGATGCATCCCTCCCTTTGTCCTTTTTGCTGCTTCTCACTTGCAATACTCCAGCATTACAACACAGGAGGGTCCCTGCCACCAGACCCCCATTCCCCATCCCTGGCGATGCTCTCTGCTCCCAGCACTCCTGTGTCTGGAGGGGCCGGCAGCCAGCTCTCACTGCAAGCATTGCAGAGGGTGCTCACAGCCCACAAATCTCTCCAATACCTTCTGGGACCAAGAGCAGGAGCAAGTCCTCAGATGACCGGGAACTAGGCTGGTCTTGAAGACATGAAATAAGAGTCACCTCCACTACTGACCTCCTTGGCACCCTGCTGCACCCCGGGGACCTCACCAATAGCAACAGCGCTCTGCTCCTGGATAATATATAGTCTGAGCAAGTGTATTTTTAAGCACTTAATATTTTTATCCAGTTTCTAGCACAGCACAATATCAAATACCCTGCTGAAACCCAAATACATCATGGCTGTGCTAGACTTGCTGCATCTACTAAATCAGGAAGGCAATTATACGTTTGTTTGGTATGATCTGTTTTTAATAGGCCCGTGTTGTTTGATTGCTATTGGATACCTTTCTGACAAGTGTTGTTACACAAACTTCTTCAACATAGTGTGAAGTCTGGATGCTTCCCCAAAACAGACAACAAGCTAACAACACAGAAGATGCCAAGACCTGATTTCATGGTGTTCTTAAAGACAGGTATCATATTTGTTTGCTGCCAGTTTTCATATGCCTCTGACCTGGTGATTTATTGACTTATTTTTCACTGGTGGTTTTTTTTTTTTTTTTCATCCGTAGGTGCCTGATCCTCTCATGTTGTCTGATTCCCATTGACAGCAGAGAGAATTTGGGCTGATTAAGGGCTAGAGGACAGAGTCCTGGCTTTTTTCAGCTCCCCTGGGTGCATTTCATCCATTGATTTATGTGAGAAATAGTTAGTTTGCCTTGGTGGAGAAACAAAAACACCCAAGTGCAAAAAGAAAAGGCGACTGAAGACACAATGGTCATGTCGTTACTGAAATGTGCTTCTCACTTCAGAAACAACAGCTTGTGTTCAAATGAAGTGATAAGTGGGTACGGAGATTAAGCCAAAACAAACGTTCTTATCTTAAAAAAATTCAACTTCCTAAAGCCAACCTGGATCTGATCTATGTGAACAACAAGAGAAAGCACAAGAAAGCTGAGATATTTCTTAAAATAATATTACTGTAGGACCCAACAAAAAGTAAACTCTGCTCATGGGACAAAAGTTATTTACAATTAGCGCTGACACTATTCCCATGAGAGGTCAGATGGAGAGCAGAGCACTAACCTTTCTATGTCTTGCACCTTTAATTTACGAACATCGGCAATGATCCTGTGGGGAGATGCCTTGGCTGGACATCAAACACCAAGTGGTTCTCATTGTCTGTGAACTTCCCTTTAAAAGCAACAGGACTCCTCCCAGCACGTAAGGTTAGAAACTTTTGGTTAAAAAACTGTGTATTAGACCAATTTTACAAACTCCAATAAGACAAGAAGGATGGTTCCCAGTGCATGGCACTAGAGCAAGCGGCTTCATTCCAAGCCCTGGCCATGTCAGAGACTTCTTGGGTACCTTTCCTCACCAAATTTACCCTCCTTTTTTAATCCCATTCCTTGAGGTTTATTTGAAACAACAAAAAAAAAATCCTGAGTATATTCTTTGTGAGGGGTTATAAATCCCCGCTGGACACTAAGTCAAACCCTCAGGTGCTGCAAACAGGTATCACAGAGAAAACAACAGTTTAGACACAATAAGGTCACTGACCGTATGGCCGGGGAGATCTCCCATGTCATGCCTTGAACTAATTCCTCCTTAATTTCCCTGATCCAACCCAACCCAACAGAGATCAGTCAGAGGGCTAAGCTGAGTCTTCCCTGACAGCGCAAACTCCTCCGGTATCAGACAGAAATGCATTTGCCCCGACCCCTCTCCCCACCTACAGCACATGTATCAGCCCTGGGTTGAGCCATCATCTCCTCCCTCCTACCTTGTTGGAATTGTCACTTAAGATTTGCTTTGCTTGCCTGTTGTGCAGATTACTTTCCTTTATGCACAAAATATAAACGTACGGGGGACACACATACATATTTAGATGCATGCACACCAGTCTATGTGTATGGGCTCCATCTTTGTCTTGTAGTTAACCAATCAGAAAAAAAGAAAAAGGGAAGAAAGAGATGTCATGTCATGAAACCTCCAGGACCTCTGTGATTTCTGGATATGAGAAGCCATCTGGTTGCTGCCATAGGCCACCACCCTTTGGCCAGACTGAGTTTTGTTCTTTAGGTTAGAAACAATGTGATCCATCCTAGGGTTTTGCTTAATAAATAAACTGTAAATGGAAATGTCCAGCTAGTGCTTCACACAGGTTCTGAAGAACTTTTACAGTGCCACTATTACACAACCCTGAGGGAGGGCTGTGCCAGACGTGAGCCTCTCAGTTGGCCCACCATCCTCTTCCACTCCATGTCCAACCACTGTGGCTACTGGAAGAAGTCCAGCCCCCTCATCAACGATCCATGAAGGGAAGGCACTAATGCAGCAGAGCATCCACTGGGAAGGCTCTTTCTCTCTTTCTAACTTGAGAGAAAGTGTCTCAATCATGTGACACATTCAGAAGTAATGTAGCCTGAATTGTTGCTCCTCAGGGGTCCGTCTGCCAAGAAAACTTGGGAATGATTCATGTCATGGCATTCAGAGTGAGGGGAGGGCAGGACCAGGAGGCGACTAATGATTCAAAAGCACAGAGGTTTACTTCCAAGAGAGGACAGGCCAATCCTACACAATGCAGGCAAAGGGCCTTGCAGCACATCAGGACAACGAAGCAGAGCAGTGCATATGCGAAAGGTGGAGAAATGCATCCCTGTCCTAAGGCACTGCTAGGTGAAGACACAAGTGATATACACCTGATCCTCCATGGACTGGGAGACTTGAAGGATATGGATGGTTCAAAGCTGAACAAGATCATTAGAAAACAGATTAGGGCTGTTTGGTGGCAGTCCGAAATGGGGTTTGTAGGTTTCTGCTGAATTTCTTCCCAAATCACAGGAAAGACTCAGTCAAAAAAAGAGCCAAGACAGCCCTCCTTCCTCAGTCAGAGGAGGAAAATTTGTTAGACCTTTGTTGTATTCTTTCACCATGGAGATGCTTTGTGATCCATGCAATATCTGTGTTGGAGACACCCAGATCTGCTCTAATTATATTTTTGAGAGATACACTCGCTGAACCCTTGGAAGTGGGCTGCACAAGGGGGAGAATACATCCCCTTTGCTTCCCCAAATACTTGCTTTACATCCATGCCTTTAGCCATAGCAAACCACCCATTTACAGAGCCCAACTGGCCTGCTCTTGCACTTCTTGCTGCTTAACAAATCCTGTGGTAAAAAGCTGTACGTCCTTTCCCATGCCCTGTCCAAACAAGAGAGTCAAGCAGGGGAGAGGGAAAACTGTTATAAACCCAGTGGCTCCTTGTTACAGCTCTGCTCCTCTGCCTTCTTGCATAACTTTGTCCATAAAAGTCCCATCCTGCCATATGTGTTATACATCCCCTCCTCCAACCCAGGCCAGGCATCTCACAGGAGGCAACGGCACCTTGGGAGTCAGGAACCATGAGAATTTTAGGGGAAAATGGGCAAGTTCTAGAGAAATCATACCCAAAGAGGCAATTTTGCTTTGAAACTAACATAGAATATGTGCCTGTGCTTATGCAACACTAGACACTGCCGAAAGGAGCGTGGAGTGGGAAAACACTCCCCAAAGCTCCCCCCACTCATGGCCAGCATCAAGCGTGTCTAACAGCTAAAATGGAGACAGCTCACCAGCTACAGGGCACTGGGTCAGGCTGCAGCTCCTTGCTGCTGGTGGGCATCAGGAAAAGCAAGAGGGACGGGTTACCCAGTGATTCCAGCAATGAGCGGTGGATGAGCGCAACCCCATCCAGGCACAGGGCTGGCACACAGAGGGTGAGGTTGGCTCCTGGTGTAACTAAAGCATGGACAGGGTCTGCATTTGGTGGGGGGGTGGAGGGGTTGCTGTGGCGTTGCGTCAGGGCCAGCTGCTGAGACAATGTCTGGACCCAGGCACTGATTAGAAATTATCCCAGACGGAGCAGGGCGAGGGCAAGGGGGGAGAAGTGAGTGATGGATTAACCCATTTCGAGTCACACTCTCCCGATAAAGAGCATGTTACTTTCTGCTCCGACGCTGAGTTATGCTAACAGGCATTGCTGAGACAGGGCCTGGGCGAGATTTATTTATCTTGAATCCCTTTAAACATTTCAACACCCTGTGGCTGTGCACCCAGCGAGCCTGTGAAACCGCATGCCTCACAGTTCCTACTCTCTCCCCGCTCGTCCCTCCTGGTTGTTTCACTCTCTCCTTGCTGCAAGCCAGATTGCTTGTCAAAATTAAAAATTAAGCCATGGGAGGCACGCACTCAGCTTTCCCCTCTGCCCATCTGGTAGGGCCCCGATCCTGCCTGGGGATAGTGGGACTTCTCATAAGCACCTAATCAGCGCTAAAAGACCCTTTTTTTCTTTAAGGTCCAAGGCAGTACAGATACCAGGGAGTGGCACAGCATGGGTCGCTCCCTTAAAATTGTGTTAACTTTGGAGTGCCTCACGCTGCATGCAGGGCAAGGCTTCGCATGTCTTGGGAGGAGCTCCTACATCTGCAATCCATCACTCACAGACCCAGCCGAAGAGCCAACGCGATACAGCCCATTTGTTAACGTCTCCATCCCGCTGACTAATGAAACACGACGGGGATGGTTTATGGGCTAGCTCTGAATCACACAGGAGCCCTAGCACCCTCGTTTCATCCAGCATCTTTGCTTGGAGGATGCACTGAAATCGTCGGGGCTCTCTGCAGGAACAGGGAGCTGTTAGTTATGCATAAGCTGCTCCGTCGACTTCAGAGGAGTTGTAAAAATGGAAAAGGACAGTAGTTTATCCCAAACACTTCCTTGCACAAGGAACAGCCAGAGCACATAGATTTGCCCTACTCTTGCACTACTGGATGAACTTTTCTTACTGTTGAACCTGAGTTGAAGAGGTTGCAGCTCAGCCTTACTCTTCCAAGCTGCCTTCTATTCAAAAAGTATATCTTCCCTGCCTCCAAGAAAATGACATCCGCCACTCATTAAGGCAAGAATTCCTTGGCAAGACAGATAGACATTTCAGGCTCCTTCCTCCCAAGCATCCTCAGTACCGTCACTGCGTGGCAGACTGTCCTTGCCATACCACCTGGTAAATGTTGTGCTGTACTTTGCTATCATGTTATATCTACCATTACAATATTCTAGCACCATTTAGAACAATTTCATCCAAAGATCTCAAAGTACTTCACAAAGTTTAGTTAATTAAGCCACTGAAGTATTACTACATCTCTCTTACGGAGGAGAAAGCCAAGCAAAGATGTTAAATGACTTGCCAAACGTAATATGAGTCAGTAGCTAAGTTGGGAAAAGAACCCAGGAGTCCTGACTCTTAACCCATGGCAGTAAACCATTTTTCTCTATAAAATAGAAATTAAGCAAGCAGAAGTGTGGCAGCACGGCTTTTCCTTTTGCTTGAGCTGCCTTATAGTTAGGAGAGCAAGAAAAATATTGATTCCTAATCTTAGAACTTGGTACATTTGTTTGAAATGGACCCTGTGGAAGTTTTGGGGGCCTTGCTGCCTTTGGAAACTCTCACATCGCAGTTGTATTTAAAGGAGATATTGTGCTAGCAAGAGTTGTGGGCTTGTTGCTCTGTGTTATCTAGGAAGTCAGAACAGATCGTTGAAACAACACTTCAAAACAGTATGACAAATCTATGATATCTTCCTGCTAACTAAAGGCATTAAAACCACCAGAACAAGATACCATTTGTTCTCTCTCTTACCAAAGAGCCAAAAAAAAAGAAACGTAAAGGTGATTTCTCTTGCAGAACAGGACTCCTCTTCCTCCAGCCCAGTCCAGGATCTGCAAGTGGAACTGCTCCAAGTCTAAAGATAAACACAGCGATAGCAAGGGCATTCCCACAGGCAGGCCAAGGAATTTGATAGAGGAAGGAGTAACTGGGACCCCAATGAGCTATTTGCCTGTATCCTGCTGTCCATGAGTTTTCTAAATTATGGGGGAAAAAATGGTGTGTGTAACTGAAAGCTGCCCCTAGGCACCAATAACTTGTCTGACCTGCGTTTAGACGACCAATCCGCTCAGCTCTAACTAGCCTTGGCAGCCTTGATAGCAAGGGCATTCCCACAGGCAGGCCAAGGAATTTGATAGAGGAAGGAGTAACTGGGACCCCAATGAGCTATTTGCCTGTATCCTGCTGTCCATGAGTTTTCTAAATTATGGGGGAAAAAATGGTGTGTGTAACTGAAAGCTGCCCCTAGGCACCAATAACTTGTCTGACCTGCGTTTAGACGACCAATCCGCTCAGCTCTAACTAGCCTTGGCAGCCTTGCACAGGTCATATTTTTACATGGATGAACTGTTCTTCAACAATTTCCTCCAGTGTGCTAGCAGCACAAACAGGCTTTTCTTTGCAAGTAGGTATGTGTGCCTTCTTTTTCCAGTTATTTCTTTCCTCACACACATGGCTCATGTGGCCATTTGCAAAGAAAAAAAGCTCAGCCCTCTCTCTCTTTCCTACCAGCAGTGTTGCTACAAGCCCTGTTGCAGTTTTACGGGGCAGGGATGGAGGTTTGCTTAGGTTTGGACTCCTTTATTTTAGAAGGCAACAGCATCACCTTTTTTTTTCCCCTTCTTTCCAACTCCTATTCATATCTTTCCCTAACATTTGCTTGCAGTATCATGTTTTATTACTCAAGAAACTTACCTATGCTCATAGTGACAGACAGAATTTACAAAATTGTAAATTTTGTTTTGCAAT
The DNA here is from genome assembly GCA_009806455.1 of Tetrax tetrax. NCBI lineage: Eukaryota > Metazoa > Chordata > Aves > Otidiformes > Otididae > Tetrax > Tetrax tetrax. The sequence goes on from WHYT01015373.1 coordinate 26,092, forward strand.
TACCATTGCAAAATTCCCGTTTCTTTCCGCAGTAATTCTGAGGCTGAAATAGACATCCAGGAGAAATCACTGCAAAGAAGGGGAGAGAGCTGAGAAAGCTGTGCCATCACCTCCCTAAATCCAGCGCCTGCTAAATGAGTTTGCTTGCCATGGCCAAAGCCCAGTAGCCCCTTGGGTCTGTGGGATTGAAGAGACAGTGAGAAAAGCATTAAGAAAAGAAAGCAGGTGACAAGGGCACTGTCAGAGATACATAGATATACAAAATCTATCTCTATATATATATAGATTTGCCCTTTCTGGGAAGGGATTCATCACATGCACCAAAAGCCACGTGACCTCAGGGTGTAGGCCAGGATTTACGGCCTTGTAGGAATTTGCCCTCACTCTTTATTTAACACCGAGTAGGATTGTGCCTGCATGAACTGAACACATCCAGTGGTTTCCCTCCGACATTCTGTTGACGGATTGCTGGCATCACTTGTTTTCTTTTGAAGGCAATTCATTTATCAGAGACAATTACTCAACTGATAAGTTCAGTGTGTTCAGCTGTTCACAGCTACACAGCAGCTACAGGCCAATAAATATGAGCTGCAATTAGCCTGATTAATGATTTCAGATCACTAAACTGCAGCTTTGTTTAAGATAAAGCTCTAATAAGCTTTTCTGCTGAAGCTGGCAAGTTTACCGGCATCGGTGACACTACCTTCATTGTCAGCACCCCAAGCCCAGCAGCTCCTTCAGCCTGACTTTGTGACAAAATGGGCCCCGCTCCCCAGGACCTCGGAGGGGCTCAGCAGGTGTTTGGCGGGCGGCGTGCAGCAACGGGGAGCCCTCTTCCATCTGCAGCCTCGCAAAGCACTAAGGAAATTGTTTCCAAATGTCCCTTAATTTAGAAGTTGACGTCCCTCCCAGCCTCCTGTTTTACTCCTCAGGGCTGCTGACCCTCACCTCCGCTGCCATCCTTCAGCCACCACGCGAATCCTGACGCTGAGCCAGCCTCCTGTGTCTCGGAGCACGCAGCAAAGAGCCAAGGGAAGAGAAACTATAAAAGCCCAGATACTGCGAGCAGGCTTTTAAGCAATAGAGAGCGGGTTTTAAGAGGACCACATTTGATTTAACATGGTGGCAGGCACTGACACCGCTACAGTGAGACTTGCCGAGCGCAGAGCTGCACGTGCTGATAGCAATCCCTTCAGATGGGATGGCATTTGCATTTCGTTCATCTTCTGGTTGTAAAGAACATGAGCGTGAATGCATGTGTGTGTATACATTCACCTACATGCTCTTCCCCTGTTGCCCTCTCCTAAAATAATAGAAGTCATTAATTTTTGTTCCTGCATCAGCACGGGGAACAACGACACAACAACTGCTGCATTTCACCTCCATGTCTCGAATCTGGATCTCTGCAGGGAGGAGAGCCATGGAGCATGCAGCAGCCACAGCCAGGAGAAGGAGGAGGTCATTCTTGCTCACTCCACTCCAAGAGCCCTCCATGCATTTTACATTACACTTTAGAGGAAAATATGTTGCAGCTGTTAATTTTATGCCCCCCTCATTGCTCAAGTTTACCCTGAGAATCCATTTAAAGCACGGCATAAACATTTGGAAATCAATACATCTCCCTGGGAGGTTTCCTCACAAATGACAGGTAACAGGTATATTTTATTAGCTTAACTGGAATTGCTCTCTCCCATACCAGCAATGCAGTAATCTATTTGTCAACCACAGCCAGACACCGAACTGTTTACCCAGATGTCCCCAGGTGCTTGATAAAAGGAAAAAAATCAAACAAATCCACCCCAAACTGTAGGCACACAGGGCTGTGTAGTCAGGGACCTGGATGTGCTCATTTTGCAACCAAGCCCAAGGCCAGGAAAGCTCTAAGGAACCCTCCAAGGAGGTGCCTTCATCCCATGAGCCATCTCCTCACCTGCTGGTCTGAAAGGCTGGGAAAGGACAACAGGAAAGAAGGGGAACAGGAGAGGAGGAATTATTGATCCTGACATTTTATATAGCCTGTGTAATCATCTGACTTTTGTTTTAGAGGGAAGGGAGATTTTGGTGTGGTTTCTGCAATCTGTGGCTGCTCCATTACATCGTGAAATGTAAATATGCACATCAGAAATTTCACCTATAACTTTGAGATTGGTTCAAATGATATCTCATGGTTGCTGAGACCTCTGGATTTGCCTCGCTGGAGAGATTTATCTACTGAATCCAAACTGAAAATCATGTGTCTTCCTGTAAGAACCTGCTGATGTGATTATAACTGTACGATTGCCATGAGAATGCCCCAGAAGTGAGACATGAGAAATCCTAGAAAGTTGTGAGACCTGTAAAGCCTTAATCCAGCATTTCAGCCCGTTGTCAAGGCTGCATATCTAATGATTTCAAAATTTCCCAGGTTGCCACAAGAACACTTTTCCTTGGGGTGATGCTGGCACATTGATACCCCAAGAATCCAGAAGCATGCTAAGAGGTTGAAAAAAGGATATTTTTATTTTCCACAGATCTCAAAAGAAAGTCTGTGTCTGACTCCAGGTTCCTATGGATTTGTGAGCATTGGAATTAATTTACTAAGAACTCACATTCTGCTCCTACAGAATACCATCAGCAAACTGTTTGGAGCTGGTCAAATCTTTAAAGGAGCTGCCAACAGAAAACAAGGTGAAGATCATATATAGTTTTAGATTCTACAGAAAATCTACTAGTCATATACTGTAGCAAAGGGAGACCAAACGCAAAACTACTGCAATATCACAGGGAAAAATAGCATGGAATGTAGGTTACACTGAAGGCTGGATCAAAAATACAAGTGCAATATTATCACGACATCAGTTTTACACGGTCCTACACTAGTGACATTGGGAGAATTATTACTAACATATACTGGGACAAATGTGCTCAGAAAGTGGCCAAGAGGCAAACAAAGCCAAATCAACGCACTGTGACACATGGCCAAATCCTGGGCTTGGCTACACCAGAGTAATTTCCAGCTGATCAGCTTTGTTCTCTCTGAAGCTACGCTGGTTTCAGACTTACAAAGCTAACTGTGGACCTTCTTAGAATCATAGAATAGTTTGGGTTGGAAGGGACCCTTTAAGGGCCATCCAGTCCAACTCCCCTGCAAGAAGCAGGGACATCTCCAACCAGATCAGATTGCTCAGAGCCCCATCCAACCTGGCCTGGAATATTTCCAGGGATGGGGCATCCACCACCTCTCTGGGAAACCTGTGCCAATGTTCCACCACCCAAACAGGTTCATCTGCACACTAAAAGGATCCAAAGCAGGAAGAAGCTGGACCAAGTGGCAGGATGAGATGAAAAGAGGAGGAAGACTTTGCTGAGATGTGCAGGAGCAGTGGCGGTCTGGAGAAAACAATTTCTGGACCAATACCAGAAAGCTGACACATACCTCATTGGAAATGGGAAATATCAAAGGTGGCATGATGAGGTCTCAGCATAAAGTGAAGGGCAAGGCTATGGCCAGAGTCACAGGTCGTGTTGTCACGGCAACCAATGCCAAACCCACCAACTCCGATGGTGGAGAGTGATTACTCCAGCAATACCCCCTGGGTACAGGAGGCTGTTGAAGCCACACTGAAAGTTTCTGAATCTGCAAATGTCAAAATCTCCCAGAAAACTGTAGGGAGTGATGCAAAGAGGTTAAAGAGGCAAAATTGCCCCATTCTCATGTGGCTGGGCAGATCCTGGCCATGCTGTCACCATCAGTTGGATTACACATATCAGCAAGCGATGCCTTTGGTGAAGGGGGCTGGGGCCATAGACGGTCCCAACTGGAACGACCGACAGACAAGCGCGCAACAGGGGGATAACAAATGGCCGCAAATATTTTTTACTGAGCAAGCAAGGGGGAAGCAGGAGGCCCCCAGCCCCTATGCTGGGCAGGCTCTGCCGACCCCAGATCATTTCCTCCTTCAACAGCTGCAGCCATGGGGGATGGAGGAGTGTAGAGACATACAGCTGTCCATCCCCAATCACCACACACCCCTGCCGAGGCTTGCTGAGTCTGGCTCCGCGAGCCCAACCCTAGGACCAGCTCCCCTGTTTCTCCTTGACCAGCACACTGTCTCACACTGTGAGACAGTTCCAGCACATGCTGCTCTTGATCGATCCCCCTCACACACGAGCAGGGGTGATACTTTCTGCAAAATTCAGCTGTCGTGAAGCTCTTAGAGCAGCTTGTTAAATCTCCTCTCTAAGGATTATAGCCAAAGGGTTTGGGTTATCTGCCTCGATTTTTAGTGTTTTGGAGGAAAGGGTGAGGGGTGGGGTGCCAGTCAGCTGAAGGGGATTTCTGAACAGGAAAATCTCACAGTGGTGGATGTCACTTCTCACTGGGAGGCCTTTTTCCATGGCAAGATTTACACAGTTGGAGTCTGAACAGAATAAACCGACAGACTGACCAAACACAAATAGGCCTTTTAAATTATCTGCGTCAGATTTGGTAACGCAGGTCTACAAAGACCTGGCTGCAGCCAAGAGGACAAAAGGCTTAAAAGAAGACCCATCCTCAAACTGGGCTGGATCCTCCATTACGAAGGACCAAAAAAAAGGGCACTAAATGCATTTCTCCTCCTTTTTTTTTTTTTTTGCCTGTGTAGCTTGACCCTCCTCATAGCACAGTTTCCTGACCTGGCTCTATATAAATGACAACTTTATAAAGTTGAACTGCTCTTTTTCTAACCTGGAATTTTTTTTTTTTTTTGGACACAAAAAGTTCAGTATTGAACATAATCGCTTTTTGGCACGTTATATATATATGCATTTTGTTAGATTGATTGGCTCTGTGTAAAGACCTAAAAGGAATAAAGTTCTACTATTCACCATTGTCAAAGCAATACCCCAGACTCCTAATCAAATCTGCTACTGCAAAGGTAGAAAAAATAATAACCCTGCTATAATTAACCTGCCTGGAGCCACGGCTCTGACGCCATGAAACTGAGTTTTTCTGTGCTGCATAGGGACTTGACTGATACATCTTTTCCTAAGTTAGAAAGTCATTTTCTCAATAGCATAATATTTTCTCCCAAGGGGCTTCACAAGATGCACAGGCTACAGAGTGTTAGATCTCAATGTTGTTAGAGAAAAAGCACAAGCATTTCAATATACACAGGTTGAGGGTGCAGGAATGTAGAATTAGAGAACCAGAATCTGCCCAAAACCATAACCATGTCATAGCCACACATACCAACACTGACGGCAAATTTAAACCATCTCAATTTAACGGCCAATGAATTTGGGAAAAATTCAGTATCATCATTGCTCAGCTGCCTCGTACTTAACGGAAGTAACAAACCTGTTACACAGTCAGTGTTATCCTGACAAATTTGATGCTGATGCTTTGAGATCTGGGCAGGAGGTTGGATGGGATGATCTCCAGAGATCCCTCCAGACCGTGTTTCTCAATGGTTGCGTGCGGTTTGTTCTTTACTTTGTGACCAGTAGGACCTCAGCATTTCATTAACTAATTAAAAAAGAAAAACCTGCCTCAAAGGGATCACAGCAGACAGAAAAAAAAAAAAAAGAACATTTTCACACTATTTTTTACATGTTTTGGAGTATTAAAAATAAAATAAAACTACTCATTGTCATAACTGCACAGACTCATAATTTATATACCTGTTTGTTTGGGTTTTTTTTGTCAAAGATGTGCGTATTCTTAAGATCTCACACAAACAATATACTATCAATACCAAACAACCTGGAGCATTTCAAGGAAAAGCAAGCATTGAGGAACAAGATTTTTTTCCTGAGATATTAGTAATTTGGATGCTTCCATTTGCATTTTCATATAGAAACAGAGTCTAATTTTATCTTTATGCATAAGATGGAATTTCAGGTCAAGAGACCAGTGTCTAGATCTCTTAGGAATTTCTCTTTTTGAAGACCATGGCAATAAATGGATGCCCAATCTGCCATGCTGCTCCGTTATTTCCCAATTCTCCAAGTGACATGAAATGTTTCAGAATTAGATTATTAAGTATCAAGCCATCAGACCAGCCTCATAGCAACTGCATAAAACGAGCTTTACTAGTTGTATCAACAGCAATTTCACCCCCAGAAGGCATACAGTCTATTGCTTTCATCTCACCTCTCGAACTTCTCCTTTTAAATAAAAGGAGACGTTCCTTTTATTTCTGATCAGCCTCATACGTGTTGTTCCCATTGCACACGTAAGTAGAGGTTGCCCAGTTAGACTAAGTGCCTCAATGTGACTATACAGGGTCCAATTTAATCTTCGTGCAGAAGATGGCATTTCAGGTCAAGGAAGCAACAGAGCAACATGCCCATGAGTGACAGCACAGCTAGAACATTGCGTTCCTGGGCCTATGTTCCTGTCCAAAAGTGAGATTGAAATGGGGAAAAAAATATTTTGGAAGGCTCTCTTAGCAGTATGTCTCTGAAAAAGTCCCTGTTCACTAAAGCCACTCTTTGTCCAGAAGACACAGAGGTAGGCATTAGCACTGCTGGACATCTTCCCAAAACTGCGTTGTTGCCAACGCAGGGTATGCTTTCCAAAATGGTGCTACCCCATACCACGGAGGGCTATAGGGTAAGCACAGTTTTGATTTTAATCTCATCTTAAATATTATTGAAGCTTTTTCATCAGGGAAAAATACTTGGTAAAGTGATCAAAACCACTTCTTATCCTCATTGCTAACAGGAGGTGGAAGGCAAGGAAGAAAAGATGACCCTCATTGTTCTAACAAAGACCTTGAGCTGCTGCTTGAACACTTGCAGTGAAGCTGAAAATGTTCTTACAAGCCCTGGCACTCCTCTGCAGTTTGGCTATTGGGACCAGGAGGAGGAGAGGAATTTGGGTGAATGACCATAAAACTTATCGTGCAAGCAGAACTCAGTGTTCCTGCCCATTTCCAAAGCAGAGATGAGAGCCAACAGGGAAACAGAACGAAAACTAAAAAACACACAAACCAAATTCAATTAACTGAAGAAGTGGAAGAACAACAAGTTAGTCTCACTTTGAGGGTTTTATATCAATGCACAAAACCACATTTGTGTTTAGGCTTCCAAGTCTAAAGTAGTTATGGCAAGGAAAAAGGAGACTCTTTTCATTAAAAATATTTATTGAAATTTTATTTCAAAGAAGCCCTAGTGCTCTTCAAAACACAGTTTTGACAGTGTGATTATAGAATCATAGAATGGTTAGGGTTGGAAGAGACCTTCAAAGGCCATCTAGTTCAACCTCCCTGCAAGGAGCAGGGACATCTCCAACCAGATCAGGTTGCTCAGAGCCCCGTCCAACCTGGCCTTGAACGTTTCCAGAGATCCACCACCTCTCTGGGCAACTTGTCCCAATGTTCTACCATCCTCACTGTAAAAAAAAAATTTCTTAACATCTAATCTAAATCTATCTCCTTCTATTTTAAAACCATTACGCCCAGTCCTGTCACAACAGGCCCTACTGAAGAGTCTCTCCCTGTCTTCTTTAGGTGGGAAGGAGATCACAGCTTATCAGCATGATTAGATGGAGGAAGGGAAGGCATGGAACTGACATAGGAACCTGCAAGAGCAGATTTGCAGAGGGAAGTCTCTAATGCACACAGGCGAGCTTTTTAGATGTCTTGGCACCGAAGCAAGACTACCTTGTGTGCACCATGGAATGAGAGCTATAAAGTCAGCCAGTGTCCAGGCTGCTGAGATGCCCTCGGTCACTGGTAAATGAATGTTCATTGGGTGATCCTGACCATCGTTTATTGTGTCTCTTATCACTTTTATCACTGTCTTTATTTCTGTTTCCCATGCTGAAGTTGCTCAAGCCAGACTGAATGAGGTTTCACAAAAATGATCTACACTTGTTCTTTCGGGCTTCAAGTGGAGGCAACCAAAAAGCACCAGCCCCACAAGTGTTTCCAACACTCGTGATTGTACATCATCACTCATGCTATGCATGCAGGCATCTCCCGCACAACTGAAAATGGCCTTTGTTCCTCTGTGAAGGAGCACATGTGCCCCTTGAGTGATCTACAGCCTTTTTGAAAAATCCCATCACCATTCCCATGGATGCATGGTCTCCCAAACCACGTTCTTGGCAAAATGCACCCTGGGCCAGACCCATGCCCTCTCCCTTCCACACCCAGACCACTGCCCAGCAGCAGGCCTGACCTTTGGATGAGAAAGCGAGGGTCCTGCTTGGACCACACTTTTCAAAGAGCACATTAACCCTGATTGTCTTGGCTAACTCTCTGGAATTTCCTTCCTTGCCCCGGAGACAGAGCATTCTGTGGAAATGAAAATTAATACTTACAGGCGGCTTGAATTTGGGTGTGTTTTCAATTATGTATTTAAAAAAAAAAAAAAAGAGAGAGTGAAAATTCAGTGGCTGCTACAAATAAGCCCATTTTAATTGTAAATCCATTTAGCAGGAGGTGGAATTGATCACCTAAAAGAGAGCAGGGGGAGAGCCCCGAAGTTGCGCACAAAGCAAGGAGACTGCGAATCACACAGTTGGCATGAGATCCCATTTCATTTTTGTTAAGTGCAGGGGTTTTAAATCCCTGAATATCTCACTGTTCTTTCCCTCCTGTTCTCCAGAGGGAGAACAAATGTAAATGGTGTCGTGTTAGAAGGGGCTAAAAGGGCACCCTGTAATAATCCAGTGTGTGAAACCCCATGGATTCATCAAGGAGGGAAGGTGTAACAGCCCTCAGGAAGCCTGCAACAGCCTCTGTATACGCGTAACACCTCCAAAGGAATTCTCCGCAGTTATTCAAGAGCGGACTTGGGTCTATTCACCCCGACTTCACCCCATAGCTCACTCGCACATTGCTGGGGAGCGCAACGGAGTACTGTGCCGCACCAAAATAACCCCAGTCAGGCTCTGATGTTTCTCCCATGGGTTCTGGTGCTGGAGTTTGACAGGTGAGGGGAAGGATAGTCTTTTCACAGCATGTACCCTAGAGCACAGGTTAGCAGGAACCAATCTCCAGCAGCAGCCAGTTATATTACACCACTTCCCCATGCCAATCTCTGCTGCAAGCCCCTTTTTCCACCCCAAGCAGGGATGGGAGAGCCCAGGCAAGACCTTGGCACCCACAATGCTCCACCACAGCAAGCTCCGAGGCTGTATCCATTGTAGCAAAGTCCTGATGGATGTGGCCATGGCACAGTGGGCCGTGCAGGAGCCACAGGCAGGATGAAGATCCCATTTCTGGAGTGTCGGCTGAGGGGTGGATCAGCTCCAACAGGTTTTCCATATGCATTTTCCTTGAAGGCTGAGAATTAATTCAGCTTGGGCAAACTCGCCTTCGTTTGACATTTCTGCTCCACAAACATTCAAGCTTTAGCTGTACAAATACTTAGAGGAAACACATTCCACATTTCCAGTCAGTGCTCGTCACCTTACACATTAGCAAGGACTGAATCCTTTTACTGTCAGCGAGTTTGTCCAGCTCCTCCTTGGACCTGCTGACGCTGTCTCCACAGCCTCCTGTGGCAGCATGGTCCCACTGTCTGCTGCCTTGGCCCAAAGAAGTTCTTTAAAATTCAGACAGTCAAGGCTCAAAGGAGAGGGATCATCAGCCCAGTTAGTCGCCACCAGTAAGCAATCTGCACATAATGCTTAATTCCCTAGCTTATTTTTTAACTATTATTGCAAACTGGCTCTGTGTAATGTACTGAGAACAGTGCATTGCACAAGTTTTTGTAAGAACTGAATTTTGAAATTGCTACATGTAAGAACACATACCAGCTGTGCCCATGAAAAAAAACATGGGTCTCATGCAATAGACCACATCTTGCATGCAGAATATGTGTGATCAGGTTGTTTGACTCTTGGAAAACACACACGTCTCTCTGTTACATTATTTATTTTACACGGAAAAGAATAAATCTGTTTTCAGTGCACCAGTAGAACCAAGAATAATCAATCCATCAGTCTGGCCATCAAGCTGAAAACATTTTGGTTTGATGTGGGTTGAAGCTACATTTTTCTCTAGCTTTTCTTAGACACAAGCAAGATATCAATCCTCAAAATGAGGCACAGAAAGCCTCACACAAAACAACTTTCCAGGAAACATTTTGTGAACCTTGAAGCATTTCTCAAAAGTGGTGAGGTGAGCAGAGTGTTTGCGACACTGAGGGAGAACTCCTGCTGCCCTGGGGCCTGCTGCACGCTCCTTCAGCTCATAACCCTTCAACGACCAGTTCTTCTAACACCCTCCACAGCAGGGAAATGGCATTTTCCCTACTCCACAAGAAAGAGGCCTTAGAACCCAAAGGGGGCCCAAGTACAACAAGGTCTCCAACAAAAGATGCCTTGGTCTTTGGTAGTACCTTCACCGTTGGGCACGCATCCCCCAGCAGCGGAGAGCAGGCAGGAGCCTGCGAGGGAGACAGGCAACAAAGAAAGAAAAAATATAGAAAAGGAAACAGTTCCAGTAAAATTGTGCAGTTGCTAGAAGGCTTGGTTGGGGGCAGAAGGTGAGGTATGCTATAGCATTATAGGCTATAGCGTTGCAGAGGGGAAAAGACACAGGGTGCATTTAAAGATCAAACTTGGAGCTCTCCCTAGGGCTCCAACAGTTGGATCCTTTCACTATAAACTCACTTCTTGATAAAATAAAGCAAGCTTTCAAGCATCCAGCTACAGGAAATAGGCTTGATGGATGGTATATACAGATACATAGTATGTACAGATTATAGAGCTGGTTGATTGATAACTCTCAGATTGATAGACATGCAGACTGATGCAAGTGATCTATAAAGCTCATGTGTTGAAGTCATTTGGCTTAAACAGGAGATCTGGGAAAAATTAAAAACCAAGCTTATGATTTTTGAGGGGTGGACAAACAATTTCTGAGAGCAGCGTCTGGCCACACTTTCTAATGAAGAGTGGTGAGCTGCCTCTCTCCTGTTTAAAGTCTTTTATTACTATATGAACTGCTTTTTTTTTTCCCAGTGAAGGTAGTGGCCAATTCTGCAGGCTGTTTGCAAGCAGAGGATAACCAGTTCCTAAAAATTAAAGGGAATTACAGAGCTTAAGAGCATTTGCAGAATCTTCCTCCAAGTGTCTACATTTGCTACAGGCTATTTATTTCAAATTAACCTCATTACTTCTGTGCAGCTACCACCCCTGTGCTGGCCAACACACCCATGAGCCTGCCAAGCACTACGATTCCTTATGAAACTTTCCTCCCCAAGTTCCCTTTATCCCTTCATCCTCTCCACACATCACCAGCTCAAGGCTAGCATGGCCCCAAACAAGCTCCTTGTCTCAACCCACTGGCAATGATGCAATAGTGATTGCATTTGCCCAGCCAAACCACTAAAAAAAAAGTTTCTTTCTGATTTGCTGCAGGGTGGCAGACTGTACACAGAAACAGATTTGCAAAAGTGCTCCCGGTCACCATTAGCATCCTCTGTTCTGCATCTTTACAGCAAAAATGCAGGGGTTTGAGGGTTCCTTCATCCAGTTGTCTATTCTCAAGCACTGCAGCTCAAAGAAAGGTTCACAAAGGTGGAGAGAAATATTTCAGTTTGGTTTCTTCAGAGCAGCAGGCTGAAGTCCCAAGCTCCATTTATCCCACTGCTGGGCATTTTTGCTCAGCCCCAGAACAGACAGATGGGAAAAGGCTTTAAATGAAATATTAGTTTAGAGATTATCAGGGGCTCTTGTTTACATGCTATTCAACAGGGATATGTGGGTGCATTTATTACCAAATGCCAGCAATCAGATGTTAAAGCAAAGATGTGCATCGCACAGAGCCCACTGGGGCTTTGCACAATGTTCTGAGCACTGGAAGCTAAATGAGATGCTGGTAACGCCTTCCTCTGTTGTGCAATTGCACTGAAGAAATACTGGCTCCCTTTTCAATTTTTAAGGAAAGAAGTAGGATAAAAGGGATAAAAGGGATGATACAGATCAGTATCAGTACAGATACAGTAAAAGGGAGGCATGATAACCTCTTTGCTCAAAAAAAGAACATTTCAGGTGTAAGAAATTTTTTTGGTGCTGTTTTTTAAGCCCTAAGGATGACAAATATTACTGCATCGAGAAGTGCTGCAGATAGGTATTACTAAAACAACGTTCACAATGGACAGAAATTTAAGAGGAGAGCAAAAGAATTGGTACAAAAGAGTGCTGAAGAAAAAAAAAACACCCCATGACCCCATCACTTGCAACACCGATATTGATACGTGGGAACCAAATCCCGTTGGCACATCAACATTACGCAGCCAGAAACTTGTGAAACTCGTTCCACAGGTCCACAAACTGAAGCCAAGAAGATGCAGCCAGAGCACTGAGCGCAGAGAAACACCAGGGAAAAGCGAGGTTATGGACAGGGCACCAGCAAATTAAGCCAGGAAAAAATTAAATTGAGAGGAAGCAGGAATGGGCAGTTATAAATGACATTCAGCTGGCTTCTGCTGTGAAATTTCTGCCCCATGAGGAGTCTCAGCCTTCAGCAATTGCCTTCCTGCAGGTATCTCTGTGTGACTTCAACAGCGCCCGCCCTGTGTAAAACCTGAGAAGAGGCTCAAAGAGTTCAACGTGATGCTCCATAAGATTAAAAAAAAAAAATAATTAACGTGGGATGCACCAGGATCTGACAAACTCCTAAAGACGGAGGAAAGGAAGTTTTCTCCATCTACACATTGGCAGGAAGAAAAGCATTTCCAGGAATTCCTTCTTCTCCTTCACCAGTGGCCCCATTTCCTTCACATCCCAGTCCCTGCTCTCCTCACTCCGCAGCCCAGCATCACCACACATGGTCACACAACTGCGGAGAGCAAGTGCCGATGGCAAAAATCTAGTATTCAAACCCAAGTAGCAATAGATGTCTTGTTTGCAAATTAGCACCATTTCCCAAGACAGCAGGAAAAAAAGGGGAGTTTTGGGACTCACATTAAATTAAAAGATATTTCATTCCCCTCTCTGTTAATTCACCAACCTAAATCTTATGGTACTTTTTTGGGGGAAGAAAGGCAGACAAAGGGGATGAACACTCTTCACTTCATCCATCATTGGTGCAATATCATACTTGATGCTTTATAGACAAGGTCCACTGGACTTTGTAGGCAGCTTTTTAGATTTGCCTGGCAATAACGGAAAGGAAAAAAAATCACTTCAGCTTCTCAGCCCGGCATCATACAGATTTATGCCATGGCATGCCATTACGGTAACCTAGCACATTACAGCACCACTTGGTCAAATTTGGAGGAGCTTTTCCATACCCAGCAGAACAGCTTTACAGCAGGGCTGTTGTTCCGAGCCCTCCCATGTGGCCTGTGCAACCATGCCAATTGCAGGGAGGTTCTGTGTATGTGGCAGTGGCACAAACGTCACCTGACAGCGCGTGGATCAAAAACCAAAGCCTTCCCAGAGCTCCAACTCTCCAAAAGCGGCTGCTGACGCTCCAACTGGCCAAATTCTGCCAAAGGGCTAGTTTTGCCCTGGAAAGCACCTGATCTTTCAATTTCAGTGTTTTTTCATCATCTCTGTAGCCCATGACCTTCAGCTCTATAAACAGCACCAGCCTCAAAGCAAAAACCCTGCCAAACACTTGCAACACATGCAAATATTTTTTTCTTGAGAAGAAAAGCCATGGACTAGAGAAGTGCTTAAAGAGCATGTGTGGAAAAGCCAGCAGTAGATATGAGCTGTGTTTGCTCAGACATACGGAAATTCATGGTTAACTAAGCACAAAAAAATATTAATCATGCTTACATGGGCACGTCTATAAATAATCTCAACGGTTGGAGTACACTGCTGGCAATTTCCTCATGGAAGTGAGAGCTGAGGTATCTACCAGACAACATTAATGTCCTTAGATTTTAAGGGGATATGAGAGTCTCCAAGGATTGCTCCTATGGCATTTTAATAGCTCGGAGCAGTGAGGCAGCTGCATCTCCATGTACCTGTGTCCTCTTCCCTCCCAGATGAGCAATACCAACACCAAAGCCGACTTCTCAGCAGCCTGACGGATTTACTGTGCAAATGATGCTTCCCAAATGCCTCTGGCTTTTTGCACAGAGCTATGCAAGTCATGGGAGAGCTCAAGGAGCCCTAACAGGACCTCAGTGTCCCCTCCTGTCACTGCAGGCAGAGCCCAGGGAACACTGCACATTAGCAATACAAACTCATAGGAAGGCCCTGCTGTGTCCTCGGACGCATTAACGCCAATGCATTGTCCACAGCTGTCAGGGGGTTACACTGCTCATATAGAAAATATCGTCATAAAAGCAGTGATCCCGAATGCGTGCTGTGAGCATGGTCTCACTGCAAGATGTCAGCCCATTCCTTTCATTAGAGAGGGGGTGGGGAGGAGGGGAAGATAATATTTGACCTGCAGTGGGAAGGGAAATATAGCATGAATGCACTCATTCAGCTGGTGCCCTAAAAATTAACATGGGCTCCGGCTTCACCTTAGTGCACCAAGAGAGGAAACCTTTCGAAAGGCTGAGCCAAAGCAGGTAGCTAGACGGGCCTGGGATGGAGCAAGCAAATCTTTCCCCAATAACAGCTTAACAGTACCACCTGGTGGAGAAAGCCAAATTTGCTCTGGCCGCTGTAGAGTTTGGCAGCAGAGGCATGCAAAAAAAAAAAACATCTCTAGAAGATAAAAATGTAACGGGGCTATTCAGGCTTATTTTTTTCCATAGAAACTGAATTTTCCATCCCTTTTCAGTAGGATGAGAATGAGGTGTTTAGTTCAGGTGTCCCACTACAAACGCAGCAACATGGCCAAAGAGGTCACTGGGGTGGGGCATCCACCAGCATCCTCCTGAGCTGCGTTCCCAAAATAAAATAAGCAGCAGCAAAGACTCATCAGGAGGCAACCAGGCAGTTAAATCAGCCTGCACAGTACAAACGAGTGTCTCCTAGTGATAACCATCTCCAATTAAACATATTTCATAGCCATATGTTTAAAAAAAAAATAAATTTCAAGTGCCTTGAAATTTGTATTAGCAAAGCAATTATTTGAAGAAACCCTGAATGAGAAAGGAAATATTTAGTTCTCCAGTTCTGTAGCTTCATAAATTCCTAAATCTGTGCACATCTCTGTATCTAACCATTCCAAAGTGTTTAATTGGTGATCCTTCCAGAATCTGCAGACAAGACATTCATTTTTGACAACATGAGGGTTTCATTACACTTAAACAGCCTCATTATGCAGTTCCATCCTGATATTGAATCAATTAAGCATGGCAGCAATAAGGCAAAGTGGAACTAAAACTAATGTTCTAGCAGAACTTAAATCACCAGGATTATTCAGAGTGAAATGCTGCTTAAGGAGACCCAGGTAAAGTTTATTCACGCTCGCAAGCATCACCACACAACCTGGAGATCTTGACCTCCTGCTGCATCCCTCTGAGAAGTGGCAAATTAAATCCCTAAATCATGGGAGGTGTTTACACTCTCATAGCTAATTTAAAGCTCTGAGTAACTTTATATATATATATATATATATATATAAAACATAGATATGTTATATAAATATATTTTATTTATGTGAAACAGAAAATTCTATCAAAATTAAAGCTCTAAAGGAAAGTCACATTCAAAACCAACAATATCTTAACAGAGACAGGGTAAATAACTACCACTATTTATAAAATTGTGCAGTGAAATATTATGAGCAAGAGTCTTGGCTACCGTAAACCAGGCACTGTTGACTTCTACTCAACTACAACAACTCACATACGCCTCCACAATTTGCCATGGCCACTAATTAGTTTATTAAAGACTCCCTGCCAGTTGCGAACTCCTGAGATGATGGAAGCTGGAGTGTTGGGGCCTTTTAACATGCAATTAATTTTTCCATTTGTTATTTTCTCCCCCCTCTGCAGTTGGCTCGGTTCAGACTGCTCCGTCTTTGGATCAAGCTGAGCTCAGTTCAAGCTGCAGCTATGTTGTGCTCAGCCCAAGGATTTCTCACCGGATGTTAATTGTGTTTATTTATTAAGAGAAGTGATTGTGAACAAGACTGCTCTGAACTTCAGCCCAAGCAAGTTTTCAACTGCTTGGGCTGCTCAGGTCTGCAGGACAACCAAGGTTGGGGCATTTTAAGCAGAAAACTGCCTCCATTTGGAAATGCTGTAGGGAAGTACATTTGGGGCATGGTTCACCTGCTAACTTTGCAAAGGGCAAATCACATTCTACCTATCAGTCCTTCGCCCAGGGATCCCATACCTTACAGAGGAAAAGGAAAAAAGATATGAAGCAACAAAAACTAGATCCTCAAGCCCTTGCTGTGACGTCTTGCTGAAGTGACAATACCCTGGTTTCCCACCACCGTTGGCCCAAGACAGGCCTATTTGCAGAAAGCCATGTATTTTGTGAAAACTGCAAGTCACAAGCTTAGCGCTCCCCTTCGAAAGACAATTTCATCAAAATATTTCCTTAGATTAAGTTGTTTTAATAACATTCCTCCAGACACCATTTAAACACTGTTTGCCTGGAAACAGACCAGCTTCCAGCAGGAAAGCAGGCAGTCCTGATTCAGCATCTCTCCAACCAGCCCGTGAAGACTGGAACAAAATTAATCCCTGGGTGACTTCCCAAAACTTGCACAATTTGACAG
This sequence comes from Tetrax tetrax, assembly GCA_009806455.1. NCBI lineage: Eukaryota > Metazoa > Chordata > Aves > Otidiformes > Otididae > Tetrax > Tetrax tetrax. The sequence goes on from WHYT01015373.1 coordinate 42,660, forward strand.
AAAAGCTGTTTCAACACCTAGGCCAAAAAAATATTATCAAACTGGGGAGCAGAAAACTACACCGCTGCGTCACCTTCACAGGTCAGCAGGAGCTCAGCCATCGAGCAAGGAGCGACTCAAGGTATGGGGATGGGGTGGGGGTTAAACTGGAGGACGGCAGCTCTGCAGCATCCTGCCGGGGTGGGCTGCAAGGAGCCAAGGAGTTGGGTAAGAGAACAGCCTGGCTTCTCTCACGGCGTCACGGAGGCGATACAGCCCTGCAGAGTGTTTCCATTGTAATGCATTGGCATTTTCTAATGGGAATCAAAAAAAAAATGCTCCGCCTGGAAGCAGTTTTGTGTGAGTGGTGCCAGCACCCACTGGAGACAGGGTGTTTTTGGGAAGCCGCTCACTTTCTCGGGTGTCCAAAATTAAATTTCAGAGCCTGGGCTTAGGCTCCCACTTTCTCAACCATCTTGGCTGCTCTTCTGCTTTCCATCAGACGGGTCAGCAACAAATCTTGAAGCCCCCACGTCACCATCTGTTGAGTCAGGGTTGCTCCAAGTCAGGCATCCTCAGTCTGCTTCTTTCCTGGATTTGGGCAGATGCAAGGCTTGGAGATCCTTCCCCTTCAGATCCTGTCACCAGGAAGCTTGGTTTTTTTCTTCCCTGTCCTTTTTGTTGTTGTTCAGGCCCCAGGAAATTAAGTCTTTTCATGTCTCATCCCCACTCTTGCTCAGCCTGCGGCATCTGAAAGGACATTGGAAAAGCAGAGGTTGGCCACTCCTGTCTGTGCAAGAACTGGAAGAAATTTTATATTTGGCCCTGCCAGCACTGTTGCTTCTGGACTTCTAGTGGTGTAAAGCATCCTGGCAATGCCCTCTCCTAGAGGACAACCTACATGGAGGGGTGGAAACAGCCGGCGGGGAGCCAGGGCGCAGGGCCCAGTGTGAGCCGGGCAGTGAGCAGAGGAGCCATTCCAGCTGGCAGCTCTTCCCTGGTGCTTCTTCCACCCAGCTCTGTGGGCTTCCAAAAGCCTTTGAGAAAGTGCAGGCCCATCCACAAGCCTCCCTGCGCTCCGCCAGCCCCAGCAGTGAGCTGCACAGCTCCTGTCCCACAGCTCAAGCTAGAAGTTCATAGGCATCCCCAGCCGCTTGTCTTCTGGGGAAGGTCATCAAGAAAACAATTGTTCTTCGGATGTAGCATTCCGTGCCACTCTTGAAGCAGCAGGGGAGCTCCAGTTTCTTTCTCTTTCTCACGTGCACATCTGCAACTTCTTCCACCGCCTTCCCAGTCCCATCCCTCACTCTCCCGCCAGCTTTCGCCTCTTGCGCCGTGGGCTCCAGGAAAGACTTTGCCATCCATCACACCCTCACTTCTGCTGCCAGGGGCTCAGAAGGACAGGGGACATTGCATGGTTAGTGAGAGAGGATCCACAGGTTTGTGCCTGTGCCAGACCCCATGTAGATATGGCACAACCCGCTTCCAGCACCACCTGGGGTCACATTTCCAGTTCATACCCATGGTCTTTCCCTCCATCCAGCATCCCGTAACTAAACCTGGCTGATCCCTGCTTGGAGAAGCCCCTCCCAGCAACCAGAGGCCAACCACACACTACTAAATAGTCTAATTACTATGGAGTTTTGCTGAAGACTCAGCCCTATACAGCGCAAACAGATCTGGAGTATCTGGTTTGGAGGCTTCCTGGAGTCTTAGGGAGTCCCTGGGTGTTTACACAGCTAAAGGAGGAACAGGAGGAAAGTCATCACACACAAGAAGGATTCTGACTTGCACTGCTGGGTTTCAGAATGGGACTCACCAGGATTTGGACTTCCAAAAACCAAAATGACTTACTAGTCAGCAGCAGGAACCATTTTCACTCCGGGCAGATAAGCGGTGTCTTCTCTCTTTTCAAGACCCTGACCTATCAGTCATATATAGCTGCAGACAACCCTAAAATTTCTTCTCTGGCTCATCACAAGGCAAAACTTTAGCTCAACCCCAAAGCCTTCCACTATTTGCCTTACTTCCCCACACTCCCACGTTCCATGAGCAAACAAGTCACACCTGGCTCAGGTGAAGCTGAACAAAACCTTTTTACAGGGTTGTATCAGTCTGTGAGGACCATCCAACAGTGACAGCCAAACAAAGGCTTGCTTTCAGAAATCACGATCCCAACAAATGCTATCTGCTTCACCTTGGTGTCCTTAACGATGAAAATGTGGGAATAGGAATAAAACACAGTGATGATAATGGAAATGCCTTTTTTTCAGGTCATGGTCATTCTCAAAGCCCCTCTTTCATCGACACATACCAAAGACTCTGAGGGCTGAAGTTGGAAACCTCTGTAATAAAATGTATTAACCACTTGTGATTATGGTAAAGGACAATTTATGGCTGAGGGGCAGTAGAAGAATTATTGGCTGCATGGAGAACCTTCGTAGACCCTTTCTATGGAGAATACACTTGAGCATTGGAACAGACTGCCCGGGGAAGTAGTGGAGTCACCATCCCTGGAGGTGCTCAAAAAACGTGCAGATGTGGCATTTCGGGACACGGTTTAGTAGGCGTGGTGGTGTCAAGTTCACAGTTGGACTTGATTTTAGAGGTCTTTTCTAACCATAATGATTCTATGATCTTGCCTTCCTAACTTACTGTTATACTTTTATCATCCAAAGGAATCATTCCATTAGTAGCAAAGAGGATCCTGAAGGCAGAAGACCTGTTGCCTGGCACCAATTAACTACTGAAGGCTCTCAGACCCTGGGAGAGGTTACTGCAGAGTGGCAGTGGTGCGGACCAGCCAGACAGAGGGAGGGATGGAAGAGGAGTGAGAAATGAAGGAGTAGGGTATGGGGAATCTGCAGGAAGGACTGGCTATCTTGGGAGCAATGAAGGGAGAGATAATGATGCCTTAGGCTGTGATGGATATAGAAGAAGGTTACACTGCCAACATAGATGTGCCCCAAAGCTCTGCTGCTGCACTCAGGACTCCATCCCAAATGGCTTTGTGAAAAATAAAAAATGATCCCTTGTTGCTGTGAGATGTGTTATGTGCAGAGGTCCCAAGGGAGATAAATGTCTAAAAAATATCCAAATTGACATGTGAAAAAATCAAGGCAGGAATCCTGGAACCAGTAGCAGAGAGTGGGAAGCCAGGATCCCGAAGGAGGGTGATGCACAACTGACTTTGTGCATCGATGTCTGGGGACATGTCTTCACCAGCCAGGGCCACCAGCAAGAGTAGAGGCAGAGCTAGCCAAAGTGTTATACGGCAGGAGAACTGGGACGGCCCCTCCCAATGTGCAGCCCAGTCCTGGATTAGCTGAATATCTAGTGGAAGAAAGTCTGTACCCCAAGCATGCAGTGGCTTACGCACAAAGGAGTGCTATATCTTCAAATTACTTGAGATTAGGCAGCTCTGTAAGGTCCAAATTTCAATTGCAGAGCTGCATAGGAGAGGCTGATCTGCACACACCCTCTCCCTTCGTACAGAGAAATCTGGGAACATTAATGACAAAAAACTGAATCTGCAAATTGCAGTTTTCCCTTCCTACCAGCAATTCTCTATCCCAACACTCATGCCCAAAATGGCTCCCTGACATCAAAGCCCACTGGTATGTGACGACCCACGTTCGTACTGCTGTCCTCCAGAGCAGGGTGGCCCTGTCCAAGCTGACATGGGGATCAGTCCCGAGCCCTCACCAACTCCCAAGCCATCTGCATTTGCTAGTCAGGGGCTGACAATTTAACAACACAATTGAGTTGTGCCTGAGGACATTCCTTGGCTCTGCTCAACTTGCTGGTGTAGCTGCAGTTCCTCAGACCACTCCCTTCCTGCCTTTCATAGCCAATACCTCTTTGATGTATTTCTGGTGTACGTTAGATCATAAAACTGCCTCAACAGAGAGACCATCACATGATCACTGCTCACGGAGAACTTCCCATACTCACCTCTTGCCTCATTATATAAATAAAGTGTTTACTTTTATCTCTTCTGCAAAAGAGCACATGGCAACTCACCCAGAAACGGCCAGATTGGGTTTGGATTACCTGTAGCTGCAATACCAGGGTAGGATGGATCTGCCCCATGCACTTATACTGCCCTGACTACTCATTTTCACCGGTACCTGGTCATCTGCACAACTACCTGTGCCCCAGGAATTGTGTCAGGTATGCAGGAAAAAATGCCTTTTCTGGAAGTGAAGGGGCTGGATGTGGTTCAGAGTGACTGCACAAGATACTGCTGACACAACTGAAGCACTGCAGGAAAACGAGAAGCCAGGGTAGGAGGCAAGGGGACAGCAAGCCAACATTGCTAACCAAGAGACAGTGTTGGATGCGATCACAAACCCCATCAGTGACTGCTGTGCTATTTGCAAATTCACTCTTTTAAGCTGACACAACTATGTCTGTATGAGCTGCAGCCACGTAGCAAACTGCCATGCAGACACACTCTGCATGGAGAACCTTGTGATGAAAAAAAAAAAGAAGGAAAAAAGCGTTCTCAAGAAGATAGTTAAATTTGACCTAAGAGCAGTTTGGGAATAAACGTCAGCAGTACCGAATATAGGTGTCAGTGCAAATTTTCTTCCGAAACAAGCAATCTTTTGCTATTTAAATAACTCTCTTGTTCTCAAGAACATTCCATCCCTGAATTCTCCACACAAAGCTTGGATCGGATGTCTACTATTCATATATTTTTCCCTCTTGGTTTCAATATTAGCTGAGAAGCATTATCGGCAGGAGTTAGAGCCGGAAATAGGAAATGAGATGGAAATTGTTAACAAGAGGGGAAAATAGTTCAAGGAGATTGGTCCTTCTAAGAACTGCTACCTTTTACAACCTTTTACTTGACAATCAAACCACAATGGATTTAACAAAAAGAAAAATCAAGATATTTGTTGATTTTGATCATGTTGGTCAGATACCTTGTTATTTACTATGTTTTATTGTGCTTTACAAATGCAGAACATGCATGCATGTCCAAGAAGCTGACAGTCAAAGTATGAAAGAAATGGCAAGTGGATACACAGGACACAATGGAAGAAGGAGGTAATAGGGGCCAGAAAGATAAGTGATGGTCTTAGCAATATCTCTGGAAAGATTAGCCACTGTCTCTTCTTAATAAACACAATTTTGGTATGTGCCCTGTGTCAGAGGGTCACTTCATAGGCAGCACTTACAAGGCTAAAAGGCCAATGGGACAGAGGCAGCACGTGAAAGATGGATCCTCTGACCCCAGCTCTGTCAGATGCAGTCCTGATGCAGCTTTAGTTCCAGCATTAGCGAGACCAAGAATGGCAGATGGTTCACGCTGCGAGGTGGAAATGAAAAAGGACATGCCCAAAACCATCCTCATGGGATGTGTTATCATTTAAGGTGTTCTTATCAGAGGTGGAGGTGGAGGAGTACCACTGTTCTCCACAGTTACATCTTGCCCTCTTTGTACTCTGTGCATGGCGTTAATAATCAACAAGCAGAAAACATGGAGGAAGAAAACCCAATCGCAGTTAAATTTGAGTTACTGTTGGTACACTTTAAACAGATGAGGCTGGTACCACAAGTCAGGAGGTCACTAAACAACAAATCAATGCAGCAGGACATTTTCACTGTTTCTTTCCAGTGCTTTTCCCATTTGTGCTCTACCGCAGTTAATATCTTCTCTTGTTCCAAACAATTTCTCGTTCATGAAGACCAACCCTATGTAGTCTCTATGCGCATACTAAAAACCTTGCTGTACGCTAGAATCCCACTGGCTGTGAAACAGGTTCCTGAGGGACACTGCAGACGTTTATTATTGGTAGCTGTTTACAACTCGAGTAGACAAAGCCACTACTTAGGCTCATATGCCAGGGATATGGATAGGGATAGGATGCATCAGCTGATGCTTAAACTCTCTCTGGTTCCCCAAGGAGTGGGTTGAACATATTATCTGTACATACACAGCTTATACTGGTACTCTTTCAACACATGTCACTGGAATTATGACATTTTTTGCTGGCACTACCATTCCTCTGCAGCACTACATCAATTAATTGCCGCAGAGGAATCCCAAAGCGATGTGGTTTGGCACCACCAGGAGAGATGGGGATGCTCCTCGCTATGTTTCTCAAGGATAAAGGCCCATCTGGCAAATTGTACAGTAAAAGAATAACATAAATGTATAGACTAGGAGCTTAAGATGAGTACTGATTCACTAAATGTATAACAACCGCAAATTTTAACTATGGATTTGATCAAAATGGTGAGTGTAATCCCAAGAACAGAATATTTAGTTATCTTAAGCTCTGACAGGCCAAAATCCTATGGCTTTGGTTCAAAGAGAACGAAGCTAATTTTATCTTTCTTGAATTCAGTATGACTAGTTTTGGGATCCCTGCAATTTGCTTCAATTTGCAGGCTAAGCTGAAATTCAGAAAAAATAGTGTGCCTGGCTTCAGAATAAAAACATTCTCAGTGATGTAGAGACTAGTATGTTGCCACCTCAAAATAAAATAAAGCTCTGAGCTGCCCAGAGAAAGGCAACATTTGCACCCAAAATTAAACCCTATTCTTTCCTCAAAATTTTATTTTGGCTTGTTACTCTTTATTCTGCCTTCTCCATTGCTTCTGAGCTACTCACAAATGGGATTTCTCCCCTCTTTGATGTTGACTAAATTACACAACAAGTCTTCACAAGGGTTCCCCATAAACAATCTCACGTTAGACATTCGCTCTGCAAATCCTGGGATATGGCTGTGGACGGCAGTATGCATGTTTTGGTACATGGCATCCATATTTTGGCTCCCACCTTTGGGCACATCTCTTCATATCCTGATGTATTTTAGATCACAGCAAAGCAGTTCAAACCAAGAGAGAGAGTTTCTGAACAAGGATGACCCTCATCTTGCCCAGAAAGGTGTAGCTTGAAGATTTTGGTCTTCAGTAGCAACAGACAATAGGATAGCACCCGAGTGTGGGTGTAGACCCTGACATTCACTTCCAGAGGGACTGAATGTGTTTGTACCAGTTTTTCTGCTCTGGATGTCACTGTTGCACAGATGAGATTTCAGATATCTTCCAAGGGACTACTTGCATTCCTAAGGTTTATAAATGGTATGCACTGGGGGAAATGAAACAAATACAGGCAAGGGATGGAGAGGCCTTTCTCTTGCACTCACAGAAACAAAACCAGACATGGAGATTCCAGCTGGCATGATGAACCATCCACAAGCATTTATGTCCAAAAGGCTCTTTCCAGCCTCACTGATCTTGGTCTTTTTGAGCTATTTTCTTCACTATGAGGATGGTGAGGCACTGAAGCAGGTTGCCTAGTTGCAACTAGATAATCTTTTAGGTCCCTTCCAACCCAAACCATTCTATGATTCTGTGATACAGTCCTTGGAGAGTGTTTCAGCTCCAGCTTTCCATGAGTGGGTAGGGCACTGGCTTGAACTGGACCCAGACTCCATAAAATTGTCTATTTAAAAGGAATACTGGACTCTGAAATGAGTCGAGTTACCACCTCAGGGGGGCAGAGGATGCACATCTATTTTATTAACCTGCCCAAAGAGTTAGTAGCTGAAGTCTTGCACAGGGTGCTGCGAGTAACTTCAGATGGTCTGGGCCTCACAGGCTGAAGAATTCCTGTGGGCTGCTCTGTGCAGCTTTTTCCCAGGGTTTCTAACAGCATCATTATTTCTATCCTTTCTTTCTCTGGTCACATGTCTTTTGCCACAGGTGACACAGGCATCTCCCAAGAAGAGACAAAGTTAAAAACCCCTGGTCCTGCTACATTTCATCGTTTGTCAGCTCTCTGTCTGGGGTGGTCAGAGTGTACCTAGAAGCTTTTATTAATTTAGCTTTCCCACACTATTGTTGCTGCCCTGCTTCTCCTATCTAATTAGAAACTCATTTCCTGAGGGATACACATCTCCCAGAGGGGAAACAATAAGAAACATTTGCTAATCACTAGCCTGTGCTATAAGTTTATTTTAAGGCTATAATTGCTGAGAGTTCCAAGAGATTTGGGGGATATTTATTGTTATAGCAGAGCAAGTCAAGGAACTGGCACTAGGACAGAAAGCTTTTCATGTCTGGGTCACCGATTCAAACGCCACAGAGGTCAACAGTGGCTCTAGGTTGTCTTCATCCAATGAGCCCTCAGGGGTGAATGTGACTTTAGTTTGGTGGCCTTCATTTATTGCCTAGCAGGCCGATGCCAGGCTCCCAGATCTGACGTCTCTGGGTGACCCTGACAGCAGTCTCAACAGGGCAGGTCACCGCACAGGCCAGCAAGAAAGGTGTTGTGAATATTATTTGCTTTCATAAAACCAGCTGGACACATGCTCTCCTGGAAGAAGGGTCTTAAAGCCGAGACTAACCACTGGAATAGCAACATATCCAAGTCCCACCTCTCTTCTCCTCCATATCTCGTTCCTCCCATTTTTCTCCTCTGACTCAACAAAATGAAAGTTCTTCTAACCTTACCATGCAAATTTTTGCTTGATCAGCTGTGAATCCCCAATACGAGCAGCCTTCATGTAGCCAACAGAAAACAAATGCTGTTATTGAGTATAAAATCTCCGTTGCCTTGGCCAGTTGCAGGTGGATCTGCCCTGAGCATGGATCTTGTGATAGATCAAGGGGTGTGGATTTGAGATCTGGACCAGGTTCACATTGAAATCCCCCATTAGCCAGCCAGCCTGTCAGTTATTCAGGGTGACAGACCCCATGAGCTTCTGGCTGTAGAGATATCTCTCTCTTTGAAGGCTATAGACACCATATATTGTTCTCAGGCTCAGCTCCCATGCTCCTGGGCTTTTGACACTTTCCATTGCAGACTTGCACCTGGGACCTTGTCTCTTGCAATAGTTACTTCTGTGTCATCAGAGGTGTATTCATGCAGACACAGCATGAGAAAGCAGTGGTGTCTGGCCGGCCAACGTGATATTTGAGCCTGCAGCAGGGCTGGCCCAACTCCAGCCCATACGTCAGGGAGGGCCGGAGCCTAGGAGACGGTTTCTAGCTTTAAGTACAAGATCTTGACTCCCACGTATCTCTACCAAATTCAGTGGCACAACTGCACGTGGAGTTCACGCACAATCAAGACCAGGATCTGGCTCCGCAGCTGCAAACACTGTTAGTGTAAAATTTGGCTCAGGGGTGAGTGGTTACACGGGCTTTGCCATCTGGCAGGCTGAGCATACGCACCTGCCTTTTTGGGAGCACATTTCCCATTTATGAACTGAAAGCTTCTTCTCAGACCCAGTGACAGCTCTTGGTTTGGCCAGGCTCAACTCGGTTTCTTGGGAATGTCTGAGGACAGACCTGAGCTTTGAAGCTTTTAAACCTAAAAGATCCAGGTTTCATGAACCAGAAAAACATAAGGTGCGCTTGGTCTCGACACCTTGTGCACAACTTGCGTATTTTCCCTGATAAACCCTGCCTAAGCCTTCCAAGGGCTCAGCATGAGATTGGTAAATGTGGACAATTTGACAATTTTATTTTTGATGAGCAGAGCTAAATTACATAGCTTTACTCACTCTGTTACTTAATTGGCTGAGACATTTGAAATTAGACCTAATTACTTTTCTTACTCCATTAATACCCAGTGACAGTTGATTTCTGTTTTGTGAGAAGCACCAGAGCTTTTACTGAATTATTCATTTACAACCTCATTTTGAAGGATCCTAGGAAGTAATATCAACAGCAGCAGTTTATGCTGAAGTGCCTTAAGTGCACACAACCTGCTTTTCACGCAGGTCAATTGGCTGTAGCTAAGCCTCCTTGGATCACACGCTGCTTTACTTTGCGGAGAGCTTGTTCTTGTTGGGTTGCTGTGGACAGGCGCACGCAGCTTTTGCCCCTGGCAAGTGCTTGACTGCTAACCCACACTGCTTGGTTTGGCATCGGTTTTTGCACTTGGGTGTTCGTCTTTGCCCCAGGTTGTTCTGGCAGGATCTCTCCTCCCATTTAAATTCTTGTGGGTAAGGAGAACTTCACCATGTTGAGGTCAACCAGCAATGAGGCCATGTAAGCTTTCCAGCCACCCTCTCTCTCTATACTTGCATATGCATCCTTTCAGAGCACTGCCTTTGCTTGCCCTGCTTCTTTGCTATAGAGATGAGTACTTGTAGAAACACATTTGGAAAGCTTCATAACATCTCAAAAGAAACTTCAGAGTACAAGGAAAATAGGGGAACAGCATAGAACCATAGAATAGTTTGGGTTGGAAGGGACTCCTAAAGGCCACCCAGTCCAACCCCCCTGCAAGGAGCAGGGACATCTCCAACCAGATCAGGTTGCTCAGAGCCCCGTCCAACCTGGCCTGGAATGTTTCCAGGGATGGCACATCCACCACCTCTCTGGGCAAACTGGGCCAGTGTTCCACCACCCTCAGTGTAAAAAATTTCTTCCTTATGTCCAGTCTGAATCTACCTCCCTCTATTTTAAACCCATTACCCCTCGTCCTACCACAACAGGCCCTGCTGAAGAGCGTCTTCCCATCTTCCCTGTCGGCCCCCTTCAGGTACCGGAAGGCCGCTATCAGGTCTCCCCAGAGCCTCCTCTTCTCCAGGCTGAACAGCCCCAACTCTCTCAGCCTGTCCTCACAGGAGAGGTGCTCCAGCTGACGATTGCCTCCTCTGGACTCATTCCAACAAGTCCACATCCTTCTTATGTTAGGGGCTCCAGAGCTCCAGAGATGGACCCAGTACTGCAGGTGGGCTCTCACAAGAGCAGAATAGAGGGGGAGAATCACCTCCCTTGACCTGCTGGCCACCTCTCCAGCCTGTCAAGGTCCCTCTGGATGGCACCCCTCCCCTCCAGCATGTCGACTGCACCACACAGCTTGGTGTCATCGGTAAACTTGTTGAGGGTGCACTCAATCCCACTGTCCATGTCATCAACAAAGATGTTAAACAGCATTCACGAGCTGAAGAAATACAATCTTTTCATCATACTTGTCCTTAAGATGAGGGTTGGGAACAGAAACAGCTGTGTGCTGACTTTCCTCAGCATCTTCCACACCTTGGCTGACACAAACAGGAGAGCCACCATCTGCAAAGAGGATGACCTAGGTCCCTCCGTGAAATTGGGAGGACAAGAGATAGGAAAACCACAACTATTCCAAGAAATGGCCTTCAGGATAGCATTTCCTGGAGCAAGTCCAGGGAATCAAAAAGGTGCAGGTAATTTTGCAAAGGTACAATTCAGACAATTCAGAAACAAAACATAGCAGTGAAAATCTTGATGCTAGGCAGACTCTTTTCTGCTGCTCTAGTCCCCCGGAAAATTCAGAGAATACTCTTTGATGAGACAAACATTTTGGGTTAAAATTGTTTGAGGATCTTCCCAGCATTCACCTCCAGTGGAAATGAAAAATGAGAAACATTCTGCTCATGGCTTCAATTATGTGATTATACCATGTGGCTACAATGGCTGTGTTCCATGGTCAGATCCACAATAACATTATGTATATGCTGGGGTTTTGGGTTTGGATTTTTTTTAGGATTCAGTGCATTTTCTCTCTTTTTTATCAACTCTAATACATGAATTTTGTGAGACTCGTGGAAAAAATATCAACAAAGTGCTGTCAAACACTTCTAAAATTTTACATTCCTCCAGGGTATTGGCGTCTAGTAAATCAGAAATATGTCTTTTTTGTTTCAGGACATTTCAAAGCAGAGGCACAATGCACTCTTGACCTTCCTGTCCTCATGTGCGGCATTTTTTCGCCTGTCCACAAGATGTCTGCTCCAAGCCATACTCCAGCATCTCCCTTGGTACTATGTAGCCTTCTCCATGAAGCTGTTATCACAAAAGGAAACAGATGGGAAACAGCCATAATGAGCACAGGGCACTGCTTCTTATCTCTCTGTCTTCCAGAAACACATGAAACTGGCATCCTCCCCTAAACTTTCTATGTAAGGCTGCATAGAAAACAATGAAAATTTAATAGTCCTCCAGAATGATTAGAAAAATCACAACACTGTCCATGTCCTAAAGTGATCTTAAAAGAGTAGCCATTCCCTGGCTTATTTTGGTGAGAAAGTGTGTGATCTGCAACCATGGCCCTTTTCAGACTGTTATTACATCAATTTTGAGTCATTTTTACATCACAGAGATACATTGTTCCTGCTGAAATGGACCAGGCTGGCCCTGAAAATCTGTAGAAGATTTCTTGCCCTTCATTTCAGCCTAGCTACTGCACTGCTAGCATCCCAGCCAGTGAGTACTGGGACACAGGACTGGGAGGACCTCCTGTGTTGCTGGAACTTGCATTTCTAAGCAGAAACATAATAAAAAACCTTCTATCAATCGACCACACTCTGTCTTCTCCTGACACCTGTTTTCTTCCCTTCTCCTTAAGAGGGAGATCATTACCCCAATTGCTAATGACCTTCCCCGATTTCTAGCCTAGATTTATTCATAGCTGCTTCATGCCCATTTGTTCTTGTGCCAACACTGTCCTTAAGCTGAAATAACTCTTTTCCCTCTCTAGTATATTTATAGACAGCCGTCACATCCTCCCTTGAGCTTTTGTTTTGCTAAATAAACAAGCCAAATCCAGCAGTCCCATCTCATGTGACAGGTTCTCCAGAGTCCTTGGTCCAGCCTCAGGCCACCTTCCCAGCTCCAGGAGGTCTGTCTTACTCTAGATGTCCCACCTAGATGTCCAGGTCATTGCAGGTCCTACGCATACTGCCTGGGTGGGGGAAAAACAGAGAAAAATTATGCAGCAGCCAGGTTTTGACCCAGACACATGTGCCAGAAGCTTCTGAGTGCTACCACTACACACAACTGATGCAGCACCTATGATGGGGCAGACCCATCACGCTATGTGGGTAGCCCAGCCTAGAGCCAGCATGTGAAATAATAAGCCCAAAGGATGACGCGTGGTGAATACCAGCTAGTACCACAGTGATTTCTTCAGTTAGGAGGATTTCTTCATCCATGTCCTGGATTTTGATACTGTCATTAGCCCATTTTTAAAAAAACAGATTTTGTACAATGACTAAAATAAAATACAGGACAGCAGCACAGTAAGTTGTGTTAAATAAGGGTCAGCTCACAAAAGAAAAAGTAGTTTGTGGGTCTTGAGGAAAGGCAAACACATCTGGATACAACCAGTGACGGGGGAGAGAGCTGGGAAGAGGACAGAAGAGAGGAAGCAGTGCCATTGTGTGATGCGAGTACAGATTGCCCCATGGCACTACATCATTTGAACTTCTCCCCGCTCCTGGTAAGCCTCTCCCTGCACAGACACATACAAGTTGCATAAGGAGCCTTAATAAACTGTGGCTCCTAATTAAGCTCCTGATTAGGCACCTAATCTAATAGCTTGCTTTTAGAACTTTGATTTTCTTTGGACACGCATTTTTCTCTATACTTGACCATTTCAAAGGTTGTATTTCAAGTAAGCCTGTTCTTGATCCTTGTTTTTAGCAGCATTTCACCATTCAGATGTACATCACTGACGACAAGCTGCCTGCCCAGAAACAGGCAGGTTATGATGATCACCTTGTCACCATGAAGAAAATCAGCCTTTATGTCAGCTCTCAGAGGCAAGGGGCAGAAAGATGATGCTAAGTTTTCCTGCAAGTGTGAATTTATTTCGATTGTGCTGATGGATGGATGTTTGGGCAGCTGATTCACCTGGGCTGTGATTTTCCTATTCATCTTATTTGGGGCAGGTTATAATAACTTCTGAGAAAACTTAGGACTGGTAACTCAAATGAGGCCATGGAAAATTATTCCGAAGTGACCAGATATCCCAAGATATTGTGTTTCATTGTTTATTTGTTTATTTACTAGGAGGAAAACCTAGTAGTAATTTCTGCTATGCAAAATGCTAAATGTTTTTAAAATTCTTGGCCTGTGCAGGACTTTTCCTACTTAGTGATGACCACCGGTGACCTAATTCAGATTTGACTGGACTAAGCTGCATGGCTGCAGTGTGCTAGATACATCCCAAAACTTCAGCAATGCAGGCTGCATGGCAGAGGAAATAGAAATCACTAATTTTAAGAAGTCCATGCAGGGCTAGGAAGTTCCACCTTTTGAACCAAGATGCCTGAGGGAAGACTGCTGCTCTGTACACCTCTTAGTAGTGTTGTATGAGCTCCAGCGACGGCCTGATGCGAGGAGCTCTTGGCCACCAAATTGCTGTAACCACAATCAACCACCAGCTTGGCAGCAGCTCCAGACACACCACTGTCAGAGCAGGAGTCAAGGCCGTAGCAGAGGACAAGCTTTTGAGGCTTCAGCATTTCCAGCAACCTCTTTCCCATGTTTCTAATTTTTCTGCCCAAATTGTCCTCTGATCCCATTTAATTTTAGGATGTCAGAAAGCAACCGTGTGCTTGTGGGGATGGGTGCACTCATAAAAGTACCATGGGAGAAGGTCAGAGAGAAAAGTCAAACAATTCCAAACGAAGTCCACAAGACCACACAGCAAAACATGTCCTGTGTTTAGCAGTCCCCAAATTTTGAGCTGTCATTGAAATCCCAGTAAATAAAGATCCTGAACCACCTGTCATACAATGTTCTGTTAATTTCAGAATTATGATATTTCTGCCGGGAGAGCAGAGAAAGATGAGACTGAGCACAAGAACTGAAATGTATGGAAATGATTCTTATGTTGTGGTCCAGACAAGGGATATTTAAGCTATATAATCAAAGATTTTTTTTAAAATGGGTTTGAATGACAGTGGTAAAATTCCTGACTAGCAATTTACACTTAGCCACCTTCTTAGACTCCCTCTCAATATCTACAAAAGAGTTGACCACACTTTTGGTACAATTAATGATTCAACTTCAGTCCAGTGCTGAAACTGCCTTGTCCCAGCCAGTCCGTTGGATAGTTCAAGCATCCTGTTGTTGGGTTACTTCAGTATTTTATTAATAAAAAGCTTAGATACAGTTATGTTTTCTTAGGTTTAGGTTAGTTTATTTAACGGCTCTAATAAAATATATAAAACTGAAATTGATACTGAACCCATCTCTCTGGAGCAACACTGCTCCAAAGCCTTGGAGGGGTTGGAGTGGGTGGCAGCTGGTCGGTTAAAAGGCAATTTCCCCCACAATAAATCTGTGCTCTCACACACTGAGAAGCTGTTAACAGTGGGAGCAGGGAATTCTGCTCAAACTGCGTCTGGTAGCAGAGGACCACACAAGGTGCAAGACAGAGGAGAACTGGGCCATAAATTATCACTTCATTGTGTTACTGTTTAAATAGCCTTAGGGATGGAGGTTGCCACCCTTCCACCATGTGTTCTGCTCTCTTCCACTTCCAGCTCATCCCTCCCCTGCCCCTTTCCTCCCCAGCCTGCCTGATGGAGAGATACTCCACACCTGAATATCACCATCCTCCCCATGGGATCTCCACTTCTTATTCTTGGCATGTCCTGTGGATGGCAACAATATAAAGTGAGGATTTTGTGCTTCTTAGGTGTGTTTTTAGCGTCTATCTCCCCGGCACAGCAGGCACATACATTCAGAAGCAGTTTAGCAGCCACAGGAAGGAGCATTTTGGAGCTGGCTGTCATGGCACTGGTCTTCAGAGAGACCTTGTGTAATGGTAAGTAAAGCCTGGTCCTTGGTTATTCAAAATCTGAGTGAAGAGCTGCTAAGATCCACCAGAGTATTTATCACTAACTTACAACTTCTTAGGATGTCACGGGCAGAGGAGCTTGGTCCTTCCCCATGCAGTCTATCATCAGACTCAAAGCAACACTGCTCTATCTATATGTTTTGCTTCAACTGCAGAAAAAAATTAAAAAGAAAGACAAATTTGTGTTCCTAAATGTTTTGCTCTAAGCCAATTTTTCTCAAATTCTTTGTCATCAACATTTTTAGACATGAGGAAATCGGAAGTTTGTTTAAAAGTATTTGAGTACTTACGTCTTGCTTTGTCATCACAAATGGCCACATGCCAGAAGGCAGAGACTGATGGCAAGAGGAACAGAAGCGAGCCTGGAATTATGATTCCTCTGTTTGGAGAGTGGGTAACACCATAGTTTGCAAACTACAGCACTATCAGCCTGTACACATAGTTCAGATAACACATCCAGCAGTGAAGACCCACATACCAATGCTCTTGGAGATGCCACAAGCATTTCACTTCTCTTTTGGACTGATATTTTAATTTCAAAATCTGTGTTTGCATGTAACATAGTGCCTTTTCCCAGATAGTTACAAGAATATAAACTTGTCAACCAGTTAAAAACCAAAACCACTCAGGTCTTCTACCTGTGGAAAATCATTTAAAATGAGGATGCTCACACATCACATCAGCAGCTGATAGATGGATTCATCAGGAAGGCAAAGTGAAAATACACCTCTCCCAAAAAGCTCAAGTCCTTCTTTCCAAGGACTCTCTCTGCTGACACCAAGAAGAGCAAACGGACCCTTAGGATTGAATATCAAAGGCTTTAACCATCCTTGATAAGATGATAAAGGGCTTCCATTGCCTTCTCCTCTGTGCAACTGAACTCTGTGATATCTATGTGTTGGAGACCTCTGAGACCTCTTCCCTCCTGGCAGGCACCTGTACACCTTCTCATCAGCACCAATTCTCACAAGTTTGGATTGATCCCAGGGCAGAAGTTATGTCTGCCAGCCTCCAAGAAGACCGCAAAGAATTATCAAGCAATAGACACTCAGAAACGGTAAAAATGGAAGGGAACAGTGCCCAGCATTTTATTAAAACCATCATGATCTATAATAAGCAAAGAGATTGAGTGCAGGATGTGGATCCTCTTCTGGCCGTGAGTTCACTCTGCTCTTGCAGCAAGATAGGCAGCCAACAGAGAGGGCAGGATGAATTGCCCCAAATCCCCAGAGCAGAGCTGATATTTACAGACAATGCTAAAAATTATGGCACAAGGAAATCAACAAGCTGGAGAGCCATGCTGGCCGCAGCTCCATAGGAAACAGTGGGGCGGAAAAGCAAACTTTGCCAAATGGATGAGGAAAAATCTGGTAGGGATGCTTTTTCTTTTTATTTTTTTTCTTTATTTTTTTAATCAAGTTTCTTAGGATGCTTTACAAACAACAAAGCACAGAAGAAAATGTAGACTTTTTTTTTTTTTTAAACAATGCATGGCTGGGAAAGGCAATTGCAATTCAAGTGGAGTTGAAATTAGTGAACAATGGACATTATCTTCAGGTTCTTGATTCTATCACATCTTGCCCAGTCCACTTCCAGAGTAGCACAGATATCTTCATTCCCTTTACCTGGACAAGTCTTCCTCCTGCCTTTGCTCATTGCAATAAATGTAACTAACAGGAGCATTAGGATCATTCACACTGCCCAACCAGTTTTTTCTTCTCCTCTCTCCACCCCATATGCAACAAAACACATAAGCACCTGCTTATCTTTGAGCCCTGTGTTTCAATCCTCCTTGCTTTAGATGAATTCAAGCACATGCTCATCACTGGGCTGGCTCTGACACCATCTCTGATAAAGTTCCGTGGCCCTAGCCTTCAGGGCACCAAATATCCAGATCAAAACTCAGCTGTGAAGTTTTTTTGGCTTACACACCTCTTCTGCTTCAATCAAGGTAGATGGAGCAGCAAAGCCAGCAAAGGATTGTGGAAATTGTTAGACCATTCCCTGGTGTGAATTTGTCCCTAACTGGTTAGAAATATCTCCAAGCCATTCCCAGGCTCAGTGTGGGGTTGAAGGGGTGCAGGACCTGTTCCCAGTTGGTGTTTTGGACACAGTCATCCTGGCTGGGTGGTGAAGACTTTTGCTAGAGTAGCTGAAGACCAGTTGGCCTCGATGCTCAGGAACGTCCCCAAGCATATTTCATTTCCTAGTACTGATATAGCTAGAGAGACCACCATAAGCCTGTGTATTTTCCCAGTTAAATAAAGATGTAAAGAAATCACTTACAAGGAAAAATATTAAATTAAAATAAGTAAAACTATTTTTAAACTTTAATTTAAAAATTATGGTCACTTTTGACTGGTTTTACTAAATGTTTTGAGATTTTTTGTAACCCTCACACAAAAACTCATCCGTTGAAGAGCGGAGTTTTGTTTTCTTCTCCTTTGCTGTCCAGGTCGAGCTGCTGCTACAATGAAATCTGACTCTAGTTTTGGTTTTAATGATCTGACAGAGGCCCATAGGGCAGGGCCTCTCTCAATTCTTACAAATAAAAGTAGTTAAACCAGATTCAAATATAATCTTTGGGGGACAATTTCTTAAAAGATTCCATAAAAGAGGATTACACATCACACTGTAGACCCAGGTCTTGTAGTAATTTTTTAATAGTAAAAGACTTCATATGTGAAATTATTTTTTTTAAAAAAGGCACTTTCGTATGAAAAGATGGAATTATTCCTTGATATTAGACATATTTGTAAATTTTAATGAAATAAGATACTAGAGGTGACCACCAATCATGAAATTTTTAGCACAAATTTTAAACCAAGCTCATTTAAAACTCTGGGTGTTCAGACCTGGGACTTTGAAGTTACCTGTTACGAACTAGGAAGTTCCAGTTTATGAGTGGGATTAGCTGATTGGAGCTTGAAGTCACAGGACCAGCTGAGCCTCTTTTGGAGCCACTCCCGGGAATCTCAATTTCCCAGCATCAGTGGAGGACCTCAATTGGGCTAGAGGATCCCCGAGTTGTAGCAAACACCACGTGTGTACATGGCATCTCCCACCTTAAGGCATCTTGTAACAACTGTACCTGAAGCTGTTCTCCCACCCGTCCTTTCCCTTTTGGAAGGTACCATCGGTTTAACACCCTGCGACTTCAGGCAAACCTTTAGAAGAGGAATTTCCAAAGACAGAAACCAGCTGAAATCTTGCAGAAATTCTCCTTTCCCTCTGCAAGCACAGACCGGAGGCAAAATTTTAGGGCATTACTTTAGTTTCCTGCTCTGGGGAAAGCAGCTATATAGAGAAAAACCATCCCTGTTCGTAACCCCATATAACCTAGCTAAAATCAAATGTCAAATCCTCATAAGCATCTGTCCCTCAGCCAGAGGGTGTTTTTCTTCATGGATGAATCAAACAGACTGAATAAATCACATGAATCACCAACGGAAACATCATCCTTACAGCATCATCTCACATTTATGAATAAGGAGCTTGTTTTGCAAGTCCCTAGAGAAGAAATAAAGCAGTGGGAGCTCAGAGAGGGGCTCAGGACTTTCACAAGAGTTTCGTTTTAACAGATTGCAAACAATAAGGTGTCTCCCTCCTGCTATCAAAGAAATTATAGGCAATTGCTTTACAAACCATCTCTCAATTTAGCAGTCCTTTTATTAATAAGAAAATGCTTACGCTGATGACATAGCTCAATAACGCAGTTATAAATCGTATAAATCTGTTGTAACGGGTACAAACGAGCAGTGTGATTTATGAGCAGGGCCACTGACTTCTACACCTGACATAAAACTTTGTAGGCAATCAGCCACATGTTTCATTTTAGCTTTATATTTGACATATAAATCAGGCAGTGAAAGGGACTCTCTCTCTACCCCCACTCCTCTCCTTCAAACAGATGAAGCAAATATTTTACAAGCAACATGTAACTCACTGTAGCAAGAACACAAAACGAGGTATGGAAAATATTACGCCATGATTTCATTAGTTTCATGTGAACCAATATGAGGTACAGTGACCTGCCCTGCAGAGCAGGCAGGAGAGCAGGCAGTTAAGAGAGGAATAACCACGAAGGTCACCATGGAAAAACAGTTGAGAAAATAAGTTGTTTTCCTGCACTACATGCTTATTTCCAGGTTTTGCAAACCTATGGAAGGTCTCCATCTTCCCCTCCTGAGCTGAGCAGAGTTTGGCCCTGCTTATGAGGTCAAGGTGTCCAACACAACCCCGTAAAGGTGATGTGGCCATCAAGAGAATGGAGCAGAAAAGGAAATTCAGCAGTTACTAATGGGATTTTTGAGGATTGCTTTTCATAGGTGTTAATAATATATCTCTGCCCAGTACACATCACAAGGTCTCTCTTCTCTTCAGATGCTACAACAGATGTGCCTATAGCTCAGAGCTTCCAATTTGAGTCCCAGTTCGATGCCAAACCACCATCTTTTTTTTAAAAAAAAAAAATATGCACTGGGAGCATATTTGAGTCATTTTCAGGCATTCTGGGATAATTTGCAAGTTTCTTCTGCTTTTCTATGTGAACCAGCTCCAAAGTCTGTCAAAACCAGAAAGACTTTCATCCATCTGAATCTCAAGATGAGGCAGATCTTTGTGCAAAGTGCTGCCTGAAATTAGGTAGCTAGACATTTGCCTTAGAAACCCAAAGAAATGCTGCTCCAATTTTCTAGACACAAATTCAAATGTCTGATTTTCAGCAAGTGTAAAATCAGATTCACAAATACGAAACATTTTCTAAAAGTAGGATGTACAGAAGTGAGATGAAATGTAAAGTAATATATAACAACCTAAAGGAAAAGTTCTTTTAAACAAGTGCTATAAATCTGCAGTACTTTTACCCAATTGCACAAGTTAGCTTATCTGAGCTGGATGAAGTCCTGTTGAAGGTTTTTATACATTCTTCTCTAGCGATGAGAATTTTTCCATAACAGAGGTGTTGGCCATTTCTGGAAAGCTCTTGCTATGAGTCAGGCATGTACTGCTTTTCCGTTTTCTCAGAAGAACTCTTTAACTACACTTGAGGCAATGGAAAGCCATCTGGAGGCAGAGGTTGAAGGATGGGTTGTGACTGCTTCGTTCAGTGATGCAGAGCTCTGAAGACGGCATCGTAAACGGACTATCTAACGTTACAGCAAGATTTTTGTCAGATTTAATACACTATTTCTTTACTTTTAATCTTCAGTGATTTTATGTGATATGTTTTATAAATACAGGCCTCTCAGAAACTTCAGTTAGCCTCTGCTCAGCCACCTGGGTTACACCACCATCTAATTTCTAGTGCAGATGAAGCATTTACATAACCTCAAGTGATAACTACATCTTCAACAACACAAATATCTGCAGTCCCACTAAGACTGTTAATGTCTTGTCTACTCCAAAAAATAATGTATGCTCCAGCTCAATCAGACACCATCCGATTTCTCTGGTGTGTATTCAAAGTGGAAAACAGATGATTTGTTTATCAAGCTGAGCTTGTTGAACCATAGCCAAGGTCTCATTATTTATTCAAAAATAAGTTGTAAAAATACAGGAGGAAGCCAAACTTACACCAGCTGAGCATTCCCCCTGTACGTTTTTCAGCTGCGCGTGACCTTCTGTCTTCCTTCTCACTAACAGGTAATGGGATTGATTTTCCCACACACAGAAGGGGCACTGGATACCGGACAGTTTACACCTCTCAGTGTTTGTCTTAATTAAATATATTGAATGTGTCCTGAAAGAATGATAATTAGGATGTTTTCTGCATGCAAATTGACATTTAGTTGGGAGTGATGGGATCAAGGCAATGAAATAATTCAAGGTCAGTCTAAGATTGAGCTGTCAGTGTACTGCTCGGGTGTTACACCATGTCTGGATCTGGCAGCAGAAGAATCCAGCAGCCCACCAGTATCTGAAGCCCTTGCCAAGGCAAGGAATGCACTAGGATTCACGTCCACATGAATCCATAGCCCAACTTTGCTTATTTGGCAGCCACTAATTAGCACCAACCTTTTCAGCCATAAATTGTTCTCACTTTTCTACTCTGTAAGTTTTTTCTAAAGAAAAAAGTTGTCCTTGAATTAGCTCCTTGTAGTACTGCATCTGTGCATGAGGCTTTTCAGTGGCCCATCTGTATTATATCATGCAAATGTGTGTTTACATTTCCACAGGTCACCCTCTGGAACTCCCATTCTTTCTTCTTCCATAGCTTAACTTCAAAACATGGTACATAAAACGATCAGGAGTGATCAGGAGTAGTCAGCAAAGGGGAAATTATACTTGACCCACCTCATTGCCTTCTACAAAGAGGTGGCCGGCTTGGTGGATGAGGGGAGAGCAGCGCATGCTCTTTACCTCTACTAGCAAAGCCTTTGTCACTATCTCCCCTAACATCACCATAGGCAACATGACAAAGTATGGGTTGGATAAGTGGACAGTTAAATGGATTAAAAACTGATTAAACCACCAGATCCAAAGGGTTGTGACCACTGACACAAAGTCAAGTTGGAGGGGAGTCACTATGGGTGAACCTCAGGGCTTAATTCCTGGGGCCAATACTGTCCGATATTCTTCATTAATGACGTGGATGATGGGACAGCATGCACCTTCAACAAGTTCGCAAATAATACAAAACTAGGAGGAGTGGCTGGTGCGCCAGATTGTCATGTTGACATTCAGAGGGACCTTAGGAAGCTGGAAAATTGGTCAGAGAGGAATTTCTTGAAGTTTAACAAGGGGAAATGCCACATCCTGCATCTAGGGAGGAGTGACCAGTACACACTGAGGGATGACTGGCTGTGAAACAGCTTTGCTGAGGACTGTGAGGTGCTGTGGGGCAACAAGTTGACCATGAGCCAGCAATGTGCCCCAGCAGAAAGAAGGTGAGCAGTATCCTGGGCTGCATTAGGCAAAGCATTGCCAGCAGGCCAAAGGAGGCGACAGTTCCTCTCTACCAGCACTGGTAAGGCAACACCTGGAACACTGCACCCAGTTCTGGGCTCCTCAGTGCAAGAGAAACAAGGACTTACCGCAGAGAGTCCAGTACAGGGCCACAAAGATAATTAAGAGATTGGAGCATCTTTCATATGAGAAGAAACTGGGAGAGCTAGGACTGTTCAGCCTGGAGAAGGCTCAGGAGTGATCTTATCAGTGTGTATAAATATCTGATGGGAAAGAATGAAGACGAGAGTCAGACTCTTCTCAGTAGTACCACTGACAGAACAAGAAACACATGAAAATGTTTACTGTGAGGACAATCAAACAGTGGTACAAGTTGTCCGGATACGTTGTGAAAATAATTCAAAACCAGACCAGACACAGTGCTGGACAACCCGCTCTAGGTAATTCTGCTTGAGCAGGGGGGTTGTACTGGATCTCAAGGTTGGGTTGAATCTCAAGAGCTGCCTCCAACCTCAACCATTCTGTGATTTTGTGACTCTGTCATAACACATGGTACAACAGTAGCATTGATCTTCTTTGAAGGCAAAGAATATTCAAAATACAGCATTGCTCATTGGCCTATTAATCATTCATTAGCATATTTCTCATTGGCATATTAAAATATGTATGTTTTAGACTGTGTTTTCAGTTGCAGGCTATTTAACACACTATAATATAAAAATTATAATTGGAAGTGCGGCAGTGATCAGATCCAAGAAGCATTTTGGCTGCAGACTCCCAAATTTTCAGGAAGTTCCAGTGCAGATCTGCACCTCGCACCTGGTTCCTGTCTGTGTACTGGGTACAACCAGCATTTCTTATCTGAACAGCCACCTGCTATTTCCAGAAAACTCAAACCCTGCAGCTATAGAGACGTTCTTGTTTAGATTCAAACTCAAGTTTTTTAGGCAATGTCAAGAATGTAGCTGTGAAGTTTTCTATCTGCTCCACTTTATCCTGCACCTCTATATGCAAGAAAAATGTAGGTTTTAAAATGCTTTTTAAAAAACATTTTAAAATACAAGGGGACATTGCATTAGAGCTGAACAAGACAAGAATAAAAAGGTTTTTAAACAGATTTGATTTTCATTTTTTGGCAAGTTTTTCAAATAGCTTTTGGTGACACATATTGCTCAAATGGAGCCAGAAATAAACTGTTTACAACAAATTGTTTTTCCACTAAGTGAGAATCTATTTTGATTCAAAGGAATTTTTTAAAAATTAACATTTTAAAATATTTTGGCAATTGCTTTTTAAATGAAACAAGCGACCTCAGTCTGCAGATGAGTGCTCTCCCAAGGCAATGCTCTTCTCTGTCTGAAGGACCGGGCACAAAAAGAGAAACCTTGAGTCCCAGATCTTCAGTGAGAATTATTGCATTACAGCAGGAGGGTCTACCCTCACAAACTGAGAAGGTATTTGCTTGGCACCTTTTCCAACAAGCCTGAGCTCCATTACATGTAACTGTGTATTATTACACTGATACAATTGCCCTGAGAGAGTGTAAATTCAGACTGGAGTTTTTCTCATTTTGTTTTCTGTTGGGGACTTCCGGTGACACTGATTTTTCTGCAGTTGCCTACATTCCCATATCACTGGAGTTCTCTTAAACTGCAGCTAGTGTGGATCAAAGTTCTGATTCAGATTTTTTGAAAAGATCCCCCTTTAGTGGATCTTCTTTTAAGAAGAAGGCCTCACTTCAAGAGCATTAGCAGTGGATATTATCTACCTGGACTTCAGTAAGGCCTTTGACACTCTGTCCCCTGAGATTCTCATAGACATGTTGTTGATGTATGGCCTGGATAAGCCGACTGTGATGTGGGTTGAAAATCATCTGAGTGGCTGGGGCCAGAGGTTGGTGACCAGTGGCACAAAGTCTACTTGAAGGCCAGTAACTAACAGTTGTACCCCAAGGGTCAATACAGAGTCCAGTCCTGTTTAACATCTTCATTAACGATGGGGATGATGAGACAGAGCATACTCTTAGCCAGTTTGCAGGCAACACCAAACTGGGAGGAGTGGCTGATATGCCAGAGGGTCATGATGCCATCCAGAGGGACCTCAATGAGCTGGAGAAATGGGCCAACAGTAACAGCAATATTCTCTTGTAGCCAAGAAGGCCAATGGCATCCTGGGCTGCATTAGGCAAAGTATGATTGCCAACAGGTCAAGAGAGGTGATTCTTCCCACTAATTCAGCGCTGGTGAGGCCAAACCTAGAGTACTGTGTCCAGTCCTTAGTGCAGGACAGTCAGACCTACTACACTACGTAGGATGCTTCTTGGACGTGTGCTCCTCGTCTCTGAGGAACTCCCAATTGGTAGAGTTCCATGCATTTTGTCCCAGCTAGTTTAAAAGTTATCACGTGCTGAGCCTATTACCACTTCTTCTTCATGACTGTGTGGGTCTATGCAAATAATTTTGGCACCTTACACGCTACCTAACTTTATAATAGAGAGACCTCTCTACTCTTTTCTAGCTTTTAGAAAACATTGGGAGGATTAAAGAGTAACCTATATGGCCATGCACTTCTTGCTCTCGTCTTCACCCCTTTTTCCTTGTGCCAGTTTGGCTCAGGAGGCTTTTACTTCAAGAGAGACTTTCAGCAGCGCTAGTGATGGAGAGGTTGTATGGAGGTGCAGTGTCCCATCCTCACTCGTAAGCCAAAAAGTGTAGGGTACGTCTCGAGTACAGGCTCCTTGTCCTCCCGCAACCCCTGGTGCTGGCACAAATTGTGCAGCAGGCTGCTGTGTCTGTCTTGGAGGCTGGTTCTCTTTTGTCTTGAAATTTCATGAAGCCTTAATAACTTTCACTCATAACTTTCCAGCCAAAAATTCACTGGTGTTGACCCTGAAAAAAATGAATATATAAACAAAAGTCTGAGAAATGAAAGCAGCTGAGCTGAACCAGCTTACTGATTAGGACTATAATGGCTTAATGGGTAAAGCATGTACCTTCTGAGTCTCTTGCTTTGGCTTATGTGTGGTCATGGAGAAGAAATAAAGGCCAGCTCAACAAGGCCAGCAGGCAAGGTTGACCTGGCATTGGCTAGTCGTAACTACACTTTTTTTACCACAAGGAATCTCAGGGAAGAAAACCTGACATCTGACAAGGTTTGTTATGAGAACTCTTACCACTGTCTCCTTATGAACAGTTTTGTCACGTTCTGAAAATAAGGTAGTGGGAAAATACTGTACAGAGAAATTATACATGTTTGTAAAAGGAGCTCCTCCATCAGAGTTTGACAAGTCCTGAAAACAGCCAGCTAAGGTACATTGTGCAACGGGTAGTCAGGCATGAAACCAAACAGAAAGCATTACAAGTTTGGTTCACAGCTCAACAATAGCTCCACACAACCTCATGTAACAGACGAATAAGGAAAATACAATATTTAAATAATAGCATAGTGCCATTGTTTTCCCTTCCTGACACTCAAAACTTGGCCCCAGATCTGCTGTGGCTCTCACTGGCTACTGAGAAAGTGTCTGACAAACCCAGCTTGAGTCTTGGGCTTTTAACCAAGCAGTCGGTGTCCTCAATAGAGTTGTTTGTTCCCAGTCCTCCCAATTTAACAGCCAGATTCAAGGCAGCTCTCCCCTCAGCTGCTGGAAATATTGATGGTTGCTCATCACTGTTCCCTTCCTGTTTCTTTCAAGAGGAATATTCTCCTCTGGGGATGAATCTCATCAGCCTTGAAGTGAGCCTTGCAAAAACAGGAATGATGTAAGTTATGATAGGACATGTTCGGAGAGGGACGGAGATGTTTTTAGGAGAGAAGTGGCAATGCACTGGGGAAAAGGAGGACACATTTTAAATGCTTTAGGATATTCAGGCTCAGCTGCTGAAGTCTAAATTTATGTATCCGTTCTGATTTTCTGAAAGGATTGAACACGTACTTTAATAATATGGATTCTTGCTTTCAAAGCCCAGCTAGTGTAAATCACAGATCTGCATTGTCTGCAATATATATGCCACACTTTATTACCTAGCTTCACAGTCGACGCTTAACTCAATTTAAAGCTCATCCTTTCACGTAATATATTCCAGATAGGCATCACTTCACGGTTCTGCACCGCGGTGCTCAAAACTGCCTATAGTATCGACCTATATGATGATTAAATCTAAGCATTTTTTGAGACACTGGATATTGAGAGCACTAGATGGTGCTAGAGAATGCTCTTAGGCAGCTCCGGGGCCTCATCCCTGTACATTCTCTCCATGTACCGTTTATTTTTGTAGGATATAACAGCATCATCTGCATCACACATCTATATTCTCAGCAGCGTTTCAGACAGGCTGCTGACATCGCCCATCACTCTTCCTTGTCAGGTGATGAGTAATCGTTTGTTATTGCCAGAAGCAAGCTGTCAAACCCATGACTCAGGCTCCCCATTTCACGAGACTACCATCAAAACCAGGGGATATATATATATTTTAAAGTTCCTAAGTTCCTGACTCTGGTTCCTAAGCTTTGGGACTGTTATGATGCTATTTATGTGCTGCCTGGAAAAGCGTGGAAGTTCTGGGCACTAAAAGCATCTATGACCCGGGCCATGAGGTTCAAACCACAGTTCAGACCTGACCTGGGGGTGTTTGGAAGTATGTTTTTGACCCATCCAAAGTGAAGAGACCACCCTTGGACACCACCAGATGAAAAAGACAATGAGGAAATGGAGTAGGGATTTGTACAGTTCGGAGTCTGCTAACAACTACAGCAATTTTTTGGCTGGAGCACACACTGGGAGAGGAGGGTTTGGGGGGGATCAGAGCATCCTGCACCCAGCAAGAGGTTTTCTCCTGTCATTGAAGGCAGAGGGCTACATCTTTAGATGGTCCCAGGCTGGGTATGTGTCCAGTGATGTCCAGAAAGGGAAAGGAAGGTCACAGTGTCTTTACCAAGGCACTGTCAGGCTGCACTTCCCCATCTCAGAGGTGGCCCTGGCATTACCACCAAGGGACCATTTTGTCACCAGCAGCCATGCCATGCGAGGACAGGCTCTTGCAGAGAAGCCCAAGTGTCAGTCCTTCTTCTCCTGCCAGGTGCCCCAGGGATGTGGGGTGTCCTAGGGAACCAAGGCACACAGAACAGACACTGGCAGCATAACGGGGATAATACGAGGCATTTTTCCCATCCCAACAGCTCAGCTGTGAGGCTGAACACGCTGCAGGCTGCACGAGACTTAGGTGCCTATAGAGAGGCCATATATATTTTGCAGACAGGTGTCAAATCAACAACATTTTCACAGCATTGGCGCCGTGAGAGATGCTCCCCAGCTGTGCCTATCCGTGGGGCCGACATGGCGCGGGCAGGCACGCAGGACAGCACGCAGGCGGCCGCAGAGCCGCCGACAGCAACTGCTGCCCGACAGCTGGAGCGGCTGCGGCCGGCGGGTTATAGGGCTGCCGTGGGGTTAGCCCTGGGGGTGCAGTTGGCAGCCAGCACCCCTCCTCCTCCTGCCTGCGAGGCAGCTGCAATCGGCAGGAGAGCAGTTTCCCCAGGCGCTGACATCTCAAAGACTTGGCCTCATCCCGCCCCACGCCGCATGGGTTGGAGCCCCCTCCAGCTGCAGCTGCCCCATCCCACCAGGCTGCAGGCTCAAGCCCACGGACCCATCCAAACCACATCTCCTATACACATGGGCAGGACAGATGAGGCGTGATGGGGCCAAGCATGTGACAGGCACATCTCCTGTGGCTGGTTCTTCCTAGACATGGGTAGCTACCACATGTTCGTGCAACAGCCAGCAGCATGATGGAAACATCAGGCTATAGCCATTGACCATGATTCATCCCACCAGGAGTACCAATGAAGAGCCATATAGAATGAAAACCATGGTTTGGACAACATGGAAATCCAGATAGATGTTATATGTCCTGCCCTTACATGAAGGTGGTGGATTTTATCCATCACCTAGAGTGAAGTGCCTCTACTGCCCCTCTACTCTGCTCTGGTGAGACCCCACCCGCAGTACTGCATCCAGCTCTGGAGCCCCCAACATAAGAAGGACACAGACCAGTTGGAGAGAATCCAGAGGAGGCCACGAAGATGATCAGAGGGCTGGAGCACCTCTCCTATGAGGACAGGCTGAGAGAGTTGGGGCTGTTCAGCCTGGAGAAGAGGAGGCTCCAGGGAGACCTTATAGGGGCCTTCCAGTACCTAAAGGGGGCCTACAAGAAAGAGGGGGAGAAACTCTTTAGCAGGGCCTGTTGTGATAGGACAAGGGGTAATGGTTTTAAAATAGAAGAAGGTAGGTTCAGATTAGACATTAGGAAAAAATTTTTTACACTGAGGGTGGTAGAACACTGGCACAGGTTGCCCAGAGAGGTGGTGGATGCCCCATCCCTGGAAACATAGAATCATAGAATCATAGAATGGTTAGAGTTGGAAGGGACCTTCAAAGGTCATCTAGTCCAACCCCCCTGCAAGAAGCAGGGACCTCCCTGACTAGATCAGGTTGCTCAGAGCCCCATCCAACCTGGCCTGGAATGTTTCCAGGGATGGGGCATCCACCACCTCTCTGGGCAACCTGTTCCAGTGCTCTACAACTCTCATTGT
>WHYT01015373.1:72806-94147 GCA_009806455.1 Tetrax tetrax
ATTTAAACCAGATGGAAACAGTTTGAAGAATTCAGATATGACATCATGGAATTACAACATCATCATTAAAACAACCAGTCAGATAACAGCTAAGGAATTACATTTCCAGGGAACTGAATTTGTGTTTTGTGGTTTTAGCACCATTAAGACATTGAAGGGACACAGACAGGTCACATTAGGCCCATAGCTTAAGACTTCTTGAATGATCAGTGGAAACGTTATCATCATTTTTCTTTTAGTTAAAATCGAATCAATGGTTTGTATGAATTTAAATGTATTCCTGAAGCACTCACAGAGGGTGAAACTGCAAACCGAAAGGCAAACCCCATCGCTGTGCTGGTTGTCCCAGCTAAGCAACGTGCTTCAGGTCTTTGCACTGCCCGAGAAACTCACCACGGTGCCTCATCCCTTTCTCATTTTATATCACCCACAGCCTTCTAACATCACACAGGGTGGGAAATTTACTTTTAATTGATTGTTAACCTACCAGCGTTCCTCTGTGTGCCTTTTATTTACATTAGCAGTCTGAAAGTATTCCCCTTCAGGTTTCATTCTGCTGCAGAAATGGATTTGCTGTCATCACTCCTCATAAGCACAGCCTGAGACCCACTTTCCTAAATCTCTCCCTTCCAGCATTTGTCTTTACTACCTCATAGCTGTCAGTTTTTCTTCTAGCGGCTACTATGAAATGAGCACAGGTAATTTTGGCCAAAAATCACTCAATAATCCGCAAGGAGGGGAGGAGGAGAGTAATTACTGATCTCTGAAGGGAAAACTTCCCTGGGATGGTATCCTTTATTGAGAGCTGGAAGTCACAGATTGGAAATCATCATTAAACCTACCCAATTCCTGCATCACCAAAATCCTCAAATCCTCCTGCCACAAAGAAACCTTTTCTCTCCCGAAATAATTTGATATTTGGAGAAGCCCTAAAGCAACTCTAGGTTCTCCTATTACAACAGCCGTATTAAACAAAGATTGATAGTGCCCTACAACTCCCTTATCCAAAAAAATTTTCCTTAGGCTAGTTATTTCATCCACTCTGCCTCAGTTTCTCCACCTGTAAAATAGACATAGTGATAACTGCAGGTTTGACAGTGGAAGATGCTGTCCAAGGAGGAACTGTGTTATCCGTGGGCTGGCTGCTTGTCTTTCCCCAGCTGACTGGGTATTAAAATGTATAAAGTCAAGTGGGAACATACCCAAGAATATGGGAGAAGTAAATAGCCCAAATTACTACAGGAAGAGCCCTCATTGGATCACTCCAAGAGAAAACAAAGCCATGTTCAGGGTCTTTCTGTTTGGGTGATAGATGCTTTAACAGACAGTCAGACAAATATATTTATTTTCCCCAAAGAAAGAAACCTTGTGCAGAAAAGCCTACTATACTTTAACGTCACTACAACTTCCACTCAGGCCAGAGAAGTCTAAACATTTCTTTCCAAGCCTGTGGCTTCCCAGATGACTTTTTTTCTAATGGTCAGTGAAAATTCAGACAAATGTGCCAAGCATCACAGGGATTTCAGAATGAAAGAAGAGGTCCATCAAGACAAGAAGAGCAAGGACCTTCTTTACCTTGTTCAAGCTTCTTGGCATCCTGCTGGGTAACTTACCCCCATTTTGGGGAGGCAGGATGAATCCTAGGAAGATCTGAAGAGGGAAGGAGGCTGAATTCTCACTTTTGCCTGAAGTCCTGGGTAAGAACAGCCCAACAGATGTGGGGCTGGTGCACTAGAAAATTATATATCATCAACAAAAGAACAGCACTCTACGATCCAAGCAGGAGCCAGCGGGGACTGGTGGCAGCCCAGACCATTACCCAACTGGGTGACCTGGGTGTTGCTGGGCGCCATCACCCATTTACTTACCAGATGGCCAGGATGCTGGCAGTGCCATCCAGTAGTGAATCCATGCCCTTTTCGGGGAAGCCCCCCTGCTGCCATACATCATCCCAGCTGGCCCAGCAG
This sequence comes from Tetrax tetrax, assembly GCA_009806455.1. NCBI lineage: Eukaryota > Metazoa > Chordata > Aves > Otidiformes > Otididae > Tetrax > Tetrax tetrax. Next base: position 74,774 of record WHYT01015373.1, read on the forward strand.
CAACCCTAACCTGGGTCCCTACGTCAGGGCTGCCAACGTGGAGCCAAGTTGTCCCCTCGCTCCCCTCCCGCCACCCCCTCGCCAGCAGCGAGGACTTTGTGTCCTAAAAGCTCATTCTTTCCATAGCGTAAAAAATAAACTAGCATGTGCTCCTCTCCAACGCTGCTGCTCTCCGCAACGGCCCCAGATGGGTTGTTGTTGTCGTTCGACTCCGGCTCTCCTTAAATAACAGAATTACAGAGGGTCTAATCCTGCAAAGTGCTGAGTAACAGCTCGTTCCCAATAAATTAAGCAGGCACTCAGCGCCGCAGCCCGATATTTGTATCCATGTCCTCCCGGATTATCGGTCTCTCCTCCTCGCTCTCTCCCCGGCCCCTCAGGGAGCAATTATCTGTGAATGAGAACAGAATAACTCTTTTAGCAGAAGGTTTCCACACTGGAGCACAGGGAGAGCTCTGAATGGATTTATCATGCTCACTAAAAAGAGAGGTGGAAAAAAAAATCTCCTCTTCTCTCTCTTTTTTTTATTTTAAGGAGAAATCCCTGAAGCAGCAGCCGTTCCCCGGTGGCTCCACACATCAGGGGAAAAAAGGGCAAAAAGAAGAAAAAAAATGGATATAGTAAAACTTTTTAAGGGAGGCATGAATCGGTTCTTCAGAAAAACAAGGCAGCGGTGCCAACTGGAAATGTTTGCTTTGGGGGTGAGTTAGATGGCTGGCGTCAGCCAGGGCTAAAGACATGCCAGCGGAATGCAATATTGGGGAAGCAGCAGGTCACTCAATCACTGGCAATTTGCCCAGGAGCAACTGGATGCCTTCAGATTTTTTTTTTCCTTGTGTGTATGTTGCCTTTTTTTCCCTTTTTTTTTTTTTTCCCTCAACAGCCAAACAGAGCCCCAGCAGTCTTATGGCCGGGGAGCTGGAGAACGGTATTTCTGAAAGGCACGTTCCTGCAGGACTACCCCCGTGGTCTGCTCGGCGGTGACATCTGGCAGAAGAAGTTGCATTTCAATGGAGGAGGCTGAATCCTGGCCGCTGATGCCTCCGCTTGCAAGGCAGAAGATGCAGCATCCCCTGCCAGGGACGTGAGCAGCCCCGGGGAAGAGATGGGGCAATGGGATGGGACAGCAGTGCCGATGCCTCTGAAAATACCCTCCAGCAAACCAGAATATTTTTTCCTCCAGTAACAAGTATCAGACACCAGAGAAAATAATTTTTAAAATATTTTTGCAAGTCAATATGAATTTTTTTCAGGGTTAATTTGCTTACAACAGTAGAAAAAGTAGGTAAAAGACAAAAAGAAAAATTTGCCCTCATGAAAAGTCATAGAATCATGGAAACATAGAATGGTTCGGGCTGGAAGGGACCTTCAAAGGTCGTCTAGTCCAACCCTCCTGCAAGGAGCAGGAACATCAGGGGAGGCACAGACCCGACAGGCATTTTTCTCTGCGCATCTGTAGTTTTTCATTGCTCTATCGTTTGAGAGTGCCAGGCTGCACGTCGGGCCCAAATAACCCGGGGAGGGAGGGCGGCTCGGCAGGGGCGGCTCTGAGCAAGCTGGTGGCCTGACTCGCAGCAACCACAATCATTAGGGATTTGCCCTTTTTGCTAACGAGGGAAATCGGTGTTTGGCCAGCAGCAGAACACAGCGCAGTCACCAGCACGTGATGGGCTGATGTCAACTGTGGCACTTCTCCAGAGGTAAAAAGGAGCAATAAAACTGCCCTCGTTGTTGCCTTCTCCATCTGTATGGGTAAAACCCAACATGTGAGAGGGAGGGGAGCTCTCGTGAAAGCAAACCCAGGGACCAAGCTGTATCTGTGACTCCAAACTCACAGGGTTCAGAACCATTCAGGAGTATTTTCACGGTTAAACACAGCACAGTGATGCCCATCACCAGCACCCACCCATCTTCCACCACAATATCACCACTCCGGAGGCCGAAGCCACCCAAGGAGACTGCTGCTGCAGATGGAAGAGAGGTGGTCTTCCACATAGGCAAATCTGATCAATCCTTGAAGAAACTGGAGAGAAACTTTGGATCTTTGGAAGCAGATATCAGCTATGATCAGCAGGTAAGAATCCCTGAGGGGTCTGCTAAGCCAGGTCTGTACCTGTGCTCTGCTGCTGTCCCCTGAACCTGGCAGATGCCCTTGAGCTGCTATGTCACAGTGATACAGCCACCAGCCCAGCCACCCAAGTCCAAAGACCATCAGGCTTTGAACCATAACTTCAGCTCAGGACTCACCTGAAATGCAGCTTTTTTTTTTCCCCACTTCTGGCTTTCAGAGCCGTTGCTCCAGCAAAGATTATTTTAGCCCCATCACTCTTGTCTCTCCATCGACTCCTTTCTTTCCACGTTTTCCTCCTGGATTTGTATCTTGATCCAGCTAATGGGGAGAATGGACCGTTCAGCATCCCAAACCTCCATGGTTTGCCTTTTCCACAACATTTTTCATCTTAAAAGATTCATACTTGGAATACGATCTTGTCATTAAATCACTGGACAAGGGCTTTAGTTAAAATGGACTGCATTCCCAGGTTAGTCACCAGTTTCTTCTGTGATCTTGAGAAGAATCCCCCTACCCCAGACCCTTATACTATAAGATGGATATTGCAACATTTTCTTTTCCTTGCTGTGCTTCTTTTAGTCTTAAGGGAAGAAAAGGACACTCTCTTGCAAAGTGCATGCACAGCAAAAGAGTGACAATTATTTGGGTTTATTGTGAAGTATCTTTAACCATTACTTAATTAAATATCCAACGTCTTGGGGAAAAAAAAACATTTCTCCAACTTCTTTTCTAGATGATCAATCCTTGTCAAAAGGATCATATCAGTATTCAGACCATACAGCCGTTCTAGGTGCTGTAGTTTTCCAGTCAACCATGGCACCTAATCACCCGTCCGCAAGTGCCTCCTCCTTCCCAGGAACACCTTCAGTGTGTGGTTCAAGGGGAGCACTGATGGGCAGAAAGTCTGGACACACTCAATCACCCTAAAGGACAAATGTCATGGTGAGCTCTTCCAGGGCTGCAGTCCAAGGCAGGGTGGCCACCAGAGATGGGCAGGACTGAACCCTTCCCCACTCCTGCCTCCACACTGCTCTGTAATTTGGGGAAACTGGTTTTGCTTCCTGTACTTCAGTCTTCCCATCTGGAACATGGAAATAATGATCTTGACTTCTTTTTAAAGCTCTTTGAGATGAACAGCCCTTTTAAAGAGGTAAGTAGTATTATAAGCAACGGACTCTCATGTCTGCCAAGAACCATAAGTGATATGAGGGTGATGAAATTCAGACCACCTCATCAGCAAAGCATGTTGTCCTGGCCTTCAAGACAAGGTTAAGGCTCTTGGAGAGAGCCCATTCCTTTTTGGGACAGAAAGGAGTGGACACAGACCCAGCACATGCTTTCCTATTATTAGTCATTTGTACCCGTGTATCGCCGCAAATGTATATAGCCCTCAAAAACCCAACCAAAGCAAGTGCATAGCCTAAAGCCATCTATAGCTCAACCATGCAATATGGGCTGATGAGAAGTTGCCAGGTAATTTCCCCACGATGGAATGAATGCACCCAGCCCTCAACAAGCCTGCAAGCCCCTGCATCTCCATGAACCTTTCTATAGGACTGGAGGAGGAGAAGAACAGGCAGAGGGACCTGACCGGCAACCAAAGCTGGAGAGAATGGCATCTCCACAAGACCAAATGGGAGAGGATGGTGACGCATGGTTTGGCAGGGGGAAGGAAGCTGGAAGGAGGCAAGATACAGGCACGGGTGAGGTTTGTAAGGACCTTTTACATGAGTCTGGAGGCACGACCGAGAGCTGCTTTGCACAACAGGGGCCAAATCCGTCCTTGGCACAGCTCCTCTCCGGCTGCTTCTGTGTGTTTGTGTAAGGATCCAGCTCCGGCCATGCCGGGAGGTACCGGCTGCACAGGGCTGGCATGCCAGCCCGGAGGCCCAGACATGAGGACAGCGCCAGATGCCGGGCATATTTTTTCAGCTGTGTGGGCTGCAGGGAGTCACACGGGGCTCGGCGTGCACCTGCGCGACCCTGAGCCGCCCAGCTATTAACAGCCGGCGACAGCGCTCTGATGCCGTATCGCTGACCGCTCCATTCCTGAGCAGGGCGATAAATCAGCCGCCCCGCTGACAACCTCGGGGCTCTTCTGCAGCCGGGATTGATGCAAATGCTAATACACCTAATACTCACCCCAGGGCAGGGTGAGTATTAGGTGTGTGACCAGCCCAGCTCCACCATGTCCTCTCACCCTGGGTTGCTGCTCATGGGATGCCCACTGTTCCTGGTGCTCCTGGACCAGCCTCTTGACCTGGTGGGGCTCAAAGGGTCTCTTGATGCAGTTAATGAATGTTTGGGCTACTCTGAGCAGAGGTGAGACCAGCACAGATTTCAGGGAGAGGAGCTAACGTGGGGAGGACTAACGCAAGACATGAAGTCGTTGGGGTGTGTTTGAGGACGCATAAAGCACCCAGAGGCAGGAGCTGCAGCAGGCACTGAATAGCAGAGGGCTAAATCCCCCTCAAACGGGGAAGATGGCATCTGAAGGGGTCAAGGAAGGAGGCACTCATGGAGAAAGCTGCATTTACCTCTTTCCTCACTCCCTCTGCACCAACCTAAGCACCAGCCCTGCACAATACTTGGACACCCAGAGGAAAAGTCCTGCCATGTCCAGCCCCTTTGCAAGAAACATGTAATGGGCAATGGCCTTCACTGCTGACCCAAAATAAGCACAATCTGACTAATTAACAGTGACAGTTAACATCAGGATGAAACATCCAACATGGACTGCAGACTCTTGGGAAATAGATTTGGTGCCTTGGGACACAGAAAAGTGATTTCCCAGGCATCATGTGCACAGCACAGCCGGCTCTGTGACTTTTCCTCGTTTTCCTCATCGGTTCTTGGTTCTAGCACAAAGATGATTTTTAATGCCAAATCATTGTGCTTCTTCCCTCCTCGTTTCAGGCCGCAGGCTCACCACATTCTGGACTGTTTGCAACCCATCTGGTTTCACTAATACTTCTAATATAATATTTATAACTAGCTAAGGGCCAATCATATGACGAGTGTAATCAATAAGTCATGTGCCAGATTTGGTTATTCTACACTTTGAGCCATTCCTCTGTATTTTGGTGTCCATAGCCTGTTGGGTTATTAATACGTTTTGTTGCTGTTGTGTCTTTCCACCTTTGCAGCCTGGCATTAAGGAAGGCTGTCTTGAGTCGCAGTAGTTGAGAAATAAAAGAAACATTGCTTTATTTCCACCCAAAGAGGGAAATTAGATGAGAGAATCAGCCAAAAGCTTTGCTTGCCAGATACCACTTGCCACCATCTTTGGCTCTGCTGAAGGAACTTGTGCTTAGGAAAGTTGTTCAATCTAAACAAAATCATCTTCTCAACAAGTTCCTCCTTCTCATAGCCAGAAGGATCACCCAACAGAAACCAAAACCACGTCTGACAGTCTTAGCTCACCCGTAGCCAGCTGTGGCAGCCCAACTTCATATTCAGTGGGCACAGGACATTTCCTGGCAGACCATTGGGTGCCAGAAAGTAAAGATCCCCTATATTAAAGAAATTCCCGTTGTATGCAGATACCTCCTTCTTGTTCTTTCTGCCCCTCTCACCCTTTATGGCTAGGGTGGGCTTGGAGCGGGACCAAGCCCTTGGTAAATGCTCTGATACAGCAAGAGGTGTTCTTGGCCTCTCTGGAAGGGTATTTTGTCAAATATCTTCAAGAAACTTTGGTTGAGAAAAAAATCCCAACTTTTAGCCTAGTTTTGAAAAGAGTGAATACGCTTGGTGCAGAACCACTGGAGTGGCACCAGGCTCTGTGACTGCCTGGAGGCAGAAGGAGAGTGAATTCTCCCTTTTGACGGGTGCTTATAGCTGGCCTGTAAAACCAGAAAAGCAAATGATTCATTCTGGCAAGCGGGGAAGAATGACTTCAGGTTTGAGCTTCCCACATCACTTGTACCAGCTCCCCCCAGTAGCCAAGACGATCGCAGCGTCTACAACCTCTGGAGCAGAAGCAGCAAGGAGGGTCCCTTCATGACATATGGGAATTCAGCAGCAAAACAGAGGCTGTGCAACAGCCCCAGGAGGACAAATTAAACTTCTCCTTTTTACTCTGAGGCTTTCAGCAGCAACAGCCACTACCTTGTGAGTCAGTTTATTCAGAACAGCTCCTCACTAACAGGATTAACAAGCTCTTCACTGCTTGGATTGCTTCACTGTGGGAAGATCCAAAATCAACTGATGGAAAAAAGGATAATTCCTCCTGCGGAGGGAGCAAGATTGTTTGTGAAGCTGAACAATCAAACAATGACTCTGAGTGCTGTGAGTCGTCCATGTATGGAGACACGTACCCAAACACTGCTGGGCGCTGGGCTGGAGGACACAGGCTCACAGTGTCATCGCGTGGTTGGGACCCAACGCCCTATGCTCAGGTGCAGCTCTGTGGGATGGTCAGTGTTGGAAGGTAGGAGAGATGACGGGGAAAAGGAGCAGTCATTCTCTCAGACACTTAATTGCTAAACCTCAAGGCTGGGGGCTCAGCTCCAGTAAGGAGTACCTGCTACTTGAAGGAACTTAGTCTACCATATGAGGTGGATACGGACGCGTTTTTTGTGCCTGCTGGATATGCAAAACATCCATATGAGGATGTGCAAAACACTCCTTCTCTTTGCAGAACTAGATTTCTCCTTCCCCACAGATGCTGCATGGCCTTGTACTTTGCACAACACACTCCAAGAAGAAAGGTACTCTCAAATTCCTCCAGTACCAACATTGCCAAACTCATTTTCTAGTTCATTCTGCTTTAATGGGATATGGCACTAAAGAGGATGAATTGGCTGAGGATGAGGACCAGCAAGCACCTAGCATTTGTGACAGAACAACAAGGTAAATTTTGGAGACCCATCCAGTCCCCACCATCAAGTATGGGAGTCACTCAATCAGCCTTGTTTCCTGCTCAGGCTTGTATCTCAACCACTTGCCACATAGCATAGATAAACCTAAGGTCCTGCATTCTCAAGGTGTCCTGATCTGTGGTCCACCAATCATCTCAACTTGGTACACATGGTCAGAGATGGGCAGGACACTAGAATGCTACACTCTAGTGGGAATGAGTTCTCATGCCAACACCAGATACTGAAAGCAGCTGTGCTCAGCAGACAAGGGAGATGACAACCCCATGGTCACAGAAAGGGCTGTGGCTGTCACCTGAGGTAACACAGTAGACTCCTTTCCCATTCACGTAACCTGGTATTTGCGGTCAGATTTCTAAGGAAGAGGAATACTCAAAGAGCCTTTATGAGTGTAAATGTTTTGCACTAAAGGCAGTCATGCATTTAATGTGTGTGCATAATTTCAACTCTGAGAAGTTTTAAGACCTTTTCAGAAATGGTTTTTAGAGGTTTCATACACGACCTCTTTTCCTTTTGTCTCTCCCATGGCAGAGAGCAAAGCAATATGACAGGCATGAGTCAAACCTATCTAGGCAGGACCCTGCTAAGGGTTTCCAGTGTTCACACAGAGCTTAACACTTCAAAATGACATTCTTCAGGCTTTTGTCCATTTGGAAGAGTGAATGGTCTACAGCTAGTCTGAAAATGGAGTTTTCTTCTTCTCTCCCAAAAATTCTAATTTTTACTTAAAAAAAAAAAAATAGAAACAGCTGAAAATAAACTTTCTGCTTTTAGCTGAAAAGCTTCAGTAAACATCTGAAATTTCATGCTGAAAACAGACACTTTTCAAAAAAAGTTACTTAATCCATAATGGCATTTTCTGTCAGAAAACATTTCAGAGGTAAACATTTTGGAACAGCCCTGGAAATGCTCTTTTGCCTAGCTCGTTTCAGTGCACATTAACCATTTTAAATGCCAGTTGAAACATTGTCATCTGGACCTTTAAAAAGAGAAATCTTTTTTACCCTCCCTTCCAGGTAAGCTCAGCGATAGATCCTCATAAAGACTGTATGGCTTTCCTCCCATCTCATTTCCACCTTGGTTGTGACCGGGTTTAACGGTTATCAAGACAGGTATCTGCAGATTTGAAAGTGAATGAGTCTCTCAGGAATTTATCAGGGGCTCTGAATGTTATTAGGAGCAATCAGCAGCAGAGAAATGGTTGTAAGTTGGAGTGAATGCTAAAATCAAAAGGCCTCAATGCCTTGTTTGGCTGTGCATCATGTTTGGCTCTGCTAAAATGTGGGTGGAAAGCATTAGAATAAAAATGTCCACATGAAAACTGGACTCAGGTCCACACCGCATGTTTAACTGACTCTTGTTTCAGGGTGGCTAAGGTTAGCTTTGCGATCAACTCAGTCTGGTATCACAAACAGAAACATTATCAGCTCTTTCTGTTGTGTTAATATCCAATTTATTTCTCAGCAGTGCAATTTCCTGCCTGCTCTTTGAACAGCTATCAAAGGACAAGATACCAGATCATGGCAGACATTCTTCTAGTGGTGACATCTGCTAAACTAGTCAGTCTGCTCCTATACAGCCCACTCAATGCATCCTAAAATATTTTATAAGCCACTAGTGAAACAGAGAATGGTAACGTGGGTCCCTGACCTTTATTTGAGCCACCTTGATGTTCAGTACAGATGGGGAATCACACTTCAGCAGCCAGAATTTCCAAGTCCATTCAGTCAGGGTTTCTATGTTACCTCCAAAGCCAATAAATTTCACTTAACACCATCTGGCACTTCACATCCTTTGCTGTTTTTCATCTGAGAGCACTGGCAAATCTGCATATGAGGCTTAATCCAAAACGTTCTGAAAACCAATGAAAAGATGGGTTTGGATCAGGCCTAAAAGTGCAAGACTTTATTTAGAAACATGCTTCCAGCTTTGCTGGAAGATGCTCCTCCTTTGAGCAAGCACTCAACCAGCAGTGAACACATTGCAAGAAAACATCTGCAGACCTAGGAAAAGGTTGATCTAATTATTTAGGGAGGCTAAGAAAGATCACTAATAAGATATCACCCAAAGTCGTACATGTTAGCATCATTGCTAATTTTGCTTCGGGCGACACCACTGATATCATCAATATTGATGTGTTTTACATAGTCAAGTCCTGCTAGGAACTACTCACAGCTAAACTTCAGAGTTATTCATAGGACCTGCAGTCTCTGCATCGCTGTCTCTCCTGTGCTCTCTGGCTATATCCCAAAATGTTTTCCATACCAGAGATGACTTCTGCCTGAATTTCATGTTTTGCAGCCACCCAAAAAAAAAACCAAACCAAAACAAAACAAAACAAAAAATGAAAACAAACAAAAAAAAACCCCACCAAAGCACCTGAGAGTTTTCTTGGAGATTTGGTTGGAGGTTTGCTCCAATCAGTCACAATTCAAGGAGTCATTCTCATTGCTCTTTGCTCTTCACCATCCTTCTGGGTTGTGGTTGTATCTTCTGAGCCTTATATTTGCTACCCTTGAGCCCTGGTCCCTGCTCCACATCTGCCTGACCTCACTCCTATTCTGTCTAGTCTTTGTCCTGGATCATCTCCTGCGTAACTGCTCTTCGTAATCTTCAACTTAATCCCAGGTAAACTTTCATTTTCTTCTTCAACTACTTCCAAGATATATTTTGGCCAAATTTCTGGCCTTTCATCTCACTTATCTGGACAACTGTGTTCTTCAAATTCTCATCCATTGACCACAGTTGCCCTCATTTTCTTCTTTTGAGCCCTGCCTGACCCTGACCACTTTGCTGAGACCTCTTAACAACTAGGGACCTAGTTAAAGGACATGGCTGACATTACTGTTCAATAACCAGTATGCTTAGTTATCTCTTCTCCCAGATACAAATCGAGCTGAAAATCTATGAGGCTGATGGTAAAGCAGTCTGCAGTAAGAAAGGAGATTCACTCAAACTTACTCCCAAGACCATTCAAGAACAGCCGTGAAGGCTTCAGCTGCATGTATAATGACAAATAAAACAGGTAAATGCCATTTTGCAGCTATGAGGTCACTTGTCACAGGATAATATAGGTGGATAAATGCTCTGCACTCCCCACTCAAGGGAAAAAAAAAAAAAGAAACAAAGGAAAACCCCCATGTTGGCCACATGTGAATCACCCATTGGGAATCATCCCTGTCCCAGGCTACCCCCAAAGTGTGCTCAGGAATTGTCTCAGAAAACTCACTTGACATGGACCAAAACCATCCAATGGAGCACACTTGTAGTTTAACAATATGGACAACAGCTCTGTCCTCTGATGCAGTGTGCACCTCTGGATGTGGACTGGAGGATGGCCCTGGTTTGGCAGTCTCTATGTCCTCCTGAGAAAAGTTTCCACGGTGGGGAAGGAAGGCCTGGCTGGTGCATTAGCACAGTCCTACTATGAATGTCTTCACCAGGATGATGGGACTGGAGCAAATTCAGCAATAATAACAAGCCAATCTGTCTATCAGCCCACTGAGAGACCATCACTTGACTAGCCAAGGGAGAAAGTGCCAAACCACAGACATGGCAATTGAGAGTCAACCTCTTCGCACTGCTCCCACGTCACCCAGATGGATGGAAGTGTACAGTTCTGAACAAGTTACATCCAAGATAGCAGGATACTCAAATCCTACCCTGAAGGCAAACTCCCACTCTAAGGCAGCTTCATATTTGACAATGGATCAAAACAAATTTTGGCCAACATTCCCAGCAGTCCCAACATTCTGGACCTTATAGAGAGACTTTGAACTCTGTATCACAAGTTGACTGCTGTACTTCAACCCATCACTAATTTATCTTTTCCTATTTCTTTTTACTGCACTGTTTACCAGGACCCTGATCAGTGTAAAAGAAGCTCACAGACCAAACTGTCAGAAAGTTGATAACATCTGCAGAGCATTCATTTATGTGCTGTGAAACATGTTAGGAGGCCAAGGTGGAGAAATTCTACTGCAGAACTTGCTCAAATCTTGGCAATGGTCATACTTTATATCATATTAAACATAGGAAGACATTTACAGACTTTTACTAAACCAAGTTCTGCAGTAAACTGATGTATAGGTTACTAGTCACATCCTTCATATTTTAAGTAATGGAGCTTTTTCTCTACTTGTAGGATGCTGACAGGCAGTAACACAAAACTGAGGAGTTGTATTGAAAGGAAGTTGAAAGGGAAAGTTAGGAGTCAAGTGATTTCAGGACTCACAGAGTTTATTTAAACAGTGCATTTTCAATGCTAAATGTTAATAGAACGAACAAGAGAATAAAGCCTATTTGAAGTAAAATATGGGAATGAAGTTCAAAAAGGGAACACAGAAAAAACATGCACATGGGTAAGCCAGTACTAAAAACCGATATAAATCTATTAAAATACATTCTGAAGAGCAATTTCCTAAAGCTCTGAAAGCTACTAATAAAAACTGATCCAAACACTTCCAAGGCAAGTAGTTTGCCAGACAGCTGTTCAGATTAATAGAGGATCAATATGTGATAGATGAGCACTCAAGACACACTATCTCATGACAGCAAAGTCAAATAAATGCTGAGAATGCATCCCACACTATAGCCTTTCCTTACTGGGAGCAAGTCTGATGAGATATCTCAAATTGAAACGTCAGTAGAAAAGATTTTCAAACAAACTGATACAGTGAATAAGACAAATCTGCAAGACCAGATGGAATTCACCCAAGAACTCTATGGAAATCCAAAGAGGAAATTGCTGAACGGTTATCCGCCCTGCAGAACCAACCTGATGTTTAAATCAGCCTATGTCAAAAGAATAGAAGCAGTAAATGTGATGCAAAATGAAATAGCAATTTCCAGAGACGACTCTTGAAGAAATAAATACAGACAAGTGTGATTCTGTATAGGGCAAACTGATAAATATTCTAAAAAAAAGAGAGTATTAGACACATCAAAGAGCAAGGTGTAACAGGGAGGAGTCAAATATTGCATCTGTAGATAGAAGACATCTCACAAATCAAGTTATTTGAGAGTGTCACTGAATTTTGGGGGGTAGTATTCAAGTAATGTGGTCCACTTGAGGTCCACTTGAATTTCCAAATGTGGGAATCTATGAAAGGATTAAGCTGCTCTTGAACAAGGCAGAAGGTCGTTTTGTGGCTCAACAACTGGTTACAGCTAGGAGATCAAACAAGGAATAAATGACCAGGTTTCCTAGCAAAGGGAGCCAATCTGCAGGACTGGATCAGGTTCTCTGCTGCTAGGACCTCTGGTGCTCATTTATTCTAGAAAAGACATAAGAGGTGAAAAAGCAGGGTGACAACTCTTTCTGACAATACTAAACCATCTAAAATATTCCAAACTAAAGCTGTGAGCAAGGAAATTCAGAAGGAATTGCAATGCTAAGTGGCTGTGCAATTAAGTGGAAAACAAAATTCAGAGTAATAGAAGCAGTGAGAAAAAAAAAAAAAAGTATTCTAAGGATACATGCACAATAATGAGCGCTGAGTGAGCTATGGCTGTTGGGAATAAGAGCCTGGAGCTACTGTGGATGGTTTTCTGAAAATGAGAACTTAGTGCTCTATGGGGATTAAAAAGGCAAAGAAAAAATTTAAAACTAGTAGGAAAAGACTTCACAGCAATATAAAGAAATTTGGCACATAGCTCCAGTGCACCAATCTCATATAGAATAGAGCAGAACTATAAAAGCCAGGAAAAGACAACAAGACACCAGAGACGGTGAACATTTTTCAGACCAGAAGAGACAAAATAGGCTAGAACCCTTCATCTTGGGAGAAAAGGTGACAGAGGGGATCTGAGGGAGGTCTATGAAGTCATGAGTTGCATGGGGAAGATGACCAGGAAGTAATTGTGCACCATATCTCAGAACATCAAGGACCAGAGACTAACTAATGAAATGATCAGGCAGCAGGTTTAGAACAGAAAGAATAATGTTTCACTCACAAACGAGTTATGGGACTCATCGCCATGGACTGAAAAAATAGCAAATTAGTCCAAATGGGCTTAAAATAGTAATGCTCCAACAGGGAGACTAAACATTATAGTCCAAACTCAGTCTTTAGGTCAGAAGTTCCCTCAGCTGTTGACTGCTGGGATGATGTACCATGGGCAGGACCACTCTGCACTCAACTTGCTTCTTACTTTTTTTTTTTTTTAGTTTCTTACAGTCTTTCTATTTTATAACACTGAGACAATATGAGTCTGTACTCCCATGTCCTTATTCACTAGTGTGCCTCTAAAGTAATGTATCCCAGTGTAAGGTTCAAACGTAACCACTAACAAGTTGCTACACGAAGTTTTGTGGAAAAATACCAAGTTACACTATTGATACACTCTAACAATAAATTCAGCCCTTCTGAAGAATGGTTAACAGAAGAAAACAATAAACTGTAGCAGGTGAGAAGACCTCCTTCATAAAGATGAGGCCATGTGGCAATCCTCTGCCTTCTCAAAACGTCAATTTCTGCACCCAGAGCATCTGACTGGAGAGTTTATAATAAATGTGCCTCTAATTGCACTTTCTTTACTGTAACCACTGGGAGTCACTGGGAATTCTTGGGACCTTGCAAAGCACATTCAACAGCCACCATTAAAAATTCTGGCATACAAGTGCTTGCTTTGCCCTCACTCACAGAAGTTCCGTCCAAAATATATAGGTTTGAGCTAAAAAAAGAGACTGTCCTGTACCTATGTTCTATTTAAAGTCCATTGTCCTTTTTCTAGACCAAAAGAATATTGAGTTAAATACCTTAGCATCCTCACACGTCACCTTTTTACTTTTTTCTTTTCTGCCACAATTTCTCCAGATTTTTAATATTCTGGTTTTGCCATGGCATTTGTCACTAAGCATACACTGTCACTGAAGACAGCTTTGTCCAAGGTCATCGCAGCTTCTTGTCCACCTGCATTTCAGAGTTGGCCAAGACCTGCAGAGTGACCCGAACAGGGCAGGGTGTGAGGCTGACCAGCAATAGCAGATGATGGAGGGGACAGCTGTAAAAAAACGAGCATGCTCACCCTAACCAGGCAAAAGAAGCAATGCTGGAGGGAGATACGCTGAGAGAGGAGATCTGAAACTCCAAAAAGAAAATCAGCAAAGCCCAAAGGATGCTCAATGCACATGGGGAAACTAAGGCAGAGGGAAGCCTGAGGCTGCTTGCATGAGCCTGTGTATCTCTTGTCTAAATGCAAGGAGTAATTGAAAAGCCTAGAAAATACTGTCCTCCTCAGTTCTCACTGCCTCGACGGGCTAAAGGAGGAAGAGTCTGAGCTAATGTTGGTACTGGGCATCCTGTTGGTGCTGTAGGGCACGGGGACCACAGTGAGGAGGTGGGTTAGGGCAAGGAAGGACATGGTACTACTGCTTGCCAGGATCCATAGGAGACCAGAGGCACTACGGGGAATAACCCACAAGAGAAGTTTTGGCAGAGCTGGGACTGCACCTCATGTCATCTCTACACACAACGCCTCTCCTGACCGCATTAACAACCTCCCAGCCTCAGGCAGGCCCTAAACAAACAAATGGGAGGATTTTTACCATTTTCAGTGATGGATGAGGTCAGATCGGGCTGAAGCCAGACCAGCTGCCAGCGCAACTGTGCATAAATCAGTGGATTGGCTCACAGGTGGAGAAGGAGTTGAGGTTTTTGCAGGTCCTTACCCAGCTATTCAACCTCCCATACATCTCACATCCCTGCAATGCAGGAGCCTGTATCTGCTCTTGCTGAAGCCCATGGAAGAGTTGGCCATGGCCTTGATGGCTCCAGCTTATGTGATGGCACCACATAAGCTGATACGGTGCGGCTAAGCCTCCTACCAGGTTAGTGGAGACACCTCCTTCACCTTGCCTTTGCGGGAGGGAGGCATTGAGACGCTGGTCTGAGTAACACAGTACTTCCACTGGGGCTAGGCTGAGAACTTCAGGCTTTTTAAAATATTAACCAAACATGTTTTTTTATAAAATGGATCCTCTCAATCTCTACCGGAGTGCTGCCAAACCAACCTGCAAGACTGCCAAGCACCCAGTGGCCTCCACCAAGATGTACACTGATGATCCAGAAAGTCAGGTTGGATTGGGATTCAACGATATCGGGGCCAGAGGGATCCTGTACAAATGTTTAGTCCAGCTTTCCAGATAAAATAAATTCATGCAATAATTCCCGCATCAAGTCCACAGCTTAAACCATAACACAGATTTTTTTTAAATATCCAGCTTTTATTTATACAATCCAAGCAGGGTAGACTCCATCGTTCCTTTAGCTAATACACTGCAAAGATGGTTATGTTCAGCATAACTATACAGCTCTTACCACAAGCCTTGTTTGCTCTGCCTCTGGAAATCACTGCACTTCTTTCTGATAGACTAGAAAGCCACCGGGCAGCAGCAACGTCCTCTCATGGACGGGTGAACGGGCCACGAGCAGCTCACCCTTTGCTCTTTGCTGAGATGCACTGACAAAAGATGTTTTTCAGAGCTTGGATCCCTGTTACAGCGGAGAGGCGAGGAGGGGCGGGGCAGGGCGAGGCGAGGGGCGAGGCGAAGAGAGGAGAGGCGAAGAGAGGAAAGGCGAGGAGGATTAAATGTCATCATTCAGTCTAAGTGCATAAAATAAAGCTGCAGACTGTCATAAACACTTTTCCCTCTGAGTGCATATTGACTGTGTCAAGCAAAAACCGAGCATTTAAAAAGAAATACAATTTTAAGTCATTGACAAATGACTCCAATATACATTGAGTGTGAATAATTCTCATTTCTTACCTCATTTCACTATCCTTCCTCAGTTTCACATTATCCAAGAGGACTATCCTATAATCCTGCCCATGCACATTTGCCAAGTCTCCAAATAGCTTTAAAAAACCCCTCTGATGAGAGACCACCAACTTTACGGGTTCTTGTGACTCCCACTGTACATTTTATGGGTATTTAGCAATGCTACAGGGTTTTCCTAATGCTGGAGAAATTTCTCTTCTCTCCACTAATAACAGACGTGCTTCAGCAGCTTTTTCTCACTTTTTCTCTCCTCTCCTCCGTATATTCTCAAATTGCTGATTTTTAAGATGTATTTTTCATAAAACCATAAAAATGGTGTATTTTTTTCTTTTCCTTTTTTTTTTTTTTTTCCCTTGTTCAGGTGAGTTGTGAAAATGCTACAGTGGGCACTCCTTTCTTATACAAAAACCTGTCTCCACCTTATGGAATCATAGAATCACAGAATGGATTGGGTTGGAAGGGACCTTCAAAGCCCATCCAGTCCAGCCCCTCTGCAAGGAGCAGGGACATCTCCAACCAGATCAGGTTGCTCAGAGCCTCATCCAACCTGGCCTGGAATGTTCCCAGGGATGGGGCATCCACCACCTCTCTGGGCAACCTGGGACAGTGTTCTACAACCCTCAGTGTAAAAAATGTTTTCCTAATATCTAATCTAAATCTACCTCCCTCTATTTTGAAACTGTTACCCCTAGTCCTGTCACAACAGGCCCTACTGAAGAGTCTCTCCCCATCTTTCCTGTAGCCTCCTTGAGGTACTGGAAGACCGCTCTCAGGTCTCCCCGGCGCCTCCTCTTCTGCTTACTTATCCTTTCAAATAATATTTTATCTGAAGGCACATTCCAGGGTTTCACAGCCATTTCTTCCAACGACATCAGTTTTGAGCAGAGCAGAGAGCCACCTGACAAAGTGTCTCACCCACTGGCAAGAGGCAGAGACCAGTTTAAGGCACAGTGCTGTAGTGTCAGGGAGAGCTCAACCCTGTACTGGGTGGAGTTGGGCCATGACTTTGAGTAACGTGGTGCCAGAGGATGCTGGGATGAGAGGTTAACACTTCTCCAGCAATACCATCTGCTCAGATTTTTAGCCAGGACTCCCTGTTGCTCCAGCGGTGTGGCACGAGGCCGCACTGCTCCTAGCCCAGATACTGGTGCCAGCACAGCCCTGCTGCTTTGATTTCCAGAGGCAAGGTGGTCTCTGTGAGCCCAGGCATTGCTGCCCATCTTCATCGCACGTGGAAAGCTTGCCAGTGGCTCCAGGGCTACCATGGCTTGCGCTGAAGGGCAGGGTCTAGTCTGCAGGAATATTATCCTTGCTTAATTTAAAGAGTAACATTCAGCTAAATAGATTAAGCTGGTAGAAGAGGTTGTATAGACCCTTTCATTGCAGTTTGAATCTCTCTCCCTTCAGCTTAGTCTCAAGAAAGCTTTAGTTTCAACCACCTTTAAGGTAAACAGCAGCAGCCCAACTGGACGATAACAGAGTCCGCACGCAGGCACTCAGCACAGATTTCTACGTACACGGCGTCCGCGCTCCGCGACTGGCAGCTGTCGCCGCTGTACCCTCTGCGAATGGGGGGACTGTGCACCACAGGGTTTGTCACCCTGAGGGACAAGGACCATCGTGACCCAGCCCTGATTTGGGCCTCCCCAGCTCCCTTGCGATACCCATAACCACAAGGATACTAAAATGAGAGAAGGGGAAGGTCTGACAGGCAGTTATGTGACTGGGGACACTCGGGTTTAGGTTTCTTCTTGGAAGCGCTCCGTAAGGCAGCTACCGCCAAGGGAGCAGCTATATAACCAGCACCCAGAAAATACAGGCACCTTAAGGGCAAGACATGAAAAATAAAGGGTGTAAATGGCTGCAAATTCTTCCATTTTACCCCCCAAATGGATTTGGCCCATGGACTCCAGCTGGAAAAGCAGGGAGATTTTAGGTAGGGAGAATTCAATGACCGAGATTGAAATTTGGCCAAGATCTTGGGTTTAATCCTCTTTCTCTTGTGAGAAGAGCCATCAAATGTTTAATGTAAGCTTCCACTGAAAAATGATGGCAGACCCTGCTGGAGGGGCTGGTGCCACTGCCGCCCGCTGGGACATTTGGGAGAAACCAGGTCAACCAAAAGTCCCTTTGTTGGCTCTCACCTTTGAGAGTGAGAGGAACTCAGAGACAAAAGATGGTGAAAAAGGCCTGGCATGGCCTGCGCATGGCCTGGCATCGGTAGCAGTAATTCACAGGCTCTCGCTGAGGACACCAGAGCAGTTTGCCAGCACCACCACAAGGCAGGGGGGGTGATGCTACCCACACTGGGAAGTCACAAGCTTCTGAGTTCAGCTGACTTACCTGAAGTCCTTCTGCAAAAGAAAACCCAACTGCAGTGACACCGAGGGCAGAGGATTTAATGGAGGAGGCAGCATGGCTGTTACGGAGACGGTGCTTAACAGGACTCAACCTATCTGCTCCAGTACCTTCTCCAGTTTCTCCACCCAGTTATGTCTGCTCCAGGGCAGTCTGGCCACAGCAGTGTGAAGCAGAGGACATTAGCCACCAGGCAGAGCTTGTCTTGCTTCGTGGTCCTCAGCTGGGTCCTTAGAAGCTCCCTTTGCTCACCCTATGTGGTGCTGACGGCCACTAGGTTAGAATGCCATGGGAGGAGGAGGAGGATTAGGAACCAGCGTCCCCTTCTCTGCAGTAAACCCAAGCATCTCCCAGCTTACATCCCATTGATTCTCAATACAACTTCATATCTAAGGAGTTTGGGTAATGGTTTTAAAACAGATGGAGGCAGATTCAGACTGGATATAAGGAAATTTTTTTTTACTCTGAGAGTGGTGGAACACTGGCACAGGTTGCCCAGAGAGGTGGTGGATGCCCCATCCCTGGAAACATTCCGGGCCAGGTTGGATGGGGCTCTGAGCAACCTGATCTAGGTCCTTTCTGTCCCAGATTTTCCTACAATCCTGTGAAATGCCATTTATTCCCAGCTGTGGCACAGCTCTGACTGTGACTTCGGGTAAGTCCCTGCATCTCTCCAATCCTCCTTCCCACCCTGCCTGCCCGCTCTGCAGAGACCCCCAGCCCTGCTGCGCTGGGATAATGGGGCGTTAAGGGGTTTTGGGGTGCCGGCAGAAAGCAGCCCACGGCTGGTAGCCCTGACCCATGTGTCCAGGCTCCCTGGTTATCCCTGTGCGGAACGGGGCAGCCCTTTGCTGTGGGATGGTTCTTCCAAGCGGATCCGAAGTCGGTAGCAGAGCAGCAACCGAAGGCTTTGGGAAGGAGTGAAAGGCGAAGAGGTGTTAGCAGGGATTTACCGCGAGGTGTTCCGGCTCCCCCGGCTCCCCATCCCGCAGGGGTGGTCCCAGCGCGCCCCGGGCAAGTTTAGGAAGGCAACGGGAGCACTAGGAGCACCGGGAGCACCCCTACCTCGAAATTTAGGATTTTGATGAGGAAAATGAGGGATAGGAGGGGAGAAGCGGGACGACGTGGGGTTGGAAACCAAAGCAAATCACGGATTTCCCTGGGGAGGCAAGGGAGGCGGGGGAGCGCACACGGTGGGTCGCGGGGAGTCTCCGGGGGGCAGGATTTCTCTTCCATCGCATGGAAGAAGGAGATTAAAGAAGAAAGTGGGAGTGGGGTGGGAGGGA
>WHYT01015373.1:94771-205373 GCA_009806455.1 Tetrax tetrax
GGAAGGAGGTATTTGGCCAAGCTGCGAGCTGGGGTGATGCTCCTGGACTAAAAGCACGTGCGCTCACTAGGTCTTCTGCTGGGGTGGGCAGCACCAGAGAGGTCACTGGGAATGTGGGCAGAATCATGGAATCAGAGAATGGTTTGGGTTTGAAGGGACCTTGAGGATCAACTAGTTCCAACTCCCTGCCCTGGACAGGGACACCTTCCACCAGATCAGGTTGCTCAAAGCCCCGCCCAACCTGGCCTTGAACACTTCCAGGGATGGGGCATCCGCAGCTTCCCTGGGCAACCTGGTCCAGTGCCTCACCACCCTCACAGTGAAAAATTTCTTCCTTATGTCTGATCTAAACCTACCCTCTTCCAGTTATAAGCCATTACCCCTTGTCCTGTCTCTACATGCCCTTGTTGAAAGTCCCTCCCCAGCTGACTTTTGTGCAGGCTGCCTGACCCCTCAGGCCCCTTGGGGTTCCCGTGGCCACTTCTAAAACTTTCCATGTGCCCTGTGTCTGCAAGGGACAGGCGAGTTATGCTGCAGTCCCCGGCCAGGCTGTTTGCCGTGATTTTTACTGTAGCGTGTGCTTGAGGTGTGTACGGTGCCAGGCTTTCTTGTTGAGCTGTCTTGAAAACCCTCCTGGTCATCTGTGAAGGATAATAGACATGTTCTCACTGGCAGGGTAAACGAAGTTTTGGATGAAATCCCTCCATCACCTCCCCAGCATGTGGAAGGGGAGGAGGGATCCAAAGAAGCCGTAAGGTTCTTGTATCTTCCCCAGAAGGATAAATCAGTGCCCTGTCCCCCCTACTCGGCCCTGTACTTTTCTCTGTGCATAGGCACACCGTGACAACTCACTGATGGACAAAGATGTGCTGTCACGCTGTGCGAGCCCAGCTGTCCTGGCTTTTCTGCCTTGCCAGTAAATGCTGACAGGACTATTCCAGGTGTGTAGGCAGGAGGAGATGCACAGGGCTGGGAGGGCTGTGAGCTGCAGATGACTCTGATCCTGAGAGATGCTGAGCATCACCTCTCCCAGGAGGATCCCTCCAGCCCGCTGGGACCAGCACTTTTTTGTCTGCCACCTTTCAGACATTACTTATCCAAACCATTCCCCAAGTGTGCTCACTTTAGGACTCCATCCTGTTTCCCACTTAGGGGAGCTCTACGCGTTCCCATCTCCTGCGCGACGCCTGCAGCCCACCTCAGCGACTGCTGTGTGTTGAGTAGCTGCACCCCAAGAGTTAATCCTTCCCCGTCATCTCCTTCTGCAAAGACTTCCAGCCCTGACCTCGGTAGGAAGCGCAGGCTGGGGCTGTGTGTCAGGAGAGGATTGCTGATGAGCGTCTAAATGAGAGCGGTTTTAATCACCACACAGCGGTGGGGCCTGACAGCTTCTGTTACGGTTGCGGTAATCCGGTGTGCGCTGGATGCTGTCCCTCCGGTGCTGAGAGGCCACCCCTTATAAATGCAGACTCCAGAGTTGAGCTATTTTGCTTCTCTAAGCCGCTTCCGTATCTCGGTTGTTTGGCGACTGTGTGTAACGCGCTTGGAAGTGTCAGTCTAATTCTCCGTGGACAGACATCTACACCACCGAAACCGCAAAGGGAAGTAGCACTGATTTCCCAAATCACTGGCAATCTTGTTCTAGGCTGAGCCTCAAGCAGAAGTCAGGCAAGCAACAAATTAAAGCCGCGCTCTTTTGGGAAATGGGCAACTCTTGAAAAGCCTCAGATTCCTGGCCTTGGCCCTGTCTCCATAAATCATTTCAGCCCAGGACTCAGCTGGGAGCCCAAAGAGCCTGGAGAACAAGTTGCTGTCCTCTCTTCCCATGAAAGCCGGTCTCTAGGGTCAGCACGGGAATGGACTGCCGGAGCTGTATTTGCTCTGCCGAGAGAAAGGAATCATTCTCCGGGAAATGTTTGCCACGAGGTTTTTTCCTAGCGATTTGCTGAGGGGTGGGCTGGCTGTCCCGACCATCATTGGATGACATTTGGATTCATTTCTTGTTGGGCTGCCAACGGCGTGCTTGGTGCCATACGTGACATCAGGTGACAGTCAGCTTCATTGCACATAACGCGCGGCGCTGGCTTGTCACTCAAATCCTTCACACCGCTGCCGGCCGAGGGGTTTTTGAGGACCAGAGCAGGAGAGAGGGCGTTGCTTCCCGTCACGTCTTGGTTGGTGGGGCCGGGAAGCGGGCGTACGGAGAAATGCGTTTGTAAAGGTAAACGCAGTGGGGAGGCTTTCTCTTGCCTGGGGTAAGCGCCGTCTTTTCACATCCCCGAGCGTACAAAGGGCCTTCAGCTCCGTGCGGGAGGCGATCCCTGTGTGCCGTCAGCCGCAGACCTCGCTTTACTTCTTGTTCCTCCGTTACTCCTCCGTCCCCTCCTTGTCATCACGTATCAGGCTCTTAAGCAGCTGGGAGGCTTTTCCTGAGGCGCTGAAACCGATACCTCCCTGCAGACAGGCGGGCAAGGAGCGCGGGAGCGTGCCACGCTTGCATGCAGCCAGCCCTGGCCCCGCGTTCCTTTGGGAAGGGGTTGGGCGCTGGATGAGGAGCCACTGGAAGCAAGAGCCCCGCTCAGCCACCGGTACCCAGCACCCACGTGGATGTTGTCCCCTTTCCCACGCTGTTGGGATGCACAGGGCTCGAGATGCCCATCCTCGCTGGCATGCGTGAGATAAAACCCCAGCGCTGGCAGGATCAGGCCCACCCCAGCCACGCCGTAGGGAGCCGGTCCATGTTCATTGAAGAGGAGGAGGAGGAGGAAGGAAGGAGAAGCCATGACTCTCTGCAGGACACTCTCCCTGTCTTGGCAGCCCACCCGAGGGCGAGCGAGTGGCACGCAGCATGCCGGGCAGATGGGCTGACAGCGGTGTCCCCTCGCTCTGCAGCTGCGTACATATGGCACATATGTTTCGGCTTGTGTCGGCTAGCTCTCCAGATGGCAGGAAGGGTTGGGTTTGTTGTGTTGTTTTTTTTCTTTTTTTCCCCCAGTTCTTGGTGGAGGAAGAGCCGACCACGGTCGTTTCACACAAGGAGAGGCTAACCCAGCCTTGTCCCCAAGCATTTCACTGTCCCCAGCTCCCCTCCGAGGCCAGGGCCCCACTGAGAGGTGGGAGGTAGGTGGGCAGCTGTTGGGAGAGACGTGCTGTGGCCATTGTACTCACCCTTTGGTGTCACGGCCACAGGGAACACTCATCTCTCTCTCTATATATATATATGGAGCTGCTGCCTTCACCAGAGGGCCAGAACACTGAAGTGGGGCTGAAGAGTACATGCTCCTGAGATACAGCTCCTTCCCTCCAAGTCTTGGCACTTGTGGCCTGCAGCTACTCAGTCTGGAAGAGATTTCCCCTCCTCAATCCCCCAATCATCGCTTGTCCAAGTGATCCTTCCACTGCCAGTGGACTCCTGAGGCTAACGGCGTAGTTCCCCATGGAAAAAGCTCACCTGCTCGAAAACACTTTGAGATGGTGAAGATACATCTGCTATGCTTTGCTCTCCTGCTGCTGCTGCCTTTCTGGGTGTTCCTTCCAGATGTTGCTCCTGTCCCCATGGCTGGGCAGCTCCTACCCAGAGCACTGGTCTCCTGCCCTGGATGCCCTGGGAGGTGCTGGTCAGTGGGTTCTTGCACTGTCACTGCTCCAGGACCTCCTGTAAGTGACATGGTGGGTTGTCACTTCCACCCTTTTTCTCTCCCTCTCCCTGCCACTGTTGGTGGTCAACAAACCCAAAGGTCTCTGATGCAGACAGAGACACAGCATTGAGTTCACGAGAACCGGAGGTCATCTGCTCCATCTGAAGTGCAGGTGGACGTTCCAGTTCATGAAGGAGGAGACAAGATGCAACCACACCACTGCACCTCTTCAGAGCAGCTGCTCTCCAGGGCAGGCCACAGTTGAAACTGAACTATCCTAACATTTGTTGGACTTATTATGGGCTCAGCCACCAGGTTTGCTTCTGGAGGCTTTGGCCAGGAGGAGGTAGTGCTTTCCACCATTAAGCTGCAGCAGGCGCCCAAGCAAACCAACTCCCACCAGTGTATTGCACTTGCAGGAGTTGTGATGGAGCTTCTCAGCTGTACTGACAGACCCTAAGGTGGCAGCAAACTCTCCCTCGATGGACGGAGACGACCACAGCAGTCTTCCTGATCTGGAGGCTGCCTAGGCTTGCACATCTGGTTTCTCTCTGGAGCACTACTGTCCGGCTCCTCCTCAAGAAAGCAACGTGTTGAGCCGCGGCGAGCTAGAGTCTGTGCTGGGGGCAAACGCGTCCGCAGACATTTATTTTCCCTTGAAGCATATTGGCATTTTTCTAAATCTTTTCACCACTGCATCTCTTCTTTTCTCTCTGCCTTAGCAGCTGACAGCCTCGCACTCTGCACTCGTGTGGGTTCTGGAGATATTTTAGGGTTTTATAGGGCTTTTTAGCTGCTGGAGTGGAGGTTTTTTCCCCCCACTAGCATCCTTTCACTTTTCGCTGCCGGGATGCAGCGTGGCCGCTGTGGCTTGTTGTTAAATCAGCGCAGGAAAGACCCCGCTCGCTCCCGTTGGGAACACGGTGGAACATCAGGAGCGGCAGGCTCAAGGCCACGGTGGGAGGTTGCCTTGCTGTGGGGCGGGATGGGGGCAAGCTCTCTGCGGGGGTTTGGAGGGACCAGCCAGGCACTAAATGCAGGCAGGACCTGCGGCTTGAGCGGTGCCTTAGCCGCAAGCTGGTGGAGGCTGAGACTATTTTGGGGTAGCATCGTTACGTGCTCCCTGTCCTTGTGTGTCAGCCCAAAGGCGGCTGTGGTTTGTCACCTCTGCGGGCGGGACACTGTATGAGACCAGCGTCGCTGGCGTGTCCAAGCTGTGTGGTGGGGAGGCTGAGAGGTTTCCTCCATCACCTGCTGACGTCTTCCAGTCCTGTTCCCAGTGATTCATCTCCCATGGTCCCACCAGCAGGAAACCCTAAGATGCCTTAAAACCCAGCTGCTGAAGACAAACCGCCCATTAAATTCCCGAGGGGTGGCAGCCAGGCGGGAAGGTTTGGCTTCATGGTGGCAGTTGGAGAGATGCTGCTGGGCTTCGGGAGAGACGAAGCATCGCCCACGCGTTGTGGTGCCACCACTGTGTGTTGTCGTCGAGCAGCACAGTGTTAACCGGTGGTTTTCGCCGGTCCAGAGTGACCGGTTATTTATTACATTTATTATATTTATTATATTTAACCGGCTTATGGTTATTTAGAGCCCGGTGGGGGCAGAGCAGGGCAGCACTGTGGTTTAACAGCTCAAGAAGATGACAAAATACTGGCCTAAAGCAACACAAGGGGAGAGAAAACAAGGGAGAAACCAGACAAAAGGACAAAAATCCTGAAAACAATGACTGTGTGTCACCAAGAACGGGGCTTGTTTGCTCCCTTGGCTGCTGTCTAACCAATTTTATCCTCTGCTACAAATCCCACTCCTGTCGGGAGGTATTTGCTCTGCCTGCTGCAGCCACCCCGCGTTAACCTCTGTGTTTTTTTACGGCTCCCGCTGAAATCGGAGGAAAGAGCCTGCTTTCCTCCGTCGAGCTTTGAATCCAGCCTCTGCTCCCTGCCTTAATCCGCTCTCAAATTCCTCTCCGGGCAGCGGTCCTCGTGGTGGGGAGGTGGGACGCTTTATGGTACCTTGCAGCAGAGCCCTCTGGGGCTCTTTGTTCCCGACCTGCGTCTCCTGCATGGTCCATACCATGTGTGTTCACAAAGTGATCTATCCCAGCCCGGTCCCCGTTTGCACTGTCAGGTGCCGAGCAGGGATGCAGAGATGCGAGCAGAGCCACACGTGTACTGCGAGGGGGTTGTGCTCCTGGGTCTAAGCAGCGAAAGCAAGGGAGTGGAAAACCTCATGGTGTCCATCAGTGGTTGGTGACTAAGGAATCGCCGAGGCCAAGCTGGGGCCGGTGCAATGCCATTAGCTCCGGCGGAGCTTGTTCTCCTGTTCCCCAGATGAATTGGACCCCTTGGACCTCAGAGATGGAGATGACCACTACTGAAATATCACCCAAAATGTGTTCCCCACCATAGTGCTTGAGGCTGGCCCACTTTGGAGGAGATTTTCTGTGCCCTGTGGCCCTGGCATTTCTCCTGTGAGACCCCGGTAGTCCTCTGTTTAGTTCTTTTTTTTTTGGGAGGCACTTCAAAGTACTTGCTGTACGGTGAGAGCTTTGCTACAGCCCAGCAGTGATTTTTCCCGCGTGATACTAAGAGTGTGTGCTGCGTGCCCTGAGGATGTGCAGGAGGCTTTACGGGTGCAAAACGTCCAGAGATAGCGCAGGAGGACTGTCCAAAACGGAACGGAGCCAGGCCTGGGGCAGCATTCACCAGACTGCTGTTTGGAAGAGATCCCTGGGGTGAACTCACCCAGCACCACACCTAGGTTTTGTTTGGAGGAAGCCAATTCATTCGCTCCAAGGAGTGAACTCATGGTTTTGCAACGTGAGCGATGGGGGAGCCAGGAGCTGGGAGGGAACCGGGAGCTGGGTTATTTGACAGTGTGGACCCACCCAAGAAGCGAAGGCGCCTGGGTTGGGACTAGTGCTCCTGTCTGAGTGATGCTGCCTTTGTTCTTGTTGGCATTTTGAAGCTAGGTTTGGTCCCTGGCTGGATGATTCGCTGCCTGTGGCGAGGCGGGGATGAGGCTTGCTTTCAGGCTGCTGTGATTTTTCTGCTAGCACGGGGCTGCCCGTTCCCCACCGCCACAGTCTGGTGGCAGAGAAACGAGGGCCTCCCGCACCCGTGGTGTGAAAGAGCTGGCCGGAATAGAGCTCTGCGGAGCATCTGACGCCGTGACACCCACAGATCAAGCCCTTCCCCAAAAGTGCTTCTCTGAGGACCATGCCGTTTACCCACAAAGCAGGAGCTGGCCTTGCTGGGTTCAAAGTGCTGCCCCAAAGGCCCAGTTTGGTGTAGTGAGCACCAGTGGCACAGAGGAGCCATGGGTGGAAGCTGGCTGCTGCTGGGCCATGGGCAGGAGGACAGGTATTTGGGGACCAGGGCTCTCCCTGCTCTGGTGGGAGCAGTCTTGCAGGCAGCAAAGCTCCTGTCTGGTAGCTGCAAGTTGCTTGGTGGTTCTGAAACACACACTGTGGTTCTCCTGGTTCCCAAGTTCAGGCACTCCATGGAAGCTGTCTGCTTCCCTGGTGTCATTACTGCAATCGCCACATCCACCCGCTGATAACGAACTGCACTGGAGGGGTCTGGCGGGACTGTGAAAGGATGTCCCAGCAACACTTGCAGGCTTTTCCATCCTACAGCTGTATAAATTGTCATCATCCCACCTGGGATGTTGGGAGGACTCAGGGCATGTCACTGTCAACATCAAGTTCTCTTGCTGGTGAATCTGAACACAGCAACTAGCCCATCAACCAACGGGTCCCCTGAGAAGTAGGTAGACCCGAATATGTTCACTTTCCCTGCAGAACTGGATGGAAAGAAAAAGGCTGGCTCCAAACCCTTCCCAAACATGCTCCACAATGTAATACATCTTGAAAACAGGCAGTGATCTTCTGGAGAAGGCCTTCAGCTTGTTAAGGCTGTTACTCATAGAATCACAGAATGGTTTGGGTTGGAAGGGACCCTTAAATATCGCCTTATCCAACGCTGCACTATAAGCAGGGATGTCTTTCACCAGACCAGGCTGCTCAAAGCCCCATCCAGCCTGAGCTTGAACATTTCCAGGGATGGGACATCCACAGGTTCTCTCCTCCTCCTCCCAGTAGCTCCACAGACACCAGCCCTGGAGACACCCTGGGATGGTGAGAGAGAGACGTCCCTGTGCTCAGGACTGAGCAAGGAACACCAGCAGTCCTGCTGCCACCTTTCTCCCGCGGTGCCTTAACCCTGGGAAACATCTGACTCACCCGGGGTGGAAGGAGGGAGGTGTGAAAGCCAGAACTATTAAGCACTGAACATTTATATGAACCTTCTGGAAATATTTTTGGCAGGAGGCACAGCACAAACAATGCAGTGCAGTTGCGTTGTGCGTTTGGACGCAGGGAAGAGGCAGCCAAATGCTCTCCCAGGGAGGGCCCTGATGTATTTTAACTCCCAGCATAAAATAAACCAGATGAATTAGCAGACAGGTAAATTCAGCAGCTTATTATGGCATGTGGTGGAGGAGCTAGCTGTCAGGAGGGCTTAGCTTACACTGCATCATGAACATGGGCGTTTCTCTGTCTTGGAGCCACCTTGTCTTTTCTGCTGTACCGGGGGGGGGGGGACGGGGGGACAATTCTGCCCTGCGTGACCGTCATGTGGAGGGGATCTGTGCAAGTCTGTGCTGCTGGGTCTGTTTCTAGCAGGATTACAGAGAGGTGTGGACCCCCAGCACTCCACACCCTTCTTTCTTCCAGCATTTTCATGCAGCGGAAAGGCAGAGGGGACTTGGCTTTACAGACATTATCTGTACAGGTCCAGAAGATGTTTATAGAAATGGTGTCTTATTGATAAGGACAGAGCTACCCAGCCAGAAGCTCAGTGGTCTGAACTGGCTTGATGTTCCTGAAGTCCATGGGCTGCTCTTGGTTGTTCCCCACAGACCCATCATGGTTAACATACCAAGCACCCTCATATGGCAAGGGTGGTTTTTATACCTTCTCACCCATCTTTTTCTCTGGCTGTTCCCCAATGTCATCCCGCAGTCTCCTCTCCTGTGCCCTGCGTGAGAATCAACTCCAAGATTTGGTCGGTAGCGGTGATGCTCTGAGGAGCTGCAGCGGAGCTCTGCCTTCCTCGAGAGGCCTGGCTGCGGGCCGAGCACTGCACCGGTCAAGTACATGGCAGACTTCCCATGGACTTCAAAGGGAGCATCTTTGGTCTTCCAAGGGCTGAATTGCAGACGTCAGGGATGGAAAAGACCTGTTAGGTCACATCCCGTCCTATCTTCCTGCCAAAGAAGGGCTCTTCTGCACAGGAATATGTCTCAAGAGCGTTCGTCTTGCGTTGCTTCGGCCCCTGCCAGCCTGGGGATCACTGATAAGAGCCAGGAGACTCTGCAGAGCCCTTCGCAGACACAACCAACAAACATCCTCTGGCTGAAGCCCTGGTTCCTGCTGGTCCCAGCCCACTGCCGTGCTGATCTCCCGAAGCCGAGGATAGTGCCAGTATCCCTTCCTTTCTAGCAGACAGCTGCATTCCTTCGGATCGGTGTGAAATTTCAGTTGCAGTTCCTTCCTAATTCCTTTTAATCACTGCAAATATTGCAGGGAAGATGGTGAGCTGTGCTGCCGCTCGGCAGAAATCGGTGAGGTTGGATAAGGGAAATATTTTCATTAACTGCACAGGAACTTGAGCTCTCCCCTGGTTCCCCCCGGCTCTGAGTGGACCCATTCAGCTCTCATCTTCACGGCTTTCCCACCAAAGCACTGACGTCTCTTTGACTCAGGTGCGATGAGCACGAAGGTGGCAGAAGGAAGGGGCTTGGTGTTCATCAGGAGCATGATGGATGCTTGCTCGCGTTACGTCCTGCTGAAAATCCGTGTAGCGCAGACCCCATGGGAGCTGCGAGGGTTACGCCTGTGTGGCCACACCAGCATCAGGCGTTTTTCCAGTTTTTAAGACACTCGCTGTGGTTTGGGTTGGATTTTGAAGATTTCTAGGCATCCAGGTGTGTCGTCACCCTTCACTCCAGCTTTTGCAAATCTGTCCCCATGCCCCTGCTGGCTTTATGTTAAAGAAGGGATAAAACCAAAGTTCACTTTCTTCCCCTCCACTGTTTGGGGAAGCTTTGGATCTGGATCTGAACTGAAGTGGCTCATTCCTCTCTCAATTTCCCATGTTTAATTCAAAAGGAAACATTAAAATGGCAGGAGCTGAGCCAAGACAGGGAGGGTTCCTACAAAACAGTTATTTTAACACTGTTACCATGGCAAAAACTCTTATCTCCTCATGTTGGTGCCCTGCACCCGTCACGGTGGTATCTGAGCTGCTCAAGGTGATCCTCTTCCCCGGTACGTGTGGGGTGGCTCCAGTTTGGACTCGGCGGCAGCCTGTGGGAAGAGCGTTGTGTAATCCCAGTCGAGGGTGTTGTCGACTGTGTGAGCACTGGGATCTTTCTTGGAATTCGTAGCAAATGTCCTACAAAACAGTTTGGGGTTTATTTTGTTTCTTTTTTTTTTTTTTTCTAAATAAAAACAAAACACAAAAGAAAGAGAGCAAAACAGATGAGGAAAGAAGACGTTGGCCTGCCTTCTTGTGTTGTAACTGGACAGCGTCTGTGCATCAGCCTCAAGGATTTCGTGGTCTATTTTCCTTCCACTTGATTTAACTTCCTTCTTGCTCTAATTCTGAAATTATTCCCACATTTCACTGAATACTTCCATTTTAGTTCCCATCTTGCTTTGGTCTTTCACGCTGCTGTTTGATCTGGGATCTCCACTGTTCTTGTTATATACGGCGTCGCAGGAGACTCGGGCGTTTCTGCTGCCCGAAGCTCTTGCTTTCAAAATAACTCGCAGCTTATTGCGTCTGTGCGCCAGGTATTATGGTCTGAGGGCAAGCGCTGTTGGCGGGTGCATAATGCTGGCAAAGAACTGAAGGCGAGGATTTAGCGAGAGATTTTGTTGGGCAAAAAGAGGCCCTTTGTGCCACCAGACTCCAGCCATTTCCAGCTACCCACCCAATTTACTCAGAAGCAATGGGGACAAGACTTAGCTTTGCCTTTTCCTTGACATCCAGCTTTGCAAACAGGGTCTTACAGGGACGCTTGAATCCCGTGGGACATCACGTACTGTTTCAAGTAGGAGGAACATGGAAGTGGCTCTGTCCCTTTCACATTTCAGATACCAGCAGAGAAGTTTCTGCTCCCTGCAGCTGCCACCGTTGGTCAACGCATGGGTGGTGCTGGGTCTTCCCAGAGAATAAATAGGTTCCCTGTCTCTTCAGGGCTATCAGTAGCAGATAATGTGTCTAGAAAAAAAGGTGTTTTGAAGCTTGTTGGCTTGCTTGTGGAGAGGTTGGGTAGTGCTGGGCACCTCAGCTGTCTTACAGGTGGTCCACAGTCAACAGCATTAAAATGCACGTACCTGGGAATAAGGGTGATGCAGCTGATTGTAGCTGGTCTGGGTTTCCATACGTCATATGGCAGAGCTCCTTCCTGGGAGTGCTGGAAGAAACTGAGCAGCTTGGACAGGATTGTGGATTAGTGATCGGTGGACAGGCAGGGAACAGTGGGCAGGGAAAAAGAGGGTTTCCTACAGGGAGGAATGTCACAGATGGACAAAGCAGAGCTTGACTCTGAGCTTAGTGAGCAGAGAGTAGGGCTGGAGACCCCGAAGGTCCCACTGTTTGGAATTGTGACTATGTGAACACTTCTGCGTGTGTTCATAAATGACCTGGAAAGGTGGGTGAGCAGTGAGGTAGGAAGTTTGCTAGCAATACTCCAGCAAAAGGTATGGATATTTCCTAAAGGTATCAAGGATAAGAACTACAGAGGGACCTTATGACTCTGAGTGACTAGGTAATAATACGGCAGATGAAATTCAATGTAGATAAAGTGAAGTGATGCATATTAGAAAAAACAGCAGATTCCACATACAAAATTATAGACCCTGAGGTGACTGTTATCTCAGATGAGAGAGACCTCAGAGTTTCTGGAGATGGTTCAATAGAAATGTCAGGTCAGTGCCTGGTAGTAGTCACAAATTGAATCAGGAGTGATAGGAAAGGAATGTTAATCAAAACAGAGAACATCAACATCTGTTAGATAAATACACAGAGCACCCACAACATGAATACTGCGTGTTGTTCTAGCCCTTCCAGCTCCAAAAGGACATGTAGCAGTAGTAAAGGTTCAGGGAAGAGCAGCAGGGGTGATCAAAGTTATGGGATGGCTTCCACACAACTGTCAGCTAAGGAGGTTCAATCTTTCCCTTCTGGAAAAGAGGCAGAAGAGATTATGAAAGGCTAAAAATGTGTGTCACAGAGGAAATAGTAGGGCACCCTCAGCAAGTTCACTGACAACACAAACCTGTGTGCTGTGGTCAACACGCTGGAGGTAAGGGATGCCATCCAGAGGGACCTTGGCAGGCTGGAGAGGTGGACCCATGCAAACCTCATGAAGTTTAACAAGGCCAAGTGCAAGGTCCTGCATATGGGTCAGGGCAATCCCAAGCACAGATACAGGCTGGGCAGAAAATGGATTGAGAGCAGCCCTGAGGAAAAGGACTTGGAGGTGTTGGTTGATGAGAAACTCAACATGAGCCAGCAATGTGCGCTTGCAGCCCAGAAAGCCAACTGCATCCTGAGCAACATTAAAAGCACCACAGCCCGCAGGTCGAGGGAGGTGATTCTCCCTCTCTGCTCTGCTCTGGTGAGACCCCACCTGGAGTACTGCGTCCAGCTCTGGAGCCACCAATATCAGAAGGACATGGACCAGTTGGAGCGAGTCCAGAGGAGGCCATGAAGGTGATCAGAGGGCTGAAGCGCCTCACCTATAAGGACAGGCTGAGAGAGTTGGGGCTGTTCAGCCTGGAGAAGAGGAGGCTCCAGGGAGACCTTACAGCAGCCTTCCAGTGCCAAAAGGGGACCTACAGGAAAGATGGGGAGAAACTCTTTAGAAGGGCCTGTTGTGATAGGATGAGGGATTAATGGTTTTAAACTAGAAGGAAGCAGATAGGAGACTTGATATAAGGAAGACATTTTTTGCAATGAGGGTGGTGGAACACTGGCACAGGTTGCCAGAGAGGTGGTGAATGCCCCATCCCTGGAAACATTCAAGGCCAGGTTGGACGGGACTCTGAGCAACCTGATCTGGTTGGAGATGTCCCTGCATCTTGCAAGAGGGTTGGACTGGATGGCATATAGGGGTCCCTTCCAACCCAAACTATTCTATGAGTCTAAATGAATGAAGATTCATTGTCCTCTTTTCTAGTACAAGAACTGGGGAACCTCAAATAAAGACAATAGGAGCTAAGTTCAAAACAACCAAAAGGAGGGATGTATTATGTAGAATGGGGAGAAAACTTTACAAAAGGATGTTGCAAGTGCTAAAACTTGAAAGGGTTTTAGCTTATCAGACCAAATTCATGGACCAAAAGATCTATCATGGGTCGCTAAATATGGAGGAGGCACATCAAGCTGAGGTCATGGATCTGACATTAGTTGGAGTCTGGCAGAATACTTGGGGAAATACTATATATGCCTGAGCTGCTCTGCTCCTCCTTTGGTGTCTGTGTATGGCCGCTGTGGGGTTCATGGAAGGAGTGAACCCATCTTACCTTATGTAAGGTCAGGGACATGACTCCAGGGTTGGCCTGGCCTTGTGTCTCTGTGGAGAAAAGAGAAGCTGAGGCATGAGCATGGCAAGAAGCGTTAGCAGAGTGTGACACCCTAGAGGGATGATGAGGATGGAGACTGGTACGCAGGCAGATGGTAGAGGGACATTGAGGCATTTCAGTGATTGATGTAGTATGGAAACTTAGATTCTGACGGGCAGTCAGACAGCCCCAGAGGCTGGGATGGATTTCAGATAAACGCCCAGCTCCAGTTTCCCGTAGGCAATAGACTTGTTCGTTAAAGGCTGAAATGACCTTTAGCAATTTTGCAAACTAGCAAACAGGGCCCTAAGCCTATTGAATTCAGAAGATCTTTCGCTAAGCTGGACATGTCAAAGTTGTGCACCTAAAATTGAGCACGTGTGTAGTGTTTTGCTGGATTGCGATCAGCAAGCAACCAAACCTTCTGCAGCAGGAAATGTGATTCAGCGTTCAGTGATTTAGACACATGCTGTTTAGTTTGAATTGTTTGAATGTTTCACATCACACTAGAAATCTTCAAGGTAAATAAATAAATTACATAAGATACGGCCAAGGCCCTGAACCAGGCGCTGGTTTGATCTCTTCTGTGAGGTGAGGTACCATGATGGGGTGTTTCAGCAAGTAGGAATTACTGCCTCCAGGTCCTGTTCCTACAACAGCATCATGGTTTTGCATGGGCTGGAGGTCATGATTGATGGTGTTTACCCACAAAAACACCAAGTTGTGATATATTTGCTCATACCCCCCTTATTCTGCAAGACCTATGATGGCATCGGAGCTACTTGCGGGGAGCAAGTTATTCAAGACAAGGAACTGGGTGGCATCAGGGTTGCAGGTTTCTGAGGAAAACAGGGCCTCTGAGAAGCGAACTGAACAGCAGGCAGACGTCTCAGGCCATATCCTGCCATCGCGTTTTAAGCAGAACTGCCCCGCTGAAATCAAGAGGCTTCGTGCTGCTTTCATCCCCATGGAGATCAGCAGGGGAGTTCTTCTTAAAAACCTGTTGGGACCATATGGCCTTTTATCACTAGAGTTCCTATTTATGTTAAAAACTGCTAAAAAAATAACCTACAGTTGTTTTGTCATGCTTCAAGCAAGATATTTTGTTTATCTGGCCTAATTTTTAATTTTTTTTTTTTCCCTGTTACCCTTTCTAGGTTCCCTGCTATTCTTATGGTCAAAAGTTGTCCAAACTGGCCATCTTGAGAATAGCCTGTAACTATATCCTTTCCCTGGCCAGACTAGCAGACCTGGATTACAGCGCTGACCACAGTAACATGAGCTTCTCTGAATGCGTGGAGCAGTGCACTAGGACCTTACAAGCAGAAGGAAGATCTAAAAAAAGGAAGGTATGTTACAGCCTCCCCCACCTCGCCCCCCAAATAACGGTAAAAGTTACAAAAGGGGAAAAAAAAAAGGAAAAAATCCAAAGCAATTTCCTTCCTTTCTCAAACTCTTGAAATTTTCCTCATTTTTTTATCCCTTGCCTTTCCCTCATGCTTTTTCTTCTTCATCTCTCTGATCTTGTAATAACCACATTCCTCTCTAATCAAAAGCTTTTCTCTCCTCCCCATCCTCCGCTGCCGGGCTCTTCCTCTCCTTCGTTGCCCACAGTGCGTTTTAACACAAGCGTGATCCTATTAGAGTCATCTCAGGGCTGTTGTTTGTTAAACCAAACCAACCTCGAGCCACCTTTTGGAGCCCGTAAAACACGGTCGCCCGCCTGTGTTTTCTGTTTTGTTTAATCTCACACTTATCTCCGCGAAAAATCACCCGACAACAAAAAAAAAGTAGCTAATGGAGACGTTGTATGTATAAACACATTAGTAAGATGTATGACCTGAAGGACATGTGGGTATCTTGAGGAAACAACGCGAAATCTAATTATGCCTCGCATTCCTTTAGGTTACTTAACACTGAACCAATTAGGTGAAATCATCGTCAAGCGGCGGGAGGAGGAAGCGGAGCGTTCTGCCAGTTTTCCTCTCAGAGAGTGACATGGGTGAATTAAAGGAGTGATTGATGTCTTTGTTCGGGCTTTTATGACAAAAAGAGTTTTGTAAACTTGAATTGAACTTCCCCCTGCTTTCTGGGCTCACTTGTCAGGCGGGATAATAAATCAGTGGGATTTTAATGGATGAATGGGCAGCTAAGCCACGGAGCAGGCTCCTTCCCTGATGTCGTTAAGATCTGCCTCCAATTCGGGCAGGTTTCCTTGGTTTTCCTCCTCTTTAGCCCAACAAATCATCCTGCAGAAATTCAGTTTATAAATAAACACAATAGCACACTCCCTGTCGCTTCCTTTCGCTGTCATGGGCTGTGTTTATGCCCCCAGGGCAGCGGTGCCAGGCGGAGATGCAGCACCGCTCGTCAACGGCTGACAGCACCGGCTGAAACTGGGAGGTCCATGGGAAGCTCCTGGGCACAGACCAAAATTGGGGGTTCATTGTGGGGTCGGTTGGTGCCGCAGGCGGTGGTGTCGCAGGGATGCTGATGTGATGCCACCAACCCTAGAGCGAGGTGAGAGTTGGGTCTTGGGTCCAATCCCCAAGTCAAGGTGGAGGCAAAGAGAATGGGCATCCTTTTTCTGGTTTTGGCAGACTGCTAGTTGGGTCTTGTGTCCCCTCCCCAAGTTGAGATGGAGGAGAAGAAGAGGATGAGCATCCTTTTTGGGGCTTTGGCAGATTGCTGGGCTGGTGTTCAGGCTTTGGGTGCCTGATAGGCTGAGAGCTGTTGTCTTAGCTTATGTAAACCAACATGAGCTTAAAGACAGAAAACATGGAGCCAGATTTTGAACGGCTCCAAATCCCAGGGTGTTCACGGGTGAGGGTGAGGGTGAGGGTGAGGGCTGGGCCCACCCTTAATTAAAAAAATAAATTAAAAATTGAAAGCCTTCCATTTGTGACGGTTGTTCTCTAAAGTTTGCTGCAGAGTGGATGTAGAGAGAAAAACTCCGAACCCATCGAGAGCGTGTGAACAATGGGGCATCGGCACATCCCACCTCCCAACAGGACACTGCCAGCCCACAGAAACAGTGTCACCCAGAGAAAATCTGCCCATTCTCCATGTTTTCAAAGGACACCCACCCTCACTCTTCTCCAAAGGCCCTCTCCAAAAGAAGGCCAGGCTTTGTACCCAAGACAGGGTCCTGGTCCCTGCTCTGTCTTGTTTTTCTTTCTGGAAAGTGTCTTGCAAATGCATTTCTGCCATTTGGGAAAGTCCAAGTTTAGGGCAGCCCAAGAGCCTGTGGATTCCCCTGGCTGATAGGTTTCATTTTATTTCAAGCAGTATTTGCTCAGGTAATGACAAGATCACGTTCAGCTGCTGATGAAGCCAAAACCAGTAGGCACTGCTGAGTAACACCAGTAATTCCCAGTAGATATGAGTGGGGATGCGAAGCTGGGGTTGGGAGGACTCATCTTGGTATCTCCCTTTCCTCCCCACAAAGGAGGGAAATGCTGTTGTCAGAGGGAAGTTACAGATCCGGGACGGCTGTGCAGGGAAGATCTGAGCTCTGGATGTCAGGTGGTGTGAAAGGATGTCTCTCCTGGGGGGTCTCGCGCAGGCGGCTGGATGAGGATACAATGGCTTGGCCCAAAATCGCTGCACTCCCATTAATTTTGAAATCGGCACGTTTTTCTAAGCTGTATATGTTTTTAATCAGGTCTCCAAAACCACTGCTCACTGAGCAGTTCCTCTGAATTAGCGACTTTGGGGTGGTTGTTGTATTTTTGATGTTGTTGGTTTTGGGTTTCCTTTTTTATTCTCTCTTAAAAAAAAAAAAAAAAGAAAAAATCAGAGCAAGCCCCAACGCAGACCTCTGCTCCTCGAGCGGTACGATTGAGTCCGCAGCACCCTTATCTCCTGTCATCTCCATTTTATTGTGGCTCTGCCTCTATCACTGGCTCTCCCAGCTCTCTGATTGCCATGTGCTGTGGCACCATGAGCTTTTCGCACAAAAAAGTAGCTGGTCAGGGTTTGTTTTGGCAGGCAGGGGCTCCAGATGTTGCATTTGCTGGATTGTGCGTCACCTTTTGCTTTGTTTTTGAGGGGAAATTATCTGCTGTCCCTAACGTTGTTGTTCAGACTTTGCTGTTGCAATAGGAAATTTAATGGGTGGATTTTTTCCCCTCTTTCTACTCCATTAATTAGAAAAGTTGGCTTTAGCCTTCTGAACGTGACTAGAAAAAAGAATCCCCTTTCCAGTCCTAACTACAGTTACACAGTGATTTTAGTTGTTGCAATTGAGGGTGTTTGGGAGTGGGAGATCTCAGTTATAAGGAGCGTAATTGAAGGTCTCGAAATGACTTTTCCTTTAAAAAAAATCCTATATGGGGCGAGGTGGGGTGAATTCTGATGGTAGTCTTCATTTTTTTACGGCCGCCTTTTGGTTCGCTATACGAATGACCTGGACTGAGCCTTGCCCTTCACGGTGCACGTGAGAGTCACACCGCATTGGAGCTTTGGGTGGCAACACCCTCGACAGAGCCCCGGGTCCTGCCGGGGCCACGCTGGTGTCCTGGGAATGGGGTGGATTTGCCCTTGGCTCCAGCCAGGAGCATCCTCCAGCAGTGCTGAATGGAAGGAGGTGGATCAGAAAGGGGAATCCACATTTCCTCTTCCCTGGTGCACCCTATTTCTGGAGGAGTGGCCAGAGGTAATTGTATGGGTTTTGTAGGGTTTTGAGTCCAGCCTGCTGTTTGCAGTCTCTTTCTACAGCCTCCTTCCCCCAGGGCCCAGTTCCCCCAGGAATGGCTCGGGGTAGTGTTACAGCTTTCAGGTAGGGGTAAGGCTCAGAGTAGGGTTAAGGCTCAGGGTAGGGTTAAGGCTCAGGGTAGGGTTAAGGCCTTCGGGTGCGTGTCTGGGTGCTCTCCCTGGAGATCGGTGGTTTTGTGGGTGCAAAGCCGTGCACCACAGCCCCCAACATCCCCCAGGCCCCGTGGCATCCAACCCCCAGGGCTATGGGGCTGACCTTACCAGGTGGTACAACCACAGCCCGAGCAGGATCTGACCGCCATACAAGACACCCAGTGCTGAACAAAGCACCCCAGCTAAAAATAAAGAACCCCAGATTCCCATGCCAAGGTTCATTTTCTCTGCCTTCCTCTCCCCTCTTTGCTTTCGCTCAGCCCTCATGCTCGGCAGCAACATCGCCGCAGCCATGGGAGCTAAGCCGGAGCTGGGAAGGAGATGGGTGAGGGATTTTTTTTTTTTTTTTTTTGCTTCATCCTCCCCCCTCCTCGTCCCGGCTCTTCTGGCAGTCGCAGACTCCAGATGTTCGGAGCGCGAGCTGGGAAGTCCTGCTGGCGCCACTCGGGGCAGAGGGCAGGGGAAAGGCACGCGAGCTGGAACCCGGAGTACTCAGTCACTGCGGGACTTGGCGCATTCCCCAGCTCGCTGCTGGCACATTCCCCAGCTCTCTCCTGGCCATCTGTTCCAAAAAAACACTTTCAGAACCTCATCATCACTCAGGATACAACACTGCGAGCAGCTGTTAGCGAAGCAGAAGGGAAAAAAAAAAACAACACACACACACACACATTTAAAAAAAAAAAAAAAAAAACCTCAAACCATGCAAAAGGTCTCTTTGTGAGAGAGGAAACTGGGTTATGAATAACAGGCGAGCAGTTGGAGCTCAATAAAAGTTTTCGGCTGGAATTTGGTTTCTTGTTTTTGTGCCTGTGTGTGTGGATGCACACAGACGCAAGGAATTAAAAATTAAAAATGCACTCTCTCTATATTTATATATTTCCCAGTAATTAAATGATATAGAAGCACATATGGAATGAAAAGGCACTCTATTTGTTTCTCTCTGCTGCACTAAAGTGGCTGCCGTTATGTATGTAATTATTGCATTTTATGAAATAGTTATTGTGGTGTTCTGCCATGCCTTCATGCTGCCTCGTTGCCACTTCACTAAAAGCAGAGCTCCCGCTGTAGGTAACGCTTATTCTTGTTGAAAAATTCAAAGGACGGCGTGCTGCGGGCGCGTTTACTTGCAGAAGTGAACAAGTTAAAAGTTTTCTGTTATAAAAGAGAAATGGTAGCGACAGGCTTGATTTGTACAGCACTCAAACCGGTCGCTTGGAGCATATTTTTTCTATAACACT
This sequence comes from Tetrax tetrax, assembly GCA_009806455.1. NCBI lineage: Eukaryota > Metazoa > Chordata > Aves > Otidiformes > Otididae > Tetrax > Tetrax tetrax. The sequence goes on from WHYT01015373.1 coordinate 114,160, forward strand.
GTATCATGAGTCATGATTTATTTAGACAGAGCCCCGAGATAAAGCCGCAGCTCCCACCCCCTGGTTTGCGCAGATGATCTTGGCTGCCGGGCTTGCCCGTTATTGATCATCTGATATTGATTATTGTAACACGTTCGGAGCCAGCACGGTAAAAAATGTTGATGATCTGCGGGGCATTTCTTCCTCCTCGCTTCCCATCCTGTGTGTGGGAGGGGGTCTGATAATGAGATTCGAGCTCCCTTTCTCTGCAGTTTGACTTAGCAGAGGTTCCTCTTTAAAAATAGCTTCATTTCCCTGCTAGGACTTGCAGGCGAGAGCGGGCAGCCAGCCAGTCTGCTTCCCCACGGCCGCCGGCTCCACGGGCCCCGGGGAGGAGCTGGACCACGGGAGAGCAGCGACCCACTCCCGAGCCGTCCGTCTGCCTGCGGGACAGCGGGACGGCAGCATCCTCAGGGCAGGGGGCCTGGATCCACCCGGCCGTGGGTTATCCCTGCCCTGTGCTGGCTGAAGGATCACGCACCCGGGGCACTGCTTAAAAATTTGCAGTTGCAAGTAGGGCAGCGGTGTGAAGCTAAGGGGTCATGGCGAGTTCCTGAGCACCCAACGGCAGGCAGGGAGGAGGTAGCGGCAGCTACGTGTATCCCCGAGGGCTCTGCACACCCTGCGTTAGCCCGTTCAGGGGGCTGAGCATCAGCACACCGAAGAGCGGGGCTGAAAGCTTTTCCTTGCAAAAATGATGTGATGTGGCACCCCGTGTTGCACAACAGCATCCAAAATTCGCTTGGCTTTAAGGGGTGGTGGAGCAGCCGCATCGCAGCCTGCGAAGGCTGGGGCTGGGGATCTGCTTCCGCGGTGGGAGCAGGGTCCCAGCGCAGGCTCCATTCCCTTTGTAGCAAGGGTATTACTGAGAATAGGGTAAGATCTGCCCCACAGATATCAGGTAACTACAGCAAAAGGAAAATGTGAGCAGAAGAGACAGGAGAAGCCCTGGAACAAAGGCTGACTCAATTCCAGAAGTGCTTTGATTTATAGAGATTGAAATGCTCGGGGATGCTGCAAACTCACCAAGGTCATTGGGCCAGTTGTCAAATTCAGGAGCCATGTGAGTTCTGATATTATTACTTTAAAGCAGACCCTGGTTAATAAATCTGTCTTCAGAGCTCCTGGCTGGAGTGGAAAAGGGTGGAGGGGGAAAGAAAAGAGTCTATTCCCACTGAACTTAATCCATGGCCAGCATCGGGCAGTGCCAGAGATCAACTGAGCGGTGCCAACATGCTCCATCACTTTGTGGAGGGATCTCTCCATTCCCCTTTCCATTTCCTTTGCCTGGAAGGTACGGCACGATTGCCCTTACCTGACTTTGACGGGCTTGTACGTATTCCCTCTTGTGCCTCCATGGCTGACCTTATAGAATCACAGAATGGTTTGGGTTGGAAGGGGCCTTTAAAGCCCATCTAGTCCAACCCCCCTGCAAGGAGCAGGGACATCTCCAACCAGATCAGGTTGCTCAGAGCCTCATCCAGCCTGACCTTGAATGTTTCCAGGGATGGGGCATCCACCACCTCTCTGGGCAACCTGGGCCAGTGCTCCACCACCCTCAGTGTAAAAAATCTTTTCCTAATATCCAATCTAAATCTACCTCCCTCTATTTTAAAGCCATTACCCCTCATCCTATCGCAACAGGCCCTGCTGAAGAGTTTCTCAGAGTGGAGAGCTGCCGCTGAGTCTCCTCTTCCTAAAACCACATCCTTCTTCCCAAAACCCACCAATGCTTTTTGTTGGCATTGAGCACCGGGAGCTAAAGGGGAACATCTCTCTGAACGAAAGCAGGAGGCATTAACTGCAGTCTCAGGTCCTATTTGTTCAGCACTTTAAAGAGCACCCAAGGCACAAGAGAGGGGACAGGGGCCCTGTGGCTCTGGTGGCTTTGACTTGGAGCATGAGGCTGCTATTGCTGGGTAATGCGTCCTGCAGTGGAGAAGGTTCTGCTTGCCAAGGCTGCTGTCCTAGATAGGAACAGGGGGAATTCGCCTCTCTGTTGTCTTTTAATATTAATGAGGGCAGACATTCCTTCCCTCCCTTTTCTTCTTTTCCATTCTGTTTCCATGTGGGAAAAATTAAACAACCAACTTTTCTGTTACAGGTTGTTAATATATATTATTTATTGTTGGAAAATAATTTTAGGGGGTTCCCAACAGAAACATTTGTGATAAACAAGGCTGTTGGTCATTCTCCCACCTAAACTTCATTTCTTCAAAATCCCAAATCCCAAGTAAGGCTTTGAATTAGGGCAATAGTTTCTACATTGTCCTGCTTGAACAGCACTAGGTAGCGTCTTACAGTCAGCAGAGACACGTCCTTACGGATAAGAGTTGCAGTAATGAGCTCTCTTTTTGGATTTGGCATGTGCCAGATGTGAAGAGCTTGTTATTGCTCACATAGGAGAGCAACTGATCTGGGCTGGGACTGATGGAGTGACATTATCCAGGGACTTTGCTGGTGGCCGTAATGCTCTGGGATGCACCTAGCCCATGGCTCCATCCTGCCTTCCGGCAGAGCCGCACGGCCAAACGCCTCCTCTGCCGCAACTGGATGTGCTGACCCCAACGCCACGAGTCCGGGGTCCAGCAGAAACCAGATGACCTGGGCTCTTTCAGTGAAATACTCTTATTAAGGGAAATCCTGATGGTCCTGGGGGAATCCTGTGCTTCCTGGGGTCTGCACTTTGCAGAAGGGGATGGCAGGTGGATTTTGGCAACCCCCTGCCCCTTAGCCTGGCGTGGCTCCTCCGCTGTGGTGGTTGATCCCACAAGCAGCTGCCCTAATGATAGTAATAAAATGAATAAAATTAAAGTAAAATACAATTAAATTAAAGTAAAATAAAATAAACAAAATAAAACATCAATATCTTAATAATATTTTATACCTTAATGTTACAGTATCCAGTAATGGAAAAGGAGAGGCAATACATAAATAACACGGATTGAGGAAAAAAATTTTTTTCAGGCCAAGCTTTAAAGAGTCTGACCTTTTTAAGACTGTCAGAAAGATGGCTGATCTGTCCAGGGAACTGGTGGACCTTCAGAGGCTGTACTGCACCCTGAAGGGCTCTTAAATCCGCTGGCAAAAAGCAAGAAACAGTGGTTGGACTCAGAAAATGGGATCTCATTTCCAAGTTTCTAATTCCTGAGTTACTTACAGGAGGATTTAGGAGTCCACGTGATGAAGGCAGTTTGGACAACAGAGATGTGATCTCATGAAAGAGTAGGGCCCTGAGGATTTACTCTGTTTTGAACTACACTAACGATTGTTTGTGGAATATTCATGGAGCTTATTTTAATGTTAGGGGGGGGTTAGATGAGGTTTTCCCTGTCTGAAGCTTCTGCACTTTGGAGTTGTGCGTTTTCCGATGGAAGCAGTAAACCTGGCCATCATAGCCTGCAGCCAAATGCAATTACCCAAGTACATTTGCCACGGCCGTGACTTGTAGCAGGATGCTCAGGCGCAAGGGACAGGTTGCGGTCCTGCAGGCTGAGAAGCCATGCACGCTGAAAAGAAATTGCGATCATTAAAAAAACAGAGATAAACCCCGTCTCCTGCACAAACCCAGCTCGTCCCAGCTCCTTTGCTTTCTCTCTGTAATTCTGAGATCAACTTCTGAAATTGAAAATAGACCCAAAAAGCTGCAGGTCTTGGCAAAAACGTATGTTTGCCATAATTTCTAGTTTTTCTTTTGTGACGGGGTGGAGCCAGCATCTAATTACCTTGTTGTATTTCCTCCCCAACCTTCCTTGTCCCCTCTGTCAGCCAGTACCTCTACTCTGTGTGAGCTCTGGCCGCCGTTGGTAGCACCTACAGGTGGTTGCTCTGCAAGCCCAACTCTTCGCAAGTCCCATGGCCAACAGTCCCTGAGGACACTTCAGCGTGCGTTAGCAACGGTCGTTTGTGCAGGAGCCACCGGGACACCATGTGTTCGCTGTTCTGATGGTGGATCTTTCTCTTTCCAGGAGTAATAACCAGGAAGGGAGGATTCAGAAGAGCTTCCAGCCAGTTACATCTGTTCTTGGCAATGGTTGCATGATCCAGATGAAGACTGCAAGCAGCTTTTTTGCAGAAACCCCTTTTCAAGATGACGATAGGCCAAGGAACTTTCTTAATCTCTGGAACAGAAAGGAAAAAAGGAAAAGAAATAATGGACAAGGATGCTTCTTATTGTTGTTAAGCCAGCCACCTTTTAGTACGTGCAATTTATTTAGCACTTTTCCCTTTGCTTAACTGGGAAATGTTACCCTCTCAGCTCATGTGTACAGTACTTTCTTGTTGTTGTTGTTGTTGCTGTTGTGCCAAAGATTTGATGGAGCTTCTACACTGTGTCTTATTTTTGCCTTAACGTTAAATCTTTGAGCCAAAGAAAAGTCAGAGGTGCCATTCAGATGGTGGCGAGCAGGCCAGCCAGCTGTCGGTGACAAATCCGAATTTCTGAGTCCTTCTGTGAGTCGCCTCTTATTTCTCCTGCCCGCACTTCTCTGCCTGCAGACCTGGAGCCAGCGTTCAGCGCAGGCAAGAGCTGAGACAACACCAAATTGTGCTTTGGCGTTCAGATTTGCTTCTTTCTTTGAGCTACTCCATAGTTTCTGCCTTTTGGGCAATAACCCGACGTTCCTACCTGTGCGCCACATCCACAGGGTAGAAATACTGACACAAAGTGAGAGCTGCAACAGGAGCTATGATTTTTTAAAAATAAATAAATAAATACATAAAATTAAATGAGCAAAAGCTAAGTGCCATGTAAAGCAAAAAACAAAAGGAAATCAAAAGAAAGTTCAGCTAGGCAGAATGAAATGCAGCAAAATGAATCAGCAAGCATTTCAGGTTTGTAAAGTCGTTTTTTCAATGGGGTTTTCAAGTGGTCAGAAACCCATGTAATGCAAAAGCATTTGAATCCTATACTGTACCTTTCACTTCAAATTGAAGTAAAGAAAAAGAAAAAATTGAGAAACATTTGCTTGGAGTAAGCAGACTTTATAGGTAATGCAGTTCGTGTGTAAGACATCTGCTAATGATGGGGGGACAGAGCTCTCTGTTCAAATGAAAAAAAATACTGGTTTCCAGACCAAGGAGATTAACATATTTTATTTCCCACCCAAGGGGAAAGGTTATTTGTGAGGCCAGATTTGCATCTTGGCTACGTCAGCGTAAATCAGATTTCTGGGTGTCTGACTTACTCCAGTCTGAATCTGGCTGGGCATCGCCGGGCGCTGGGGAGGGCGAGGAGCTGGGGAGGGCGAGGATCGGCGGGGCAGGGGAAGGGAGCAGTCTCTGTTTTATTGACATGAATACAAAACTTGAACTCCTCAGTGTTCCCCCTCTGTTTCCCAAGCAGAGCAATTGGTCTGGCTGGGGAGCTGGTCTGCAAAACCTGAGCTCCCCGGAGCAGGGTCTGGGTGTGCGGGAAGCCAGGCCGTGCAGTGACGGCCTGCTCGCCGCCAAGTCCCCTGGCCCAGGCCAGGATGGGCGAGCTCCCGGTGAGGGTGCTCGAGATGTCTTCTACCGATTTCTGGGACACATAGGGAAGGGCTGTGTCCAAGCCCCCTTCCAGAAGCTCATTCTACTGCTCACCCCTCCGCCCTCGCCGCCGGTCATTGTTAGCAGGCCAATAAAATACATTTTTAGATTGTCATTTGTATTTCTTTATTAAAGCACAGTTTGGAACCCTGTCTTTCATTATATACATTAAAGCCAGCTTTTTAGCTTTCTAACGGGGAGAGGGGCTGAGCTCGTGGGCAGCAGGAGACGTTCCAGGGTGTTTGCACCCATGTCAAAGGGTTGAGTTCAAAGTGCCTTTGCTTTCCAGAACCAGCAAGTGGCTGGACCTCGCGGATGTGGCGTGGTCGCAGAAAACAGTGAGAGGAAGGGAACTGGAAGGCACTAGAAAAAAAAAAAAAAAAAAACCAGCATCATGAGATGATCTAAAGGGGGAACCGCAGGTTTTGTGTGGGGCTATGCTATAATTCTCCCATCTGGGTTTTAAGCGAGAGCAATGGGAACAGCTGGGGTTGTCCTCACCCTGGCACACACAGGCTAAGGCAACCCTGTGGGCATTTTTTTCTTTGAGCAGAGTCAAACCTTAACCGAGCATTTTCAATTTGAGAAATACCATCGTATTTTAGTGACAAGTTCTGCAGTTTGTGAGAGTTAATAATTACCAGTAAGGCAAGGTCTTCAGGGAGAGTCAGCGATACAATACTGCTGATATTCTTTATTTACCTTTTTCTTTTTCTTTCCATTCCTGTTGATAGATAAGGAATTTTCTGCAAATACGTAAGTCACAAGCTGGGCGGCATCATCAGGTTGCGATTGGGGCTTTAGGTCAAGCAATAGTACTTGTCTCCCTGATTAGGGAAACATTAACCCTTGGGGTCAAGTTACTCATTTACAAATTCCCAAATTCACTTTCCTTAAACATCCCCTGTGATTCCCACCCTACCACTGCCCTCAAGTAAATGAAGGCAGAAAGAGATCCCTTAAAGTTAAAAAAAAATCTATTTTGCTTGGTTTAAGTGAGCAAGGCTCTGCAAGAAGCTGTGTGGATGTTTTTTCATCCCAGTGGGAGGTCAGACGAGGCGAGAGGAGCAGCAGTGGCCATCCCTACCACTGCCCCATGCTTCCCAGCTGAGCTCCACCAGCCAATTCTGTTGACAAGAAGGATCAATTTTTACCAAAGGGTAGCAAACATGAGTTTGAACACCATAGTGGGGGTGACACTCTGCTTTCTTGGCCAGGCACACAGCCAGGGTCAGCCAAGATACAGAGCTGACCTTGCCTCACTCTTTCCCAGCAAACATGCTGAGTGATGGCTCTCCTTTGCCAATAACAAAGTAATGATGTTTGTTGTCATGTTGGAAAAGCAAAATAACCCTCATATTGTCACCCTCCCACATCTTCTCACTTCCATGTTGGCAGAGCCAGAGTCTTTGCTCCCAGTTGGCTCTGGTCCCCAGCTCCACGTCTTGGATGGGAGGACACAGGAACTCTCATAATGCAGCCCCCAGGTAGGACCATTTGCAGGAGCTCAGCCGACCATGACTCACTGCAGGACAGAGGGGAGATGACATTTATTTGTTTTTTTCCCAGATCCTGAATACCGTATTCAACCAGAAATCACATGTCAGACCAATAACATCACCTGGATGTAAAGCACTGCACCTCATTATTGCTCATACCGTGTCTGCTCTCTGTGGGTGAAGGGCGTTAGCATTTCCCCTCATTTCTCATCTAACAGTTGCTGCAGGAGTTCAGCGGCCAGGGAGATATCAAAGGTGAGGGCCAAGGTGAGGAACATCTTATCAACTTGGCAACACCACCACACTTGTTCAAAGTGTTGCACAGGATTTGCAGCAGCAGTCACCGTCTACCTGCCTGCTAAATAAATGTCCTCACAGCTGCCAAGTCCTTCTTGCACGAGGAGCCCTGCCCTCACAGACACCTCTCAATCCAAACATCTTCAAGCCAGTTTTTATACTAACTTAAGTTGACAGGGATTGAAAGGCTGTCTGCTGAGTCTCAAAAATACCATGAGTAATAATCTACCCCATACAGCCAGATTCTTCTTTCTCTCAAGGGTTTTATGTTGCCCATGGGTGATGGCATCAGCGGAGCAGCAGGGGAGCAGTAGTACCTTTCCTACCATTTCTGCCCTTGAACACTGAGCTCAAGGTAGCTTTCAGTACTGGAAGTAGCCCTTTGTAAACCAACACAACCACATTTGCATGACAACTCTCAGTAGGCTCAGCTGAGTGCCTCCATCTCCCTCTGCCTCACATGAACAGAAATACTTCCACCTCGGCTGGCCCATCAGTATTTCCATGGCTGAGTAAAATTAGTTTGGCAGGCTCGTCCTGGTCCTCATGGTTCCCATTCATCATCCCTGCTCTAACTGGGATATTTCCATACCAAAATAGGATGGCACAGACAAAGCAGAGACCTCTGCCCAAATCAAGTTGGCCAAGATTCAGGTTAGACATCAGGAAAAATTTTTTTACAGTGAGAGTGGTGGAACACTGGCACAAGTTGCCCAGAGAGGTGGTGGATGCCCCACCCCTGGAAACATTCGAGGCCAGGTTGGATGGGGCTCTGAGCAACCTGATCTGGTTGGAGATGTCCCTGCTCCTTGCAGGGGGGTTGGACTGGATGGGCTTTAAAGGTCCCTTCCAACCCTAACGATTCTATGATTCTATGATCTTAAGTGCAAACTAGGTCCAGTTGATAACTCCCAGTCATGTACCACTGAGGATATGCCTCAGGGTAGACCCCAGCCTGCGTGTTTTTCTCTTCGTATTGTCACTTTGAGATGCTCTGGAGAGGTGAACAGAATTCCCATTAACCTGGGTTATGGTGGCTGACCCTTATCCTGCTGCTATGAAAACAAAAAGGGGCTCAACATTGCAAATACAGGTTAGTGTCATCAAAGTGCTGGTGAGCTGATGGAGACAGAGCCCAGAAAGCAGGTTAACCTGTCGGCAAAGGAAATAAATTTCAGTCTAAACCATGCAGCAGGTATAAATAGGTAGATGTTGAAACAGAAGTCACCACCTGAACTTTTTTATATAGTAGTATAAGGAAAATAAGTCCCCACTGCATCTACCCTCCATCTAGCTGCCGTCCATGCCAACATCTGAGGTGAGACATCTTGGAGTGCCAGGATGACAGTGCCTAAATCAGCCCGTTAACCAGTGTGCATCACCCTGAATCACTCATAAACCCATAAGCATCAACCCAGATCACTCCTAAAGCTGCATGCAGAGGTCAGGACTGGCCTTGCACCCCATCTGTGTCCTTAATTCACACCAGGCACGGCCTGATGGATGCCAGCTCTCACACCTTTTCCCTACAACCCACCTACATTTGGCTGGGATCAGAAGTTACCTTTCAGGGAAGGTTTAAAGTGCCTTAAAGCACTTTTATTACAAATCTTGGGCCAATCCCAGCTCTTCCAAACTGGAAAGTGAGATGCACCTTTTGCACAGCTCACCTGGTGGCCTGCTGGCCCAACTCTGCTTGCTACTGAGTTTATGGGATTCATTCCCTCCCTCTACAGCCCTGGGGCCTGGAGAACCATCTCCATCCCATAACCAACTAGGAGATCCATCATCTAAGCAGAACAATATGGATGCTTCTTTGTAGATGGCTGCTTTGATGAATACAATTGTCATATATATGCTCATGCGTACACACAAAACTATGCAGAGAGAGTTTCCACCTTGGGTTTTGGATGTGATATTTCACAAACTCAACCATATTTCAGCAAGAATTTCCTTATTCTGGGCCCTGCCCTGCTACGTGTCGCAGTGGCACCAGCTACAACGCAATTGTAAGATGTGTATTGTAATTATTAGTAATTGTATTCACTTAGTCCATATAAAAATATCAGCACAGCAACATGAATGATTTGTGTAATGATATATTTGCTGTTATTAGGACCTAATATGTTATGCCTGTAATTACATACTCTGCCCCATATAATAGGCCTGGAATGCTGTGTAGATTTTGGGTAATTACAGAAAACTATGCTACAAACAGGTCCCTCCAGACCAAGTTGAGCATTCACTACCAGGAAATCACCATTATTAAAGGCTCTGCAACAGACAAACCGATAGACTGAAAGCCAAACTCTGTCTGAATGTATAGGAGTAAAGATGGGGAAAAATAAAGAGTATGTGGGTATATTATGGGGAAAAATAATCAGCATAGAGGAGCAAGAGAAGTACCAGTCCAGGTAGTGTTATCTCTGGGGAACTTTTCTTCTGTGATTTCAGCAGCATTCCAGAAAAAATCCAAGGAACCTCCAGTGGGTGCACCAAGAAGCACAGACTCATTCAGATGCCACTGTTTCAAATGATTTAGAAGCCATGCTCATCCTTAAAAAAGAAAGTTATAACGCTTGCATCTAGGTTAAAAGTCTGCCAGAGGTCATTACAGCTTAATGCATAGTCAGGCTTTTCTAAATCGGCTGGAAACATTGACATTGATTAAACTTTATCCTCTCCTTCTCAGATCCAAGGGCTTTTCCAGATTTTAGCACACTTTTTTCTGGTGAAGCTGATCCTTCCCCTCCTCATTGCAGTGTCTGCTCATCTTCAGTCTAAAATCAATAGCAATAGCACGGTTCCCCCTGGGCTTCTCACAGTCTTGAATGTTTCTCCCAAGGATGGGACATGATGGGAAGAAATGAGAACAGCCATTTTTATGGCTGAGTGAATAGTTATGGGCTTTGAGAGCTTTCTCATGGTCGTGAACCTCAGAGCAACTTTTGATTATTTTAATTTCACTGCAGCCTTCCAGCTTCGTCATCTACACTGCCAACTTCTATAAAGGTTCCATTAAAAGGCAATGAAACACAGGGCTTTTTACAATACCCTTGGCAGAACAATTTCCCTTTCTGGATACAGTGAAAATTTTCAGCCAGAAATATATCTTTTGGGTTAAAAAAGAAGAGAGAAAGAAAAAGAGACAATTCCAAGCAGATCAAAATATTTCATAAAATGCTGTCAGTGTATGAGCCAGAAAAAACAACACAGAAAAGGTTAATTTTTCTTTTTCCTTTCTGCCTATCATAATTACATTTGTTTCCAGTTGCTTATGAAAAGCCCTAGATTTCGGACAATACTTCATTTTGCATAGAGCTCCGTTTTGTTCAGATCAAAATGTTTTCCACAATATTTGGTCATTGATAGATGCTCCGTAACTGAATTTTACTGTACCTTTTCCTTCAAGGACTCTAAGATCTCTTTGTTTTAAGTGTAACTAAATTTAGCAACAGAGAGAAGGACAAACCCTGGCCTCAAATATAACCAGGTGAATTCAAGCAAATCCTGATTGAAACAAAATGTGTAGTAAAAGGTAAGAGTTGAGGGGAGGATAAAATTTAACCTAAATTGCAGATAGGTTAAGCTTGCCCTAGACACTATTTTAAGAGTTTTTAATCCACAACATGCCAATAACTTATAAAATCTACGGCCTTCCATATCAGTATTGAAACAACAAGTCTGATTTGGGGGCATACAGGCACATGGTTGATTTTCCTGAAGTTTATGGGACTTCTCACAGCACTAAGCACAAGCAACCGGTTTGGTGCTCCAGCCATCCAGTGTGAGGGATGGGGTTTGCGCGGTGAAGGATCGCGTAGCTTCAAATATTCATAGATATTATAAATAAGCTGGCAATGTGCCCTTGCAGCCCAGAAGGCCAGCCACATCCTGGGCTGCATGAAGAGGAGCGTGGCCAGCAGGTCGAGGGAGGTGATTCTGCCCCTCTACTCTGCCCTGGTGAGACCCCACCTGCAGTACTGCGTCCAGTTCTGGAGCCCCCAACATCAGGAGGACATGGTCCAGAGGAGTCCATAAAGATGATGAGAGGGCTGGAGCACCTCTCCTGTGAAGACAGGCTGAGAGAGTTGGGGCTGTTCAGCCCCAAGAGGGAAGAGAAGGCTCTGGGGAGACCTTAGAGCGGCCTTCCAGTACCTCAAGGGGGCTACAGGAAAGATGGGGAGAAACTCTTCAGTAGGGCCTGGTGTGACAGGACAAGGGGTAACTGTTTCAAAATAGAGGGAGGTAGATCTAGATCAGATATTAGGAAAAACATTTTCACAATGGGGATGGTAGAACACTGGCCCAGGTTGCCCAGAGAAGTGGTGGATGCCCCATCCCTGGAAACATTCCAGGCCAGGTTGGCTGGGGCTCTGAGCAGTCTGATCTGGTTGGAGATGTCCCTGCTCCTTGCAGGGGGGTTGGACTGGATGGCCTTTAAAAATCCCCTTCAACCCAAACCATTCTATGATTCTATGAAAAGAGATGACTAGGGCTGGCCCCCATCCCATGTACGTAAGAGAGTGTAAAACATGGGCTTAAGTATAGGGGGTCTTTCCAACGAAGCAGAAGATTTCATTGCTCTATCCCTTTCCATGATACGCATTATAATAGTACATAACTTATTAATTACACCATAAATCACTCCTCAGGTTGCTGTGCAGAGGTAAGCAAGGGAATTTTTTTGGAAGAAGCCTGAAAGGGCTGAAAGTGAGACAAGTTGGCAAGATCCATGGACAGGCTTGAACCCCTGACTGAGGAGCTGGCAGAGGAGAGCAGGACTGCAGGCTGATCAGGGCCCCGAGAAGCCAAGGCTGACACAGGGAGAGCCGTGATGGACTGAGATCCCCACTTCATCAGTAGCACATGTGTTGGAGCAACCAGGGGGCTGACATGAAATATTGTGTGGGTGCTCCTTGCGAGAGTACTGCCTCTTCGGTGAGCTGAATGGAGGATCTTGCATGAAAATACAGTATCATGGTCATGAGACCGTTATGAGACACAGGCTTGTGAAAGCTAAATGAAGATGGGAGATAAAAACCTTCATTCTGGAATCTCCTAACTTCTCCATGCTGCAGTTCATAATCTCAGAGCGGTTTATAGACATACACTACCTACGCACTCCAGCACTGACCTGAATTTTACAGACTGCACGTTTCCACATCTACAATTCAAATCTAATTGTGATGACCTCACATAAAATAGTAATAATCAACTGTCAATAATATGTTGGTAATTGGGGGAAAAATAAAGGCAAAATCCTCACTCTTAATAAAAACTGGTGCTGACGGTCAGGAAATTGAACCTTCTGCTAGCATTAGTTACAGGAGCCAAAAACATTGCTGCTGAATGTTTCTGGGGAGCATATGCTTTATATACTTGAGAGATACTCTTCTATATCAAGTATTTGTAATTGCAGAGACATGGAAAATAAAGACAGAAATCATAAAGATTTCCTTTTCCTCTGGTAGCTAATCAGCCCAGGGTGTATTTATGTACAAGCAGAGAGCTGCCTTCATCCCAGCCTCTTTCCTCCCTGCGTCCCAGTTAGCTGATGTTTCCCCAATGAATCAAACCGCTTGCTCCAGAAATACAAGATGCAGGGCCAATATTTTCAAAAGCTGCCTTTAAAACTCTGGCAGCAATTTAGTGTGGTCATGTTTCCGAGTGTGAAGGTCTTCATGTATGAATGCTTGCACTCAGGATTTATTTGCTTGGACTGCACTCACATCCGTGTGGGGAGCGTGACTGTGAACCTGAAGTTTTCCATGTGCTATCTACTAGATGGGGAAAAATGGGTTTAAAGGATTAGAAACCAGGTAAGGACTGGAAATCTGGTAAAGATTTGCAGATCCAGGGTGGTGTTTAGGGCTGTAGAGCAGGGAGTGCATTAGAGGAAAGGAAAATGAAAAAAAAATAAATTATATTTATGTGAAGCAAACCCAACAGTTTTGCTATATTGACTACAATCTTTCTTTCCTTGGGCTTCACTAAGGGGGTGAGAAGTGCCTCTCTTCGTGTGTCTGGGAGCACCGTCCATGGAGCGTGGTGCACAGATCCCAGAGGTGGCCTCCGGCTTGGAAATGGTCTGACCACATCAGCATCATCCAAAATCAAGACTAATTAGTCCTTGCAGGACTGTTTCACCTGTGGTGCTGCCATGTTAACATGACATGAGACTGCAATCAGGACCTGAAAGAGGACCTGCTGTCTGGATATACTAACTCTCGTTGACTTTGCCTGGAGACCCCTAACACACCCCTGCCTCACACCTCATCTGTTTTCCTCTGCACTTAGATGGGAAGGGCTGCAGCTCAACCTAAGCAATATGTTTGCACTGTGTATTTTTGAATGATTAGCGACATGAACCGTCTCAGATGGACAGGGCAGGACCATCCTGTATTGTGCACACCCTAAGTGCGAACTGGAAAGATGCCCCTTGCCCCAGCCCACACACAAATCTGCTCCAGTTTTGTACCATTACTTCCATTTTTAGCCTTTTCTACTTTTAAAGAAATGCTAATTTTAATACAGAAATAAAATCACCAAGAGTCTCATGGCTTCTATGGAGGAAAGTGTGCTTGCTCAGGAAGCGTGAAATTAAAAGCTCTCGAGCGTGCGTTTGCTCGGCTCCACACCACGTGCACTTCTCCGGCTCCGCAACGGGCTGGGAGCTCGCTAATTCGCTCCATGGCCTCATCCTGCAAACATGCACTCCTGCAAGCAAGGCTTACTCATGGAAACACTATGCCTGCATTCCCCTTAGTGAGCGGCCCGGGGGGAACCTGCTCCCCAGGCTGCCCAGGGGACGTGGCTGGCACCGTCCGAGCCGTCAGCCTGGCACCGTCAGGAGGGCTCCAGCGGCACAGCAAGCCACCAAGCCTGGCCAAGAGCATGGGATTCCCACATGCTCTGAAGGACACCCTCTGGCCACGCTCGAGGCCAGACTTGGGTATTTTCTGACAACAAGGTCTGCAAAATCCCTCCTCGGAAGAAAGTCCCTGCAAGCAGCTCTCAACAGGCTCCAGAGATACGCCCAGGAATTTTACTAAAACTGACTTGCCCACCCGTCCATCCCTGTGTTATCAGAGTTTGCTTTGTGGTATGTTTTCTTCAGGAAAACTTGGATGTTGCTGTGCTCCAGCTCCCTCCAACAGCCTTCAAGTCCTCATGGCCAGGCATGAGACACAGAATATGGGCTCCTGCCCGTCGACCCCCCAACCATGACAGTGCCTTGCATGTTTGCTAGGCTGCATAGCAGTCAGTCTCCCACTTCGCAGCTTCATGGGTCAGGCACAGCAGGGCAAGCTGGTCTTTGATTCACTGGCCACATTTTCTGGGGCAACACAGGATCACACCAGGTCTGGAAGCTGCGTTACCTCCCAGGGCTCTCAGCTCAGACAATCCCAATGGGAGGTCCTAACTGCGTGCTGTGACACAGGACCCTCTGTCCCTGCCTGAGTACCTTCCTCTCCACTGCTGGGAGGCTCAACGTGTGAAATCTCACTCTTTGGAAAATAAGGAAGATGAGGAATATGCCCTTGTTTGAGAGTCAGGGTAGCAAAAAGTTGTTCGGTTGCTTTTAAACCCAACAACATTTGAAAGGTTTATGTCCCCTGGGGACAAATCTCTTGGGTTTGAGCTTTGTCCCCACCATGACAGAGGCTGAGGTACTCCCCAGGGCCTCAGAAATCCCCGGAGGACCACAGTGCCTTTGCAGAGGTTTGGGGAGCGCCTGCTGTGACCCCCTCCCGCGTGGCTAGAGCTCTATTGGTAACGGTGCACCCACGTGGACATAATACATTCCAGACTCCTTCAGTTTGACTGATGCATATTTTGACATCTCAGAGAAAACATTTTGCAAGATGCACAGTCAAAGGCTCTTTCAAGCTGAGATGTTGTGGAAAGCCGCCTGAGCTCTCCAAGGCGCTATCTGCCAGCTGCTCTAATGAAAGCTCCCTGTGCAGGCCAGAAGATACAGCAGGGAATAATACATTCCTTTAAATAGCATCCTAGCTGGCTTGAGGAGGCCATGAACATTTTAACTCACTTATAATTTTTCTGCGGTTCAACCCTCTCTCCTGCAGCATTCTGCTGTGGGCACCGGGGCCAAACAAATACATGAGAAGCCTTTAAAATGGCACTAGCTAACCCATGACCGTTCGGGGAGTGCTTGTGTCCATGTCCTTTCCTGAGCAATACTACGCGCCGCACAATACCTACTCTGTAGCGTGCCGCTTAGACCTTAATTACCAGGAGGCAACTGGCACATGAAGACGTAGCGCAGAGGTCAGCAGGGGAGACCTTGATCTGCCAGGGATTGATCTCAAAGAGATGATCGCTTCAATAACACATGGCACTGGCCAAAAAATGCTGCCCTCACATTGTCCATGTGACATTTTTCCAGAGGCAAAGCCAGCCAAAGAGCTCCCTGAATGTCCTCCTCCTTCAGACTCATGCAACCCTCTGTAAACCAAGTCAGTGAAAGAAAACACTTGAGGTCAAGAGGGGAAATAAATTAATTGAGATTAAAAGAAACGCACAGATCCCATTTGCAACATGATCCACTAGCAATTCTTTTGGTGGAGCAGCAGGACAGCGAACTCCTTGCCAGGCAACAGCAGGAAAACTTTTGGGGCTGAGAATCATTGGGATTCCCCTAAACCAGCCTGGCTTGAGGAGAAGCTTGTACAGGGGACTGTCTCCTGGATGACTGGGAGCAGCACAAGGGCAATGTTGAGAGGTTTAGGATTTTTGTATAAAAAGAGTTATTTAGAATAATTCTCAGTCTGCTGCCCCATAGGAAATTTCTAATGAAAACTTAAGGTTCGGTGGCAACAGCAGTCTCCAGCCTAAATAAAAAAAAAAAAAACAGGAAAATTTGTTTGGGAGAAAAAGTATTAAAAGGATCATTATATCTGCTGAAAGCTGAAATTCTTCCACAAAAAAAAAGTCATTTTGCCACTCCCCAGAAAACCAGAAATAATATCAGCATTTTCCCATGGGCAATTTTTAATGGTTGCCTCATTGTCTTCAACGTCAATGATCCTTCTGCAGAGCCTCCCAGCCCTGCCCTCACCTCACTGCGCCCATCAGCTCTCGTACAGCTTCTCCAGGACGGGGCAGGTTCCTCTCTCATGCAGCTCACAGCACACTCGATGTCAATGTTTATGTCAGATTATATTGCTGGTGGTAATACTCTGATACAGCCGTAGCTTTGTGATGCTCAACACGTGTGATACCAGAGCATGTCAAAGGTGCTGGGCTTGCCTTCTGGTTTAATTTCTCTGCACCACCCTGTGCTTCTTATCTTGCTCTGTTCCTTCCCTAAAATACATCTACTTCTCATCCCAAAGTTTCGATGTTACAGAAATAATTGATGACATTGCAATACTTTTCAACATTTTAAGGCAAATGGAGTCAATCAGCCCTAAAACATGTTTTACGGGGGAATTTTAGGGAATATCCCTAGATTTTATCAGGTGTTTTCCTTTGTTATGCAGCTCTACCAAGGATATTTTAAGTCTTGGCATAGGTTTGCTTGCTGGTCTGAATGATTTGTGTTGCACAGGTCTTGTGCAACTTGTTCAAGTTTATCGTAGAACTATAGAATCATAGAATCCTTTAGGTTGGAAAAGACCTTTAAGATCATCAAGTCCAGTTGTAAATCTAGCACTGCCAAGTCCATCACTAACTCATGTTCCTAAGCTCCACATCTACACAGCTTTTAAACACCTCCAGGGATGGTGTCTCAACTACTTCCCTGAGCAGCCTGTTCCAATGCTTGACAACCTTTTCACTGAAGTAATTTTTCCTAATCTCCCCTGGTGCAACTTAAGGCTGTTTCTCCTCATCCTATCACTTGTTACTTGGTAGAAGAGGTTGACACCCACGTTGCTACAACCTCCTTTCAAGTAGCTGTAGAGAGCGATAAGGACTCCACTCAGCCTCGTTTTCTCCAGACTAAGCAACCTCAGTTTCCTCAGCCACTCCTTATAAGACCTGTGCTCCAGACCCCTCTCCAGCTTTGTTGCTCTTATCAGAAAAATGGTGCGTCCCCATGGAAGTCTCAGCAGAACCAGATCTTCTCTTAGCTGGAAATATCTGGTTTCTGTATCAGCCTTTACCCTGGGAGAATGAAGTTCTTTATATTTGCTTTACAGTGAGCAATTTGGCATCTTGAGGGCCAAAATTACCTTTCCTCACTTACTTCCAAAGTTTGAGAATGGCCATGGGTTTGAGGAACCCTAATCATGGCTTGGCTCAATGCACAATGACCCAAAGCACAACTTTGTTTGCTAGAAATCCATCTCCATGCAGCATTTCCAGCACAAGGGGAAGAGATCAAAATAGCTTTTCATGGGAGCTGAACCTCTCCTGTGAAAGCTGCAGCTGTGTGAGAATGGACTCTTCATTTTAACTGTACTGAAATATCACGACTCTTCTGGTGACGGTGAGGACAGGTGGCCTTTCCCTGCTTCCCAAACTGCAACTGCCGCAGCTGCAGCATTTTACTTTGTCAAGCAGCTCTTTGGTAAGTTTGCAATGGTGGTGTGCACCATGCCCTGGCACCAGCCCAGCACAATGGGGACCAGGGCATGCTGACAGGGAGAGGACCTATGTCCTGCATGCAATGCCACCAAAACTCCGTGTTTGAGTATTATGAATGCTGAGGAAACAGGAGCTGGAGGAGATGCAAACGAGCCAGATTAGGCACCAAATTTGCTCTCTTGTGAGCTTTCCCATCTTAGGTGTCTCACACAAATGCTGACCAGAGGTGGTCACCTATCTCACTGCTCCCTGTCCCATTCCCTGAAATTACACAGAGCTCCCAGCACCACACCTGCTGGCACAGGAAATCTCCATTCACTCCAAAACTTTTAGGTCTTTCCTCACTTTCCACATAGCTTGCACTCGTTTTTTTTATTCCCCTGTCCTGCCATCAACCATGGGGAAGTTCAGGCTCCCCAGGAAGTTCCTCCCAAGGAAGGGAATATCAGAGCCGATGTAACCAAGAAAAGGAGTCAGTTATCCCAGTAAAGCCTGAAGCAAAGACAAGCTCCTGCTCTGGGCTGGGTTCATGCCATACTAGCACCCAGGCAGATCTGTTTAATTTGGGTATTGTCCTATTGCACTGCATTCAGACCCATATTAACCAGCACCCAAGCCATAGAGAGCTTCAAAAACTCTGTGATGGCACCATTATAAATGCACACACAAGTCAAACCCTGCAGGAACACATGCAACATATTCCCTGCGTGTAGGATTATCACACAAGGAGGCAGCTCATCTCTGGACGTGTCCTCGTGGAGAGTGCATCATAGAGTAGCTACTCTGAGGTCAGAGCTCAGTGTGTTCCCCATACCACCACCATCACCAGTTCACTCCCTGAAACCCTCCAAATTATAAACTTACTTGACATGAGCATTCAACTCATTGCCTTTCTATCCAACTACCGCTCTTGCCCTCAGTCCTTGCAATGTCTCAACCAGCTTGTTCAAGGCAGAGATACTGCTCTCCTCGGGACACCAGAGGGGAGAGGAGGAGCAATTACCCAGGACCCCAACCCTCAGATGAAGGCTGGTGCCTGCAGAGGTCCCAGCCAGAGATGTCATCCCTGGAGATGGGTTGCCATCCCCCTGGCCTGGAAGGAGCAGCCTGTGAGCACATCCATCGCTCAGCTGCGGGAGCCTCCAGCCCAGCAAATTAAGTATTCAGCAACCACTAAACTCACAAATAGACAGTAGGCGCCAGAATCCTCAGCTGTGGCTCTTTGGACTACGCTGGATGTAGGCTCATTTAAGACAGCTGAGGATCCACACCACCATCCGGGCCAAGTCCTGCTGGCCTACCTCAAGCTGATGGCTAGTTGACGTGACTGATGACTAAGATTTCCATTTAGCGTAACTCAAAGCATGAGCTGTGCCTATGTAGTGCTACCATTGTTGACTCCAGCCTTTTGTCTCGGGCTGTAACCGATAGGCCTAATAACCGAAATCATACTGTGTGCATTCATTCACCCTCTTCGCAAACAGCATGTTATTGAGCTCAGTGGTGAAAAGGCATGCACAAACACAATGGAGCTGGGATTAAGCCCAGCTGCATTACCAAAGTAAATACTTTTGCTGCTGACAGTTTGTCTGTAGGGATTTGGAGAAAAGTTTTGTGCATCTACTTAGGCAACATATGGTTTTATTTTCCCTGTTAACAAAAACAGTAGTGGTCAAAAGTCAACACCCTCTGATGACTGTTCGGTGGCCAATGTGGAATGGGCTTGGTGGTCTAAGTCCAGTTCCTTACACGTCCACATAAAAATGATCCTCTTCCTGCATTCCTCTCTCACTTGGCACTGTGGTTTACAGTCTCCGCAAGGAAGCTGAGGGGTTTTTGAGGTTAATCTCATCTGTTCTCCTTCCTGATTGAAAGCCATTGGTGATGTGGTTCGAGTTAAGATACCTTGCTAGCTTCTTTAATTCCCCTTGTGATGAAAACCCCTCCACAATCTCTTTCCTTGAAGCCTGAAGAGAGTCAGAATTAATCTGTGTTAGCTGGCGGCCAGCGTATACCAGCTAGTCAGACTTCTAAAGCAAACACAGAGTCGATGAGGACGAGCACCATGCCAAGAACACAAATGGTCTGAATTTAGCCCTTCATCTCCAAACCGAATGTGTACTGTTCTCCAAAGATCTCTGCAACACTCAATCAACAGCTGGTCACCTTCACATCTGAAACCGAGAAGAAAATCCACAAGGGCCTGGCTTTATATTTGGCGATGACTTCAGTGGGGTGGTAAAGGGCAAAAAGTTGGCTGAGCTTCCACGGATGCCCATCTCACATAGCTCCGGTGAAGTTATTGGCAGATACTGGCACTCAGCATCGCTGGGGAGAAAAAACCAACCACCACCATCCAATCCTCCATAGCTGATACCCCTACAAAATTTTAAAGCTTTCAAGGTGCAAACAGGTCTTCTCTACACTGAGGTAATGAGAATTACAGCAACTACAGAACAACTGCTAACTGCATCTGCAGGACCAGAGGCAGCCTGAGAACTGTGAAGGGGTGTTAACTAGACTCGCCACATGAAGTAATTGTTTTTAAGGGAGTGTATCCAAGCTGGAACACAGCGGTGCAGAACATACACACTAAGACAGGTGTAATCCCAGGCATGGTGGGTGGGAAGTAAGGCTGGAAAATCACTACTAAGAAGCCAAGTGGTGTTGCATAATCCAGACTTCCCCGCCAAGACGAAGGTAGTTTTATTCAGGGCCAGATCCTACATGATGACCAGCTACTCCTGCAATGTGTTTGCCCTCCTCAAAAGCTACTGACATCTCTGGAAGCTGAAGGTCCAAAGTATTTTACTGGGGATGATCAAACTTGCCTGTGGACAGCCAGTGATGGGCAGACAGCCAGTGCTGGAGGAGCTAAGCCAAGAAGAGAAAATGCTGCAGCTCAAGTTGACACGCAAAGGGAGCTCACAAACAGGCCATCACAGTCCCACGGTCGCACACGCGTCCATCCTCGGAGGGAAAAGGTAAAGGCAGAGATTTTTTCTGTTCCTGTGAAAGACAATCAGAGAAAACAAAAGCTTATCTTAATGCTTTTCTGCAGAAGTTCAGGGGTGTTCATTCAAAAAGCAACGACTGAAAAATGTTTGGTTTCTGGCAATCCAAAAGTGGAAACTTTTTGGCCACAAACCAAAACAATTTGGGGTTTCTGGGTTTTGGTTTTGTTTTGGGTTTTCGCCAAACTCTTTTTGCTTTCTTTTGCCAAAAAACTGCACATTTTTCAAGCTTTTTCTTTCTCAATGAAAACCCTAAAATTGTTGTTGAAATTGGACATTTCTCACAGAATTTTTTTAGTTTTTTTTTTTAAAGGCATTTTCGGCAAAAAGAATGTTTTGAATGAACAATTTCATCCAGCTCTGTAAGCAGATTCCTTGGAGGGACTATCACACCCTCACTTTTATCTCTTTTCCCCAGCTCATTCTTCTCACTCACAGGACTCAGAGCTGTGACCATGGTCTTGTTTCAACCACCGTGTAGCCAAGCTTTACAGCTGTGGACCAGTCATGCTGACCTCCCTGGGGACAAACAACTCTGTGGTGGGAATGGCTTGAGCTTTTTCTGTGAAATACCAAGTATCTCTGTGGAAATTAAGAAATGTGGAAAGGAAAATTATTATCTGGAATCTAAACTGAGCAGTTCTTGTACTTGGACAACATTTGGGCTCATGGTTCTGGGAGATGAATGTTGCTGGTACCTGTCCTCCAAAGTGCCCAAACGTCATTTACCCATGGATTCATTAGAGCTGCTGGCCCTGGGTCCACCATAAGCTCCTCGAAGTACATGGCTAATACAGTCTGCTTTAATATTCAAGGTTTGGCACAGCAAAAGTGGACGTGAAAAACGGACAGGAAAAAACAGATATTATGGACTTCTGACACAAACACAATGCTAGTGACTAAAAAGAAAATTAAGAACTTCAATACTTTTCTACTCCAAGCACTGAACTCGGAGATGGAGCTGAAGAGTGAACCCAACTCAGAACTGAGAAAATCAGTGTTTGCACCCTGAAATCAGAAACAGCACAAAGTGAAGGAAATTTGGACTGGAGTCTGAGTTCCAGAGTTTAGACAGCACTTTTACGAGGCGGATCCAAACTACAATAACAAATCTCAACTTCCTGCAGTTCTATGAATGTGAATTTGGATCAGGTTTTGAATTTCACTCTTCCAACCAATCTTCCATTAAATGGCCATTGAAAGAACCATTCTTTGCCCAGTTAAAACTAAGAGATCTTGGAATCTTTATAACAAAGCAGAGCCTTCTTATGACTGCTTTTTTCCTGGAAGTATCCTCTTTTCTTGCTTTCCAGGTCTGTTTTGATATTTTCTTTGGTTGGGACACTGAACTTGGTATTTGATGACCCTGCCAGAACTGGAACTTCTGTGAGGAAGGCCAGGAGTAGGAAGGCCAACATGGGAAGGGCAAGCACGCATGTCAGTGGCAAGAGGAAGAGTATGCCAGGAGGGAGAAGGGAGGTGAAAAGTCTCAAAAAATGCATTTGTCACACAGCAAAATTGCCAACTTGGAGGACTTTGAGCAGGATTTGGAGGGATCAGCCAAGACAAGAGTTGATGACAGGAAGAGATGGATTTGGGGTGAGTTGGAGAAGAAAAGGAATTAAGGAATGGGTGGCTGAGGAGGAGGCAGGTCAGGGGCTGGTTACGAGGATGGAGGTATCTGCCAGGATTTGGGGACAGGTCAGGGATAAGGACCAGGGTCAGAGTAGCTGGTAGGTTCTCACAAGGCAGTTGAAGAGAAGAGGGTAATGAGCAATTAAGAGATTTGGGTGGTTGGTGAGGAAGAGGAG
This sequence comes from Tetrax tetrax, assembly GCA_009806455.1. Lineage (NCBI taxonomy): Eukaryota > Metazoa > Chordata > Aves > Otidiformes > Otididae > Tetrax > Tetrax tetrax. The sequence continues at coordinate 136,900 of WHYT01015373.1, forward strand.
CAGATGAAGTTTTGCTTTTCTTTTTTTTCCCCCACATTTGGATAATAACAACCCTCACACTATTTTTCATCTGATTTTCAGCAAAGTTTACTTAAGCCTTGACATAGTGTAACGCTGCCAGTCAGCTGAGCCACAGTTAACAGTGCTGTCCCCTAAGCCCAAGGTAAGCAAGGCAAGGGGAATAAATTAGTTTAAATCTCTGCAAAAGGTTTTCCCATTGCAACAGGCTGAAAGCACGGACACAGTACATTGCTGTGATTCAGCTTACTGCTGAGTCGTGCATCTGTATCCTCCAAATGCAGAAGATACAATCTGTCATTAATATAAACCTAGAAACAAGCCGAAATACCAGCACAGGCTGGTTTTGGAGGCCCTTAAGCAGAGTAGTTAGCCTGGAAGGTGAGCTGGGGCTGCTCGTGATGAAAACCCTACAAATGGAGAGGTGAGTGAAGTGCCAGACAGCCCTGGGAGAGAAGGAAATATTTATATTGATTTATTCTGACATTTGAGCTGTAATGTCCTTACAATAAACCAAGCCCTATGAGTGGGTGTTATTTGGATTGTCTTGACACCAGATAGTGAGGAACCCAAGAAGGGGAAACTGAGGCAGGGCCAAGGTTTGACATCCAGCTGCATAAGCTCCCTCCGCGGTCCTTTACCAGGACTGTTTTCACCCATCGTGCACTCACACAGTTAAGAGGATCTAGGAAGCTACAATTCCTTTGCTTTCCAAAGCCGTTACTCAGGAAAAGAGTAATTAAGTGGCGGTGTTATTACAGCAGGTCCTCGAGTCTCCAAACACAACCAGCGGCAATTAGACAGGCGTCAGCTACTGGGCGGGATTTCCCACTGTCCAGCTGTGTAATTATCGCGGCAGTTAAGCCAAAATCACTCGACAAAGAAAACCAGCTCCAGGCTGCTGGTCTGGGAGATAGCACATGTCCAGCAAACAGAGAGACAGTAACCTCTTCTTCTCTGCATTTTTCCAAAAGATCAATGAAGACAACCACACCACATTCCTGTAGAGGAGCACATAGCAACATCAATTTCTGGGGAGCACCTGGAATAAGAATCAGGGGTACAATACAGCTCACTACGTGTTTTCTTGGAGAATTGAATATTCTGAGGGCTGTCTTTAATAACCCCAATAAAGCACTGACGTGGACTTTGAGTGATGGAAAAGCTTTGGCTTTGTTTCCTTAAAGCAGAAGATTTCTGTTGCCTGTGACCTTGAGTAGCCTCCTGCCTCAGTTTCCCCATCTGTAAAATGATCACATCTGTGTTAGGTACCTCACTGGTTCTCTCTGCCACATCACATGATGCCTTCAGACAAACTGGATAGAGCCCAGCCCACTGGACAGAGCCCAGACCACAGCTCGGGGGCTTTCTTCTGCCTTTCTGTGCCACCAGATGGGTCTTCAAGAGGTGTCTTCCCTGTCTATGCTCACAAGGCTTTTGATTGTGCGTGAAATGGCCATTAGCATCTCCAAAGCTGTTCTTTCCCCCCAGCAACAAGCTGCCTGGCAGAAGAGATGGCTCATGCACAAGAGGGAGTAGAAAGCCAAGCACAAACTGGGCTGCTGGCATGTGTGGGAGAGGAACTGGAGATGTTTGGAAAAGCATATGCAGCTCCTTGCCATGGATCAGCAATGCGTTTTGAGGTGTAGCAGAACAAAAGCAGGTTAAGAGAATGAGGAGAAGCTGCAACTAGGGAATACACCACCACCACCACCAGTGCAGTGTCATCTCCACCTTGCAAGCTACCCGCCAGGTCCAGCTGACCCGTGTAGGCAGAGAGGCTTCCCATGGTTGTTTCTGGTATGCAGGTGTCCCAGCACATCGCAGCATGGTGTAGATCTGGCTGTGAGGAGCTCAGCATGAGTCATACATCCAGCACGTGGCAATGGCCGGGACTGGACACAGGACCCACCTGGACCTCCTGGAATGAAGGATGGTATGAGACACAATGCCCTTGGAAAAGAAGGACAAGCACAAAAGCCAACATTTTCCAGAGAAACAGCATGAAGATATCTATTTCCACTTATATGTAGTAGTTCCCTACCTAATTCCCGTTTCATATCACCATCCAAAGCCATCTCTGAACTTTCATCTGAATTTATTTGAAGCAATCCTCTCCTTTCCTTCAAACAGCCAAGCAGGTCCTTTTCGATAGGTCCCTAATGAACACTATTTACTTGGTGGACCTTGCAAGCAGGGACAGGTCTCACTTGATCTGCTGCATGACGAGCTCATTGCTTTCATGAAGGTCCCAGCCACAACCTCTAACTACATTGTCAGCATCTGTGCAAATCTGCTGACCATTAGCAAATGCCTTCTCAGAGGGCTCTTCAACCTGCAAATCCATTTGCACTTAAATTACCTGACGCACAGTGCTTGGCCTAGATGAGTAACGAAGTGTGTGACCTTCCGCCGATCAAGCATTGCTAATATCTCAAGTATTTCAAATGTTTAATAACTTAATTTAATGCAGCGAGAACTATTTGATTGAATGCACAATATCTGTAGCAGCTAATTAACCACAGTAGCCCAGAGAGGTCTTGGACTTCATACAACCTTTCAATATAATTACACATTTTTAACAGCAAAATGAATTTAAATCCAACCTGACACAGCAATCCATCTTCATCTCCAGACAAAAGGCAGCACACGCGGTATTAACATTTAAACAAAGGCCACGGGCAGCGGAAAGAGACAAGGAGCATTAGCAGATGTGCAGAATGAATTACTGACAGTGCTGCGGGAGGGGAAGGGTGGACGAGTGCATTGTGTTGTACAGGTCAGATGTACAACGTGGCCACTCACCTTGCTGGCTTTGCCTGTAAGCCATAAGTTTATAGACTTCATGGCAAAGGCAGGGCCCTTTGGGTCTACCTACGTCTCTTCTGGAGGACCAGGTGTGTTACTGACTCATCCTCCTCCTCCATGTGCAGCATGCCACACACCAGCAGGCATGGGTGGTCATATCCTTGCTTCTATGAGAGCTTCTTCCAGCAAAGTGAATCCAAACACAACAATCCCCACCCTCCCACCCTCCTCTGTGCCTGGGTAAGCAAGAAAATGTCCCAACGCTCTTCTTACTCCCATCTTCCAGTGACCCATGGGATGTCTACCCTCCTGTGAGTCACTCCAGGAGCTTCTCCTGGAGCATCTTCTCCTCTCCTATCTTGGCTTGCGGGGATGTGAGGATTTGAGTATGGAGTTTCTGGGGTCAGGAACTTTGGTGACACTTGCTGTAACCATGATGGGGATTATACTGAACTTTAGGATACTAGATGGGATTCACGACCCCCTAATGTGACATTTCAAGTAGTTCAGGGGAGTTGGAGGCATCTGTTCCTCTCCACTGGCTGTAAAACACGTCAGATGTGTGATTCAGGAAGGGAATGGGTTTGGGTCCATCCTATATGCAGAGCATCTCTGAGCACAAAACTGTTGTTGGCATTAATGGATGCAAGAAACGTGGCATGGGGTGACTTATTGCAAAGCCCTGACATTCAGTGGTATCTGACCTGAAAACTCAACAACCACGAGACACCTTCCCAGCTACCTCCCAGGTACAAATAACAAGAGAGGAAGAATACATCTAGAGTTTTAATTTGCTTTCTTGGTTTGAGCCGTCTGCATTCAGGGAGCCTCTCCTAAAAGTCATGAAGGTGAGAAGCAAATTCTAAGTGAAAAGTGAGATTTCTCCTTCGACAAGCAACCACCTGGCCTCAGCTGCTTGGACGAGGCATTTTAAGCCTCTCTGGAGCCTGGACTGCTTTAAAGTCCATGCAGTTCATTTCTGTGGAAGTGCTCCCAATTTACACAGGTGTAAATAAGAACAGGATTAGACTGACAGTAAAACAGACAAAAACTCAGTAAGAATAAAACACAGATGTCCTACAATCATGATAGTGAGTAGCATTAGTGGATATTAGTAGCTCAGAATAAATAGATAGGACATAAAGGAACTATTTGTTCTTGCAGTTAAGAACTTTTCAGATTCCTACTTAGCCTGTATCTGTCAAAGATGTTTTTTCTCCAAGAGTTTATGAAACATCACCATAAATCTGTCCCATGTAGAGTTTTAACTGCCGAGTTCAAAACTAGGCTGACTCTGCCAAATGTGATAGCATCAGCTGGTGGCGTCATTTGTCTTTGTTACAGGCAAATAAACCAGTGAGTTAATCAAAGGGGATGAAAAATGAGCTGGTTTCGTTTTTTGGAGTCCTGAACCCAATTCCTTCTGTTTTCTTCTCACCAGTCTGCACCAAAATGCCAACAGCACCAGCTGGCCAAAAGGCACTCATTCAAAAATCTGTTGTAGACAACACATAGGCACATTCTCAGCTGATAAAATCAAGGACAAATGGGAGGAGATAACAGTAAGTAGGAGACAAAGAGGAAAAAAACATTCTCTGGACAGTGCAGCTGAAGGAGATGAGCAGATAGGCTGCTCATCACTGCTGCTCAGACAGCACTTCAGTCCAAGCCCTTCCATATCAAACCACCATGAGGTCTCTCTGGAAGGACAGAGTGGTGAAACATATTCTTCCTAGGGCCCCTTGGACTACTGCATAAAATAAGCAGAGATCAAAACCTGAATGAGTCCGAGGGTTTGGGAATCCCGTTTGTCAGCAATATCTTGCCTGTGAGCTCAGACGTGGGCTTCTGCTAATCCTACGCAAATCCCAACCACGAGGTGCTGTTTGACCACGTGACCACTGCCCTTCTCTTGTAGACAGAAACCGGGAATTATTGCTTGCAAATCTTTACTCTTAGTATGCCAGGAGACCTAACGTATTTCGTGCAGTAACTCAAACTGATCGAGCAGGCTCCCTATCTCTCAAGAGATTCAAAGGGTTCCCTTTACATCCCCTTTACATTCCCCTTTACAGACTTCTAGCTCCTCTGAGTCACTGTGAAGTGATGTGACAAGTACCACACTGGAAGTCTATGAGGATGTACAGACACTCACAGATGACCCCAGTGATGGGTTTAGCATTGGAACTGACATTGGAACACGCTTCTGGCCTGTTACAACTGCAAAGTAAATGTATGAGCTGAAACCTTTGCACCTTGCAATTGTCAATACGTGCCTTATGGTTGAACCTGGGACAGAGCCCAGGTCTTCCAAGTCCGCAGCCAACACCAGCAAAAGCATGTTTCCTCATTCTGAATGTTTTGAAGATGTCTTCTCATACTTTTTTTCCCCATTTGTCCATCCCCCACTACCAAACTTTATTGTTAATGTAATGCCAATAGTCCTGAGCCTACATTTGTGGAGAAAAGGAAGACTAAGAGGGTCTTCAGCACAGCTCTTTCCTCATTCTCCACCCAAATGCCCTTACTCCTGCTACAAAAGTCCCAAAATCTTGCTTGTATAACAGTTTCATCTCCTACTATTTCTCTTTCTTGGTTTTCCCTCTCTTTAACAGGAAAATCACACTTTACTTCCATCATCCCTTGACCTGAAGTTGGTTCAGGTAGGATCAGAACAGGTATAGGGTGAGGATCAGATACTTCTTCACAACCATCTGGGGCTCCTTTTAAGTCCATCTTTTTGGTATCTTCACATCTGGAGAAGAGCAGGTCTGGCCCTGCCCAGGTGCTGCTCTCCTGATTGGGGGGTCAGATGGGGCAAGGTGAGCTACTCAGCTTTGCACTTTGAGATGCTGGAAGAAAAAAAAACTGTTTTCTTTCACAATATACATGGAATAGCTTTCTGAATACATGTGGAAGAGGTGGAGAAAAGTGACATTCCCTCGGAAAAGTGAGGACTTTACCCAATAAACCAACAGCATCTGTGAAAAAAACAAAATGGTAATTTAAAGAAAAACAAAGTTGCCTCTCCCAGGGCTTGATCTTATGTTCTCTGAATTTGACCTCTCATCCACTAATGTGCATGAAAATACCCTCCACAATGAAACATTTCTTCATAGGCAATTATCTTAATTTTTATTACACAGGAATTCCTTTTCCTGTCAGACGGGATTTGGGTGAGCTGAGTGTTGCTCATGGCATCTCTAGTTCCTCCCAACAGATATTATGGTGGATGATCTCACAGAATATGCATTTCCCCTCCGCACAGGTTTCAAAATGGGACCACATCCCTACAGATTTCCTACAGCCTAGGAGGAGGGTGCATCTGTTTTTTTTTTTTCCCTTCAACTCAACAAGAGCAGCGGTCAGACATGCTACAAGTTTTTAGGAAGCAAAGATTGAGACAGAAGAGAGAAATGTCATTGTAATAAACAAGTGGATAACAAATATATGCTACAAAAAAAAAAGGAATAAGCTGGAAGAAAGAATCAATAAGAAGGAAATTTGGAAGGAAAAACTGGTAGAGTAGCAAGTTTCTGCAGGTAGGACGTAGGACCAGGGTGCCTTCTGTTTGCCTAAAATGCAGCAACCAGTACACTGGCATAGTGCATACGATAGCAGTTGGCCTTAGAGGTCAAATCATCCTACAAGGCTCAACATCATCGCTTTTACTACAATATCTTGAATCTCTTGAGCTGATGTCTACTGAAGATAGTCTTTGTATCCCCACTTCTGGCATCGCAGAGCATTGGTCATGGTCTCAGACCCCAGTGTCCTGTGCCAATGGCTCACTACATCGGCATGTTCCCTTTCTGAAAGCAGAAACCAAACCAAAAACATGTGCCGTCTCGCCAAAACTTACAACTCCACCCCAAATCTCATGACCTCTGAAATCTCAGATCCTAGAAGCAAGGCTTTTACCTCTACCTGGAAAGAATTCCTTGGTGGAGAGCATCCCATCCCATACATTCATACAAAAAGGAAAATAGCGCATGTTTTCATTCAGCCCTGCCAATGAGCTCTCAGCCCCACTGAAGAGAGCCATTGTGGAGCAACTGCATTATAAAAGATGTTAAGACCTCTTCCAGACCATAAAATATGCAACAAAACAGAGTGCCAAATACCAGTCCTTTCCATGGCCCAAGACAAAGAGCCGCCCTGCAAAGCATTAATCCCTGCAGCTGCCTTGAACTATTCATGTCTCTCAGCTTTACGTAAGGAGCCATTCCATTCTGGCTACCGCTCTCCCTGAAACAGAGATTTGTAGAGTCTTTAACACAATTAAAGGTCATTCTGTGAACAGAGAACCCAAAGATTTGAATGAGCGACTGACTTCTTAGCAGAGAAGGCCAGACTATTTATTTTCAGTGGAGATGAAATTTACCCAAAAATCAGGTTATGACTGTTTCTCCCTTACAAGCATCAACACTCCTTTCTTCTATCTGATAGCTTCCTGGTCAGTACATTCACTTAGACTACGAGGGACCCTGCTCCAATTTCCTTCTCTTCCTGGGACAATCTCAACATCTCCCATCTTCCTGCCCCAAACCATCAGACCACAGGACAGAGCTGTACAACTAAGCATTACCAAAGCCCAGTGGGTTTTCTTATCAAGGTCAGCTCCACAGGAGAAGCATGCTGTCCCATGGGCCAGCCAGGAACCACACACCATCTCCTGCTGCTAGGGATGGCAGCCCCCAGCTTCACTGCCACCCAAGAGAATGTGACCTATAGGAGACACAAAACCACCTTCAGAAATGCATGAAGCATCGTCATTTCCTGAGCTCTGGGCAAAATATACTCCCAATCCAGACATGGGATGCAATGTGCCATCTGAGTCAGTCTGTTATAGACCTCTGGTGGGATTTTTCATTTTCTCTTACTGACACTATTAAACTTTTGTTACGCAGAGAGGTGGTGGATGCCCCATCCCTGGAAACATTCCAGGCCAGGTTGGCCGGGGCTCTGAGCAACCTGACCTGGTTGGAGATGTCCCTGCTCCTTGCAGGGGGGTTGGACTGGATGGGCTTTAAAGATCCCTTCAAACCCAAACCATTCTGTGATTCTACGATAATATTGGGAAACCCAACCTACAGGCTAGAGAGAGAAAGCCATGGTCTCTCCTTCTGTGGCAGAAGGGATTTCTAATGTTTTGTCACACAAAGCTCTAAGAAGTAGATTTGAAGAACATCCTCTGCTGAATATCATACAGCTTTGCAGTGGGACTGATTGCCTCAGAGGCTGAGTTTTGAAGCTGGACCCTCCACCAGTGGGAAAGGAAATTGCATTGAAGTTTCCTTCACTGTGGGTAAACGCCCAAAGAGATGGGCCTTTGGACATAAGGCAGCTGCCACTTCCACACGGCTATTTGGTTCTTTGCTTTTTGTCTAAAGGCCTGAAAATAAAATGTTTTGCTTTAAACTAAAAGAACATTTGGCTCAACGCAGGAATGTTTTTTTAATTTCTTGGGTTATTGAAAGAAAGCTAAAAATTTTAAGCTTGGCTGGACCTAAATTTTTTACAAATGTTTGGTTCTGTAACTAAGGCACACAAACAAACAAACAAAAATCTGTTTCTCACAGCCCAGCTTCTCATCCCAATAAAAGATTTTTCTCCAAATCACTAGTTTTCACTGGGTATATGATGCCACCTTCGGTGGTTTGCTTATTGGGAGGCTGGGAGACCTCTGCTTAAAAGCAACTAGAAGAAATGGCCCCTGGTGAAAATAAGCCCGCGTTTCTGGCACAAAAAGCATTTTGCACCTTTGGGTGGCAGTTTATGACAAGATTTGTAATAGTGAAACTCATTGCACCAGCAGCTAGGCCTTATCTCACTTATTTTAACTCAAAAGGAGGCAAAAGGAGAGGCTGTGATGCTGCACTTCAGCTAGGGTAGGTCACTTGGAAAGGTCTAATAGGCAAAAGACTCTCTCTAGAAGGGAAGTCCCCAGCTACCCAGCACAGTCCCTCTGAGGAGCAAGTAACTTGCCCAAACCACTCACCAGAGTGCCCAGCTCACACCTTTGGAGGAGCACTGAAGGCTTCTGGGACAAAAAGTAATCCAAAATCACTAAAAGCTGGCAAGATAAAGCTAATTTGTCCTTCCCCGTGAGCCACCAAAATGCATTTAAATGGACCTTCAATAACAGAGTTCTCCTCGCTTGTACTGTCCATGCGGTCGAAGAGAGCTTCTGGGCCCAGGCAACATTTTATGGGCATCATTCTGAATAGGAAACAAAAATAAAGTTGCTTCATTAGCAAAGGGACTTGTTTTCCCAATCACTCCTGTTCCTCACTGTCCCAAAGCCCATAACAGCTCTGATGCCCTTACCTGCAAGTGCTCTGATGAAGTACTACCAAATCCCAGCTCTCAAGCCTATCCCACACCAGTTTTATGTGACAGCAAACCTTTGGTTTAGAGGCTCCTGGAAGTTCAATGTGCAGTAACTGAAATAACCTGTCTGTTTGGCGACCCGAAGTGGCTCAGACAATCACATATCCGTTGGGATTCTCAGGGCTGTGGGGTGCACAGAAACCAGTGTATATTGAGCCATCAGCTGTGAAAGCATTTTTACTCCTAAATGTGTGAATGAATTGAAGAAAAAAAAAAATTCAGGCCAATGTTTTTTCCAATGATGATGGCATTTGTGATCTAAATTTTCAGATAAGTTACTGACAGCAAGCTAGATGCAACTGTAAAAGTCAGTCCAAATGTTGGTGCAGGCTCATCCCTCCTGTGTACGACCTCCAGTGGGCTTAGAGAAGAAGTTGCGCCAAACACAGAGGGGTTATTAAATGCAGGCTGCTTTGTACCTTCACACGTCAGTGCACACAACTGTAGTTGTATATTAGGTAACCTCGTCTTAGAGGGAGCCACAGCTAGGGTTATACACCAGCAATTTGAGAAAAGCAACTTCTGGAGTCCTTATTCAAAAGAGGACACAAAGAAAGCAAAATAACCCCCTAAACAAATATGTTTTAAAATGCACTGAAACAATGGACTAAAAAATTGGGGTGGCAGACCTAATGAAGCCTGTGTTCCTGAAGACTTTTCCTCTACAACATGTCCACACCATCCCAGGCCAGGAAAGATGTGGCCAGTGGTGTCCTACTAGCTGCCCAGCAGTGAAGGGGCTGTGGCCCCATCTTGGGGGCATAATCCAGGTCCCTCCTCTCCCTCCCATGAGTTTGCACAAATCCATTAAAAACAAAAAATACCTATGAGACCACTTTGCCTTTGCCAGATTTGGTTGATCAAGTCATTCAAGTGAAGGTAATGACTGGGTGGCAGAGAGGCTGCCGAGGAAAGGGAAAGGACCAAAGGTGGAACAAAACATATCCAAGATATTTGGAAAGATCACTGGGCTTTCAGCTGGCTACCAGTTAAAAACCACATGCAAACTGATTTGAGACAGATTTGTGCAACAGGCTGCTTAGGAGTGCACACACTATTGAAATCCACGGGCAGGGAGACATTTCACTGATATTGCACTGACTTGACGGAACTTACAGGGACCCAGGCTTGAACTGTGCTCGGCTACAAGCCCAAACCCAAACTCTGTTAGGAAAGGCAGTGGAAATCAGGACCAGGCTTTGAAATTGTGGGTAGCATAGACTTCAGTTGGGCAACTTCAAGCAGAGGTTCAAACCTCCCATGGTGGGTGGAGATGCTGCTTTCTAGGCCTCACCCGCTCCCTTCTCCTGGCTAATTCTCTGGTTGCTACAGCAACCAAAGGCACTTTTAAAGCCTCCGTGGCAGAGGGTGAATCTCCAGTCTACACAGCTCAGCTCCTCTGGCTTTATAGGGTTGCAGGCAGTTGAGCAGCTGTAAGCAAGAAACCACTCCATGCTACCTTGGGGAAAGCAGAGCTTGAGCTACCCCTGGAAACACAAGTGCTGATGCCTGGGAGGTGGTCAGTGAGGGTGCAATCCCCATGGATTTTCCACCTGATCACGAAACCAATTCCAAGGCAAAGTTCAATCACCAAAGCTCAGAGTGGGAAATGTTTCCACCACTCGGGTCTCTTGGTCTCCTGGGCTGGGTTTGCCTTTCCTTGGCTTTACCTTCTTGCTGCCCTCCTGTTCCTACCTCTCCTTGTTCTCCCCTTCCCCAGTCCAATCTCTCTTCCCCACCTCTCATGTTTATCTCTCTGCTGGGTCCTTTTCACAGCCTTTTGCAGAGAAACGAAACGCTTTATAACCAGTCTCTGGGCTCATTCCCGGCCCAACAAACAGCAGCGGTTCCCACAAAACAGCCTGCTCCCCTCTCCAAAATCCCAACTCAACCTCCTTCACGGAGGAAGACAGATCCGTCCCGGCTCACGGCATTCAGCCCAGACGTACGCTGCGTGGTCGATACAAGCACCGTTGGGAAAATCCCAACCCAGCGCCGCTCCGTTGTTAAAATACGCCTCGCACTCAGCCAGCAAAGCCCTGGGGACTGGTTTGGGTGCGACGACTGCTGCTGCTGCTGCAGAGCGTTTTGCAAATATCTGATGGTACAGCCCCTCTCCTACACGCAGCACAATATAATTAGGCGAGGGCGCGATGGAAGGAAAGATAAAAAGGAAACACGGGTAGATCTGGCAGCCTGCTGCTCTCTTCCTTTGTTTATAACACGTAGAAGGGAGAAAGAGCGAGGAGAAGGAAGGATTTTGTGTATTTGCAGCGCATGCAGGTCTCGCAGCATTTTTAAAGGCTGATTGGATGATCTGCAGTTTTACATTCTGTTCTTCCCAAGATTTGTGAAAAAAGTACACGGGACAGGCAAAAAAAAACACGGTGCAAAGGGACTCTAAATCTCTTTCCAAAGACAATTAACTGTTATGATAATTCACTAATAACGAGTTCGTGTTTGCAAACCAGCCTGACTGCAGAATACGCTAAACACGTTATCATCAGCTTTGAGCTCGGCGAAACCTGATAGCGCTTCAAAACACACGGGGTTCCTCGCTGTGCGGAGCGTTGCTCGCTTTTTTATCTTCTGCCTCCAAATTTCAGTATTATTTTAAAACTATAATTGAACTTCAATGCTCTGTGTGTGTGTGTGTGTGTGTGTGAAGAAAGGAAACACTTCTCCCAAGATTTACTGCACGTCTGTTACTGTGTGGGCTGTTTTGACTCTGCAGCATAGCAGAGACCATGCAAACCGCGCGCTATTGGAATCGGTTCAAACTTTTACAGTCCTTCAAATTGGGGCTGGAGCCGGAGAGGAAATACTAAAATCCTGTATATACAACTTCTGTCTGTGAGGGGGAGTGAAATTCCATGAAAATTAAGAACTCAATGATGTATAAATTTATATTCTGTTTAAAGGGTGGGTTGGGTTTTTTCTTTTTTCTTTTCTTTTGAGTCTTTTTTTTTTTTCTGTTGAAAAAACAATTGAACTCTTATATAAGGAAACCTAGAATCTTTAAATAACACTGGGTCCTGCAAGCTGGTGGTAGAAGAGGGGCTCAATCTTTTTAAGCCAAGCCATCTAATTAGCATGTGAGCCAAGTTTTATGAAGGTGGGTCAGTTTCGACGTGTTGCTCCTGAGAAAGCCGAGCCAATTTCTTTTAATGGCATGTGTTGTGAGTAATTAAACTGGATTCTGCAATCAGGGTATTGTCCTTCCCGGCCGCAAACAGCTGCCAGCAGGGTACAGTCAACGGCACATCCACAGCAGCTCCTGCCCAGCAGGGACCCATAAGCCCCATGGAAAGCTTAGGATGGCAAGAGGAGAGGATTCAGGATGCTTTTAGCACCCTCTGATGGTTGCACAGCCTTGCCCCAAAGAACCTTTCGGTACAAAAAACAAATCAAATATAATAACCTCATCTTGGAGTTTCCTATCCCGCCAGCGCGATGCCCAGCATCCGGTACCCAACTGACCCTGCTCCGCCGGTATGGTTCTAGCACAGCACTGGTTTTGGAGATGCAGATGCCATGACCCACCTTCAGTGGCTTTCCAAAGACATCTCACAGCCTCCCCAGCTTCTGCGCAGGGCTCTCATCCAGAAGGAAGCTGCTCTAACCAGGACTATTCCCATATTTTTTCAATTATGTTTTTATGACTGTCATGTGGACACGGGAAAAGGGGAGGCAGGGGAAGACAAATAAGAAAAAAAGAGAAGCGGAATGTCAAGTTGTCTCTTTGAGGAGGGAGCTCACAAAAATGCGACAGTCATGCGTACTTGCAAATAGCGATAATCTGAGTGAGCACAGGCACCCCTGCAATGGGAAGGACCAAGTGCTTCCTCAAATGCAGTTTTACAGCCTCTCTTGCATGCAAGAAGGCTACAACCTCAGTCCTCTGTCCTTTTGGCTTTTTTTTTGGCCTGGGCAATTTGCTCTTGATCACACAGGTCAGGAGAAAGTAAGCTCAGCAATTTGACAAACTGCTTTCTACCTGGAAAGCCTCGCATGGCTCCAGTGGGACGCGGTGCTCAGCCCTTCCCCAGCCGATGCCACGTGCTTGTGGTCCAGCGATGACACCGCACGATCTTGTGGGTCGCAGCATCGCAATGGGCACATCACTGTGGGCCCAGCACCGTGGTTATTTGCAACTCACATCTGCAGGGTCACGTTGACCGATGTGTGTCCCCAGACCTTAGCTGGCTGCTGGAGTGGGCCAAGCCATCTTGTCCCCCATCCCTGTGGCAAACATCTGACCCTGCTGAGGCCCATCTTGAAAATGAAATTATTTCAGTGTGGGTCCCTCAGCTGGCTGATGCTAACAAGTTAAAGTGCTGTGACTCAGCCCTGGGTTGATGCCGCCATGCTGGAGCAGGAGACCCCATCTCTCTTACCCCATACTGCTGGATGTCCATGCCACTGGGGTTTGGCTCTCCTGTGCTAGTCTCCATTGGTCCCTGCCCTTCCTCCACACACTGAAACATCTCTGGAGTTTATCCTCCTGCCAAAGGGAAGAAAAATGGGAATTTCACTGAGTTTGTCAAAAAGAAAGAAGTTTCCTAAGCTGATCAGGGCATGGAAGGCAGAATTGAAGACTTCTCATTCAGTGAAGAAATGAGTGGTGATATTGGGTCTGTCTATCAAAGGAAGAGACAAGAGAGACAGATGAAAATGGAAAATCATCTTCTCCAAGTGCTTTTATTTAGTAAAATCCCTGCACCAGATGCCAGCTCTTTCTACAACTGGTCCTTACTGTGATTTTTCTTAGAGTTGTGCCTGAGAACCTCACCTTAACTCTTCAATATCTCTTGAAATAAAGCATGTACAGTCATTGCCGTCAGTGTACAGACAGGGCTCAACGCAGCACATCACACACAACGTGGTTGCATCCAATACTCTTACAACATGACAATAAGGGCCAGGTGCACATAACTAGGGTGCGTTTTCTTGTCCGTGTGTGGCCACGTGTTCATCAATATTGTTTTAGCCTTTCCTCAGAAAATGTCATTTTTGTCACAGGATTTTTTTGACCACAAGCAAACCATCAGACCCAAAATGTGCATCACAGTGCACTATGGGAGCTGTAGTTTCCTCTTGGGGTTTCTGAGGTCAGGAGGCACAGCCAAACCGTCTCCACAAGCACACCGCAAGAACAGCTTTCAGCCAAAAAGGAGACATCAGGATGGGCAACCAGGTGGCAGAAACAAACCAGAACGGGAAAAGCGAATTACCGCTGCTACTTTCAGCTGCAACATTTTCAGTTCCATTTTGACAGACTGAAAATGCTTTTGTTTTCATCAAAAGTCTCTGCAAAAGAAAAAACACTTTCAGGCAAGGATTCATTGTTTCCTTCCTTTCTGCTGAGTGATGGCAGATCTTGCAGAAGTCCCCAAGCATAGGTGGAGTAGGAGAACCACATAAACATAAGCTAAAAATGCAGCTATACTTCCTTCCCATGGAATATCATCAACTCTTGTAAATTCTGCAATGTGAGCAGCTGGGTTGGAGGCAGAGGGGAACAATAAACAACGCAGGAAGCAATTGCTGGCATTGCTGGAGAAGCTCCTGGAAACCCCAAGAGAAGGGTCTCCTGCAGTGCTCCAGGCTGTGTGCTGAGTCCATGTGGTCCCCAGGGCAGTTACAAGCCAGAGATGACAAGAAAGCAGAGACATGGAATAGCTGCTGCAGGGTCACCTAATGCATCCATGGCAAACCCATGCTCTCCATTCCTTCACACTCTGTCTGGAGACTGGTGTGTAGACACCAGAATAAGTCAAAGATGGGCAGCAACCTCTTGCTCCCACAGTTTGTGCCTCTTTTTCCATTTGCATGCTCCATGATGGCTGGAGAGAGTGGAACAGGCTTCAGTATAAATTTTTAAAAGCCCAGAGGTAGAGTGTACCACCTCTCCACCTGAGTGACTTATGGTAAGAAGAGGCATCTCTGAATGGAAATGTCATGGTTTGGTCTCATGCTTGCACCACTTCTTAAAATTCTTAGGGCAAAAGTAAAACGATTGCCTTTGGGGTTTCTCAGCAATGGGTTGTGTGTGATTTCTGAAGCATCGTGCCGATGCTCCTTCCTCAGTTGTTGGCAATTTCTCAGCATCCTTTTGGATGTAGCACAAAGGCAGTGTGACTCCACCACACAATGTTACATGGACTCTATCTCTTGTGCATCATCATACTCGTGTGCTGCTACCTAGAACGTGCTGGCAGGGATATCAGTTGCCCAGGTTGCCCCACGGCTCTTTGCTGGGACTGCACAGCCTACTCTGCCCAAACACTCCGGGACTGCTACGGGCGCCAGCCACTGTCAGGCCAACTGAGATGCGTCTACACATCTCTACTCCCTAGGTAGTCATCTGCTAAAATAGCTCATTTAGGCCATAGACTGAAAGTTGAGAGGAGACACGGTTGCTGTCTATAAATACATCAGGGGCAAGCACCAGGGAGGCAGTAGAGCTATTGAAGCTCAAAGACAATGTTGGCACAGGAACAAACGGGTATGAAGAGGCCAGGAATAAATTAGGCAAGAAATTAGAGAGAGAAGACAACCCTCTGAGAAAGTTTTCGCCTGGAACAGTCCTCCAGTAAGGACTACAAGGCACAAAGTGCTGTTCAGTCAGATGGATCTGACTAAATTCATGAAGATGTGGGGTGGATGCGGGGTGGCTGTATGTCACTGCTGTCTGAAACACAAAGGGTCGCAGTGTGCATCCAGGCGATCCTTTCTAGTCCCACATCCCATGTTCTTATGAATGTGTGGGTGCCACTATGTGAGACATGTAGGCAGAGATATGGCTGTAAATGCTACATTTGACCTAAGCGGTTCCAATGACCCATCAAAGTGTTGATGTTCATAAACTCAACTAAGAGGCAAAAAGCCCACTATAACATTTTTTTTGTGAGTTTGGCCATTTTCGTTACCTCTTTTGTGCTGATGCCCACCAGCATGCTACTGCAATATGTACTGATAAGGAGCCATAGTCCCTGGTCACCAGAGCTAGCCTAAGTCTTCCTCAAAGTGTAGGTAAAATTGGAATTCAATGCCTTGATGAGGAAGGGGTAGGACTAGACTGCTCATTCTGTGAAAAAAGGTAAGGAAATGGCCTGATCCTTCCAGAAGACCAGATGGAGAAAACAGTAAGACTCACATTTCCTGATGTCAAGATTCACTGAGATAACACATCCTGCCATGTGTGGTTACTAACACCATGTCACGCTCCCAGCTGTCCATGGACAAAGATGGAAGTGAAAAACTTCCCCAAGGTGGAGCAAAGAGAGACCTCCTTCTCTTTACATTGAGAATGGAAGGAAATCCACAGCACAGCCCTGACACGAAGCAGCACTAGGCATGGCCATGGGGTTGGAAGGCCATGCAGCCTTCCAGGCTGCTGCCCCATCTCACCTCCAGCATGGATAGTGCTAGACGAAAGGATGAAACCCCCTGAAGCCTCACTGCCCCACCCCAGGGGCTGATTTTCCCCCTCAGCAGGAGGAGCACGCTGGCATTCTCAGGGCTATAAACAGATTTACAAGGTCCATCATGCACAGGTGGAGTCACCCTTGTTGATGCCATGTCTGCTGCAGAAGCCTTTTCACACCACGTGCTCCAAAGCCAAGGGTGGGCAGAGATAACTGCAGCTCACTGTCTTGCTCATGCATAGGAATTGGCGATTTATGGGAGTTGAAAGGGGAGAGCCTAGCTTTCCTGATGAGCTCTGAACACTTCCCACCAGCTCTCAACTCCAACGTAAGACTAAGTAATAACATCTACTGGAAGGAAATGGTAGGTGCTCCAAACAACATATTTGCTATACAATTTTTTCTCCTTCTCATGCCATAAGAAAGCTCTGGTTTAGCAACTGGAGACTCACCAAAAGCCAGCCCCCATTATCAGATCATACTTTTGAAAAAATTGCAGAAGTAGGTTTGTGCTTAAATATGTGTGATGCATAAACACGTGATATACGGGTTCCCTGACATCCCTGAGATACCTAAACAATGCTCAGGTTCTGTAACTCAGGTACTGTAACTCAGATTCATTCTGTAAACACTTCTAGGCCACATTATCTTTCACATCTATTTTACTTAAGCTCTATTATCGCAGTCATCCCAAACGAGAGCCAATAAACCCTTCCTACCACACCCCGTATCATATGTTCCCTGTACACCTCATATTTAACAGACAAAATTCACCAGGGATGTTTTAATCTGATTTTTTTTTAAAAAAAATACATTTATAAAGCCAATTCAGGGCAGATGGGTAGGTGAAAAGTCTAATTGCTAAACTTATAATTAATATGCAGCTCTTAATTCCTCTGTACATTCAGGTTCAATCCTGGGAGTGCTGTTACCAAGCATAGCACTCATTGTATATATTTTTTTAATAAAAGTCAATGGCTCTTCTCACAGGCACAGAATCATCTTACATTAAACTCCACAAGCTCATCTTCTTCAAGTATTTTTAGGACCTTTCTGACCATTGGAGACTCTGAAAACGTGAGCAATTATGTTTAAGAGCTATTGGATGGAGGACCATCAGGAGAGAAGCCATTTTGTGTAACTCTCCTGCTTCCCAGAGAACCTCAAAAGGCTCCACCACATCTACAAGTGCACGTAGAGGAAAATTTAATTTAATTAAATTCACTTTAAAAACAGATAAAAAAGGCACTCTTACAGCTGTGCAATAATCAACTGTGCAATAGCCCATGTATTAGAAGCGTAATATTTACTCCAAAATCACTTTCACCTCAGATGCACTTTGTTTGCAGACTTCAGGAAGATGCTCCCACTCCTCCCAAGGCAGATGAAGGCAGGGGATGTTTGAAAGGCCTCTCCGTTCCGCATTGCCCAAAGACATTCGCCCCCTCACCGTGTGCCCTGAAGGAGAATAGCAGGAGCCCAGGAGCTAACCTCACACTTGTGAATTGAGACCATCTTCCCATTCCAGCACACGGCTCTCGCACATTTTTGTTTCGAAACGAAATGGTGTTAAGGAGGCCTTTGGGAAATGAAACAAAAATGGCATTTTATTTCTTCTTTTTTTTTCCTATCCATCACTTCTCCTCAAGACCTCAAGTCCCAGGATATCCTGCTTGACACAATCCAGAGCTGGCCCCTTCAGGCTCTAAATGAAGTCACTGCTTCAGGGTTTCCAGGCAGAAAGTTCACTGGAAGGGCCATGGGAGGGGTTTTGTCCTCCTTCCTAAGGAGGATGAGAAGTTGCAAGAGAAATCTGGATGCTGGTTGAAAAGGTAGGAACCAAATTTTGGCTTCTCAGCTTTTTGAGAAGTGGAATAAACCCATGACAAATTTTTCTTCTTGTGCCCTCATTGATGGTGTTTTAACAAGGTATAGCTTAATTCAAAAGCATCCACAGCAGCTCACAACAGTGACAAGAATAAATGAGCCATGACATTTCACTCCAAGAGAAGTAGATGGGGAATTCACAGATGGGAATTTGCAAAACTTATGAATTCCCTGCAGCCCCCTCCTCTCTCTGTGTTCATCTGAAACTCTCATTTTTCAGTTCCTTGTTATGACATAGGAACAGCTTTCCTTTGCTACATCAGGGAGTCACAAGAACGTGAGATGCTTAAATATTCTTGCATCGGGACATCTCCCATGTGCCTGAAGAAGATCCCGCTCTCCATGCCCTCCCATAGAGGACAACGAGCCCCAACTCTGCCCAGGCAACTGCCTCAAGAAGGAGGAAAGGAGTTGAGCCCTTCATGCTTTTCGTACCCCATAAGTAAAGGAGCATAGGAGAGGCACACACTGCAGCTGAATGTGTTTGCATTTCTGGAGGCATTTCTCCTCTTTATGATTATGCATCACTTGCCTGCCGCTGTGCAGGGGTCTCAGTAGGCGTATCTGTTGTGTCTTCAAGCATAACTATTGGAGCTATGTGGAGACTCACAAGTCCCTCAATTTCGCCCTCAATTTCGCCCTCAATTTCCTTGTTTTGCTTATCTTTCACGTGCAGTAAGGAGAAGGATCCACCTTGAAACCCAGTGACAGCAAGTCAGCCCATTTCAACCCCACTCAAAGCAGGCATGAACATGCAATCTGGAAATCGTCATCGCCTTGTAAAACTAGCCACTTATTTGAGGACCCAATAAGTCAGAGTTTGCTTCATATGTGAGGCTTGGCACAGCTTTCCTCCCAACTTTCCTATAGCAAATTTTAGGCTTAACACCTTTTTTTTCTGCAAAATTTGCTTTTGAGTGTTCAACTACTTTCCTGCTAAAGTTTGCCTCATGCTGAGATATGAAAAGAATACATTTTGGCTAAAAATTAATCACTGAGGTCAGAAAGTTTCTACAGACCTCGTAAACTCCATAGCTCTCAGTGATTAAAGGCCACAATCCTAAGGTTTCTCTTGGGCCAGCCTTTGACTGAACCAGGAATTTGGTTGACCACCATTCAGTTCCCAGTGGAGACTGTCACTTTGGGAGATATTTTACAATTTCGGATTCATTTCAAGATGGTGGCTCTGACAGAAGCATCTGTTGTGTTGCAAGGACCGTTGAGACAAAGGTTGATGCAGCAACAGAGCTCTGACTGCCATCCACTCAATGAAGCAGTGCAAGAAGGGAGGAGGGATCCTTCCACGTGCCCTTCTCCTTGGTCTCTGGTCCTCAACATCATAGGCTACCAGCTTGCCATGCCACACTCATTCCAGAGCATTGCAAGCTCATTTTTAAAAATCTTTTACCATTTCCCTCTAAAATCCCCCTCCTCTGTCCAGTGAAAGGTGGTTTCCTCACCTCCCGTGTTGGGATGCAGAGGGGCACCAGCCCCAGCGCAGCCACCTGGGAGCCAGCAGCGACGCAGGATGCCAGGGCTGCCGTTTCCAGCGCAACAAAAATAACATCAAGACTATCAACCTATTTCAGGACGTTTCCCTCATGCAGGGCCACCCAGCCAAACTATTCCAGTCTGCTACTGTACTTGCTGATGGACGCTGCCTGCGTGTGCCCGGCATACTGTACATTCCCTTGTAAGGGCTTGCCCCATTCCCTGCTATGCTCTGAGCTGTCATCTGGCTGTTTGCCCCACACCTGCTGACGGGAAGGTCCTCGCAACACCCACTCTTGAAAACCCACTCCTGAGGCTCCTGGGAGATCCCTGGCAGGCTACAATGGCTTCAAATCAAAGGAGGTGCTCACAGGGCAGAGCTCAGATGGCGCATCGTGGTCCTGGGGTGCAGGGTTGCAGTTCTCTGGTCATGCAGCATCCCATGTCGCAGACACGTGCTTCTCATTAGGAAACTGGGTCCAACACAGGATCCCCAACTCAGGTCTACGTCAGCCATCCTAGAGCTGGAGCTTCACTCAGGGTTTATCATTGCTGACATCAGCAATTTAACACAGCAAACCCAAACTTTTACAAGGTTCCCAAGGGCACTTCAGTCATCACTCAGGAGCAGGATGGCAGCAGGCTGTGTTGGTGTAACACCTTGTGAAATGGGTTTCTGGGCCACACCAAAGTCTGCAGGGATGAGTAATATTAATGAGGAGACCTTGGAAGAGAAATAGGTAAAAGCTGGTGTATATGGGACTTTGAGGGTCAAACCTTTTCAGATCTAAACCCAGAGTGCTACGGACTGGGGTGTGAATTCATCCTATCTCCCCATATTTTTAATAAGATGTTTCGCTGTTCCGTGCTTTCTTTACAGCCTGTGAAGACAATTCAAACTCTAGGTCTAGGGCATCTCCTCTCTCTCTGTCTTGACCTTAGAGGGAACTTAGGCCAGAAGCCACTTCAAAGTTAAGACCTGAGTTTGTGGGTGAACCTAAGCTGAAAATTCCAGTTTACCACCAAGGTGAACAGAGCTCCTACACAACACCCCTATAACACACTGAACCTGGTGTCTGCCAACACTGGCCTGAGGGAAACCCCTTGGTCAGCTTGCATGACAACAGGCTGGCTCTGAACTGTCTCTGGGGACAGGACTGCCTCCTCTGAAGCTACACACTTAATCTCAGTAATACAACTGTTTTTATTTTCTCATCTGCTTTTTTTCCTCACTGAAAGCATAGAAAAGATGGTGCTCAAACAGTATGTCATCTGTCCTCTTCCCCACCATGCTCTCTTCAAAACCTGCCCTGAATACAAGCTGCAATTTGTCTCTTGAGCTTTTCAAGGGCACATCGCCTCCATTGGCCTACATCTACCAAAGGCATTGGGCACCTAAAAGCAGGGACTTTCGGTGCTTAACTGAAAATGCACGTCTCAAATTCACGCAGCTGCTGATTACCCCTGGAGATGCCTAACATCGGTAGGGTCTTGTTAGTGGGCACCGACTCTTCCTGTAGCACTGCTTTTTCCTTCTGTTTTAAGGTTTTTCCTGCAAGAAAGTGTTTAAATAATCAATTCAAAAATTATTATGATTTTTCTTATTGTTATTCTTGTTATTCTGATGTGCAACGCACATCAAGCTGAAGAGCAACACGAGTACCGAGTCCTGGCAAAAGACACATTTCGGTGTTGCTCATTTCTCACATGGTGCTGTCAAATGCTTGGGTTTGGCTCTGGAAATGGATCCTTCATGAGTGCGAAGCACAGCAGCTGTGACAACTTTCGTCACAGGAGGCATGGAACGTCTGCCAAGAGCAACAGGAGTGTTTTGGGCCACGTATGGAGGCAACCTTGCAGCAGGAGATGCTGCCTGCCGCTCCAGCAGCCTGCAGCCATCTCACACCCATATCCGAGGAGCTGACAATATGACTAACCCACACTTAAGCGTGAGATTTTGCATCTAAGGAGCCTTTCCTGCTCACTTGCTGCAGAACCTCCTTCCCATTTGCCATCGGTGGGGGTAAGTCAATCAGGACAGTTAAGCTTTCAAAAATCAACAGAAGCTCTGCGGTTTTTGGCAGCGATGCTGTCCCCGCTGTCTCTGCAATACTGCTTCCAGAAATGCACAACCTTCAGTCGAAGGCACTGCTTGATACTGGGCACACCTTCAAAACTTCACCCAGCGATCCCAAACCGTCTCGCTGCCCCATCGCCCCGCGTGCGAATGAAGCGCTTTGCGAAATCTGGAAGCCGTTCCCTTGACCCATCAGATAAGGCTGCTGCAGGAGCCAATTTCTCGGCAACGCTCCTGGCCTGCAGCTGAAGCAATCCCTGCAGTAGCCCAGCCTGATAAAACTGCTGCTAGATTCCTCCCTTTTTGGCTGGAGATTTAATTTGAGATCTAGTATCCCACTGTGCACTCCCCCAGACTTCCAAAATGTTCTTCTCTAAACAGCCTTCTCGTCTCACGCTGCCAGGCTTTGAACATCTGGAGTCCAGACTTCATTGTCACTGACCCAGGACTCACCATAGTTCTCCTCCTCCAGCTCAAAATTAAACACATACAGTCATCCTGATCCCAGCGCAACCCTTCTGCCAGGTGGTGTCAGCATCCCACAGCACTAGGTCCAACAGCTCGTGTTGAATAAATAAAATAAAACAGTCCAGGCTCAAGGCGCCCACGCCAAATTTCTAGGAACCCCAAAAAAAACCTCCATGGTGTCCTTAGTAATCATTACAACCTCTCCACCCACATCAGTCTGAGGATTAAATCGGAAAAATCTATTATCAGGCTGCTTGTTTCACCCCCCAAGGTGGAAAAACTCCAAAATAGCCTGTGGAAATGGACTGTAATGGTACCTCTGCAGAAGTGTCGCAGCCGCTGTTTAAATCTGTACCAGTGGGAAGCCTCTGCAGATGAACACGCCGGTGGGTGTAATTTCTGTCCTCCGCCGCGTAAGCCCTTGCAGTGTTTGGAGTCACGGAGCCGTTAGGATGAAATGACAGAGGACAGACTGTCACCAGCCCTGTACGAAGTGCGAGAACCACCCTTTCCTTTGCTTTATTTGTTTCTGAGAAAGTTACCCAGCTCCATGCCTGCCTTGTGTGTGGTGTTTTCTGCCTGTGTGTCACCCTCCCCAGAACCATCCTGTAGACCTCTTGCAGCTGTAGACCCTTATGATGGCACAGGACCAAAGGAAGGAAAAAAAGATCCACATTATACAGCCACTTTGCTCTAACAAAAAAACTTCCTCTGTTCCATATTCTACTGTGCAACCAATTTGGAGTTTGTCTGCAGCTTCTGCTGACTTTCAGTGTGTCACTGGAAACACTCAGGAGAGTAAACTTCTGGCAGATAAAACCCTTTACCTCACCAAGACCTTTGCTTATGGAGCTTGTCCCCATCCAGACATCCAGCTTGCTCAAGCAAAGAAACTCTCCCGGTGAAGTTTCTCCTGCTCCTGATTGAGGAACACATCCTCATCCTCTGCTCTGAACCCTCAGGTGTAAATTAGCAGTAATGTTGCCCCAACAAGGAAGAATCTGGAGGAAACAGATTCTGGACAGATGTTCTGCTTTCAGAAGACAGCAAGTGATATCTATGCAAGAGCATATAAGAGAGGAGTGAGACTGCTATCTAGCAACCCTTGGGGGAAAAGGTCTGTTCCAGCTACTGCCAGCTTGATGCTATCAAGCAAAAGAGAGAAGCATGGGGAGATATGAATCCCTCCTTCAAAAACTCCTTCCTCTAGCATCACCTAACCTGACCCTTGCTGTATTAAAGATATAATCATTTTTGCTCGATACTTGAATACTAAGGTCCCATCCATCGCTGGACACTATGATGGGTGGCAGGACCATGTCCTGTGCACGTGTCTCTCCTCTTTAGCAATCACCCAAGTATCTCAGTGCATCTGATGTCAGTGAAACGGGCTTTAACTTTGGAGAGAGCTCTTGGGTGCCAGAGTGACAGGGCTGAAGAATGAGATCTGCTGCTAGAACTGGCGCTTGGTCAGCACTGACTCAAGAGAGGAAAATGCCGCTTGCTGAACCTCCAATACTTCTTTCTCAACAACCCAAAGCTCTTGGAGGTCTCCCATCTAAGTGCTAACCAGCCTCGCTGCCGCGTGGCTTTCAAGACCTCACAAGAGCAGATACAAGGAGGACGCTGCGCTGTTCGGACCAAACCGGGAGACTTCAATTTATAGAAAGGCCCTCCTGGATTTTTAATAGGTGAATACTGAATGTTTTATTTGAGTTCTCCTGCTTCAAATTCCAGCTATCTGTGGGTCAGTGTGTAAAACACGCAGGTTTGATTTGTGTGCCTTGCTGTCTGAGTGCACGGCTTTAAGTCGGGGGATCTGTGAACAGCAGGGAGGAGGAGGAGGTGGCTAGTCAAAGAAAAAAGATGTTGTTACCTTTACATACATTTAAGGGTGGTAGTTTTCTCCTGACATTACCTCCCAAGGTGATCTGCAATCTGCTGTCAGTGTACTTGTCCAGGCAAAAATCTACGGGCAGAATGTGGCATTTCAACTGTGTTGCCCCCAAGCCCAAAACACTCACTCAAAATAAATTGTGCCGAAGAGAAATCCTCTCCAAAAACTGCGCAAGAATTGGCATCCTGCAGGGATCTCTTTAACCCACCCCGTCCTACCAAAGACCCACACCGAGCTCAGGTTTTAT
Organism: Tetrax tetrax; assembly: GCA_009806455.1. Taxonomy (NCBI): domain Eukaryota; kingdom Metazoa; phylum Chordata; class Aves; order Otidiformes; family Otididae; genus Tetrax; species Tetrax tetrax. Next base: position 161,616 of record WHYT01015373.1, read on the forward strand.
GGGCCAGGGCTGCAGGCGCTATCCTCATCAGCTGGGGAAACAGGAGACCGAGCCTTGATCCTGCCAGCTTCTGAGCAGCCTGGCCTCGTCCAGCCAAGCAATTAAAGTATGTGGCTTATGCTACAGCTTAATTGGCTCGGGATCCCTGGCTAAAGGGCCCCTGAGAAGAGCAAAATAGCGTTTGGCAGACGTCGTGCATCCATCTGTCACTGCCCTCTGCCGGGGAGCGCGAGGGCTTCGGGACCACACGTGTCCGGTGTGGAATGAAGATGCTGGGGATGGAGAGGGGAGAGGATGCAAACCTGCATCCCCTTTCAGGTAAACTTCAGCTCTGTCCTGCACCACACAGACAAGATGAAACCCAAATGGGAGTGATGAGTGAGTGTTTTTTAACAGATTGCATAGTGAGCACAGCTTTGCTTATGTGTGTCAGTGTGGTCATCACTGGAAAGGCAGGCAGAGCTGGTGTAGGCGCGCGGAGGAGGCATTCCAGTAACAAAAGTTGCCAGATGGAGACCAAGATAAACACAAGGGGCTGCAAAAAGGCAAAGCATCCCCAAATACACAAGGAGGATGGCTGGCAAGACAAAGAAATCAAGGTAAGTGGTATCAGGAGCAGAGGAACACAGCACCACCACCCCCCACTTCCCCTTTTGGGGACTGGCCAGTAGCATAAAAATATCATGCATAAACAAGGAAAAAGAAAACAAGTGGTTTGGTTCTTACTTGGTCTCTTAAGCTTGGTGACCTTGAGTCGGGGGACCGGGAGCCACCGAGACTGTAGCCACCAGCGCTCCCCGCACAGCATCCGCCAGTTGTGCATTTTCACAGCTGGCGTACATGGGATCGCTGGAGGCTGAGTCTGGTATACGCAGTGATGCCGATTGACACAGTGAAAGAACTGACCATCAGCAAGAAGCCTGCTGGGAGTTTAGCGAAGTTTAGCTCTACAGTTCAAAATCAGCCTGATGTGCCAGTCTTCTAAACACTCCCATGGCAGCCATCTCTAATTCTGCCACAGATGCATGGGCGTGTGGATGGATGGTCAGACAGATTCATATACAACACAGGGCTCTGCTGGAAGAGGACTGCAGGGTCAGCAGTGTTTCCCTCCCTGTCTGCTTGCTTAGGTACCAACCGCCACCTCTCGTCTCCCCAGGGCAAAGCAACCACCCCATGACCCAGGCTGGGAGCTGTACTTACATCCATGGCCTGTTGTCTGTAGACTCCTCCTGTTCCCTTTGGTGGGTTTATTCGTACCAGAGACTGTGAGGAGCACAGCTAGTGACAGGGGACCAAAATTACATGGTGGCCATCAGAGATAATTGTCACTTACCTGCCTTGAGGGGTGGTGAACCCCAAGCCTCACACAGGTGCCTTATTCTGCTGCTTGCTCACGATGGGTTTGGACCCTCACTCACAACTTTCTTAGACTTGTAATACAGATTAGGGAGAAGAGAACAAAAATTGCCTCTCAAATGACACGAGAAGATACCCCACGCAATCCCAGCATCCAGCACGGGGCTGGAGGCAGGTTTGCAATCCCGGCTCTGACAGAGACTCAGCTGTGCTGGCTTCTCCTTCACTCTGAGAGCTCATAGAATCACAGAATGGTTTGAGTTGGAAGGGACCTTAAAGATCACCTAATTTCAACCCCCCTGCCATGGGCAGGGACATCTTCCACTACATCAGGACACTCAAAGCCCCATCCAACCTGGCCTTGAAGGCTTCCAGGGTTGGGGCATCCACAGCTTCTCTGGGCAACCTGGTCCAGTGCCTCACCACTCTCACAGTGAAGAATTTATTCCTTATGTCTGATCTAAATCTACCCTCTTCCAGTTTAAAGCCATTATCCCTTGTCCTACCACTAGATGCTCTTGTTAAAAGTCACTCTCAGCTTTCTTATCAGCCCCTGTTAGGTACTGGAAGGCCCCTATAAGATGTCCCCAGAGCCTTCTCTTCTCCAGGATGAACAACCCCAACTCTCTTGTTGGGAAAAGTATGACACTTGTCAGGAGCATCTTGCTTATGATTCTTCAGCCAGTCCACACACCCTGCAAGTGGACAGCCACAGCAAGAAAACGTGGATCAGAGCCATGTTTTCTCCAGCAGACAGCAATGGGAAGGTACAAGAAAACATCAAGGAGGTAGATATTTGGGAATCTTTCAACCATGAGGTTCTCCTCCTAAGCTCTAAGCACTAGAGAAGAGCTGAGGTCTGAAAGCACTATTCAGATCTGCTCCAAAACTTGTTAGCGTAATCCCTTACAGGGCTGGACCAGTGTTGTGATCCATACAAACATCTGACCTCCTTTTGAATTTTACTAAGTGCCTGGATTCCGCAATACTCCACAGCAACACGTTCCAGAACACAATTGCACTTTCCATGAGAAAACTGTGTTCAGATGCCCCTTGAATGAGGTGTGTGTGACAGAAAAAAAATACAATACAATCACATAAAACAGCGGGAGACCCTTACTTTGGAGAGCACATAACAGTTAGCTCATCTCAGAAAGGAAATCCTCGTCGCTGAGGCCAGGTCCTCAGCCTGGATTTTTCCTGAGCTCTGCACTTCTCTAACCACATAGCCTAGGAAGCACTGCAAGTGATAAAGAAGTGAAACCCACTGCTTTTTAGCTCTTCATCCCTCCTTTTCATTTTGAAGGAGGCTATTTCAGCACTGAGCTCCAGGATCTAAAGGCCACAGAGTTGGGCAGTGATCAATGGAAATTCTATCTGAGGGTGTGAAGGAAAAGAAACACGTTCGCACAGGGAAATCTGGCATCAGCAGAAGCAGCAAACGAGGCAGAGAAAAAGGTTTCCTCTCTCTCAGAGGGGGAAAGCACAAGAGCTATCCCAGCAACTTTTATGGACCACAGTCTTGCAGCCAAACCTGGGATCTCCTGCGTGCTGCAATGGACTTTATGAGGTTCCCCCCACACAGGCTCTGAAGTAGCCTGTTTCATACATTCCATTTGCCCCTTTTGATTTGTATCCCTCAAGCTTCATCTGCTGGAAGGAAAACAGAGCCAACAGCAAGCGAGGTGCTTCAAGGAGAGCTTGACTGTCAGCAGGACTGCCTGTCTCACATGGGTTTGAAATGGCTTTGGAGGAGTAGCAGCTCAACTTGTATAATCACAGCAGTGAGAGTGCAGGAGAGCATCCAATCACTGCTGCTATGGAGAAAATGCAAGACAACAGGAGGTGAGCATTGTCCTTCCATCCCCTTCCAGCCCAACCTAGTGATGAGGCCACGTTGTGTTTCCCAACACTAATGCGATTCCCCACTCATTGCTAGCAAGGAAGTCATCAAATCCATTGGTTGCCTCTGCTGAAGATGAGACTCTTGCCTGCAAAAACTCCCTGTTGCAATTTCAAGTATAATCTCTTCAAGCAAAATTAAAAACACCATGGATCATGCTTCTGCATCCCTAAATTCACTCCTAAATTTGTACCTGCAAAAACAAAAGCTAGAAGGTCTGTGAGCAGTAGGATTAAGCAAGCCTGGATTCCCACTAAACATCGCAGGTAGAGCTGGCTGACCAAAAACAGGGTGGGAAATTTTTTTTCTCCTTTTTCCTCCCCTACCCAGGTACAGATTTTTGCATTGTTTATGAAATTGTAATACCTTTAACAGCTCTCCCCATATGTAAAGTTTATTCAAAATCGGCCATGAGCTACTTTGGGGACCAACAGGCAGAGGTCACACTGCGTGACCTTTATTTCATCAGTAAAGCTATTAAAAAAAAAATAAATTAAAATGGGGAAAATCCTTGTCATTCAATGTACCAACAACTTGTTCAAGAACCAAGTGAAAGCCAGCTTCAGGCTCCGGCAGAGGCAAGACGCTGAATGGTGGCCCTGTCCCCTCTCGCCCACCGGCTGCGGGCACGCCTGCCCGAAGGCGCATCGGCAAAAAGCAAACCGCTCTCCTGTTGAAATGAAGACCCGAACTCCAAGGCTCACAGAGACCACGCAAAAGCAAGATTTGACCTGCTAAAAGATCCATCCATTTGAAACTTCCCCTGGTGCTCTCCTAAGGCAGTTGGAGGTATTCCACGGTTCTCCCACAGGAACCCACTGCCGGACCCGCAGATCCTCCTGGAGCAATGTCAGTGGGTGCACTGGATGAGTGGCCTCTACACCCAGTTGCCTCCTTTCTTTCATGCAGCCCTTTGATGAGATGATGAATTGAACATCCTTTAGTTCCTGCCTAACAGCTGGTGCAGATGGGAAGAGAAGTCAGAGGCAGAATAAAACTGCTCCAGGTGCATTCGCTTCATCCCTGCGTTTTGCAGCGGTCATCTTAGCACTGCTGGCTAGGAAATGATACGTTCTTGGCATGGGAGCTTTACACTGGGAAACAGCTCTGTCAAAGGACTGAAAGCCGCACAGGAATGTGTTTCATCTGGAGCTCTGTATGCTGATGACCGCCAGCTGCTAGGATGAACATCAGGATCTCCTCGCGGGTACATCAGGAGGTGGTTGTACTACCAGGTGTGATCATTTTACGGCAGCTCTGTCTTTTGTGGGCTGCAGAGAGAAAGGACAGCAAAGCTGTGATCTGGGAAGCGCTGTTGGGAAGGAGAGGGGTGGGACTTCCCCTGTCTGGCCCACATATGCTTGGGAATCAGCTTAGGGTTAAAAAAGGTGAGACCTCAGCTGGAGCAAGGGCCCAAAAGATGTTATTGCACTGCCATAACCCACTGCAGCCGTCACCAGCTGTAAGTAAACCAGTCCAGAATGGAAAAGGAGACTTGACTGTTACACGTGCTAGACCAGGGACAGGCTACATCCCCCAACAACAGTCACAAGCTAGGAGCAGGCATGTATGCCAAGAATAAATAATTTGGGGTCACATTTGCAAGTGTGTCCCAAAACAAGAACAGGAGCAGTAGGTAGGTAGTCAAGGACTGGGCTGAGGGAAAAATGCTTGAGTTTTCCAGGCCAGTGTTTTAACCGACAGTGTTTTTCCTCTCTTCCCCTCTCCCGTAATAAAGGTGGAAATAACACAGTGATCAGAACACTGACACAGGCTGCCCAGAGAAGTGGTGGATGCCCCATCCCTGGAAACATTCCAGGCCAGGTTGGACGGGGCTCTGAGCAACCTGATCTGGTTGGAGATGTCCCTGCTCCTTGCAGGGGGGTCGGACCAGATGACCTTTAAAGGTCCCTTCCCACCCCAACCATTCTATGATTCTAAAACTCACAGTAGCAAAAAGGCACAGGTCCTTCAAACACAAGGAAGAGGTTCTTCAGGGACATCGGTCACGGCAGAAGTGGCTGCAGTCCATATCAAGGGGTGAGCTCACGCCCTGCTGTGGCATCAATCAACGCAGCTCTCAGCCATGCAAGAACCCACCCCTCACCACACTTTGGTGGCTTCACGTGCAATGGTGGATACACTGCACACAGACTGAAACCCATCTCCCCCGTGTCACCTCACCTCACCAGCACTGCAAGTTTCACACGGCAGCTCCTCCAGTTGCCGCCACCACCACCGCAAGTGTGAGGAGCAGCTGAGGTAAAAGGGCCGGTTGAGAGTGCAATGAGCCACGGAGCAAATCCTCCCTGGACAGGCCGCAGGCAGGATTTAGCTGGGAAGTGTTTTACAGCGTCAGGGTCCATTGCATCCCTCGACTGCAGCTGGCTTCTCCAGGTTTCACACATTATTTTCACAGGAGGAGAGAGAAACTAAGGAGAAGTGCAGAGAACTGGTTTCCTGCAATTTCTGAGCCTCCCCTTTATTTCTACACAATGTGGAATTTCTTTTGTCCCCAGATCTCCTCTCCTAAGCTGACATTCCCAATCACCACTCAAGAAGAGAGGTAAGTTCAAGCCCTGATGCTCAAACACACCTGAAGATGCATCTCCAGCTAAATAACAACCCCTGCAAGCTGATAAATCACTTTTTCCAGGATTGTAAGTTTTACATCAGTTCAAGAGATGCTCTAATTTTGGCCATTTTTCAACACGCAGCTCCTTCTAACCAAGGATTTGCAATTCCCTCCCCTCTGCCCTCAGTGTCAACTTTAGCTACAGAGCCTGTCCCCAGTTTTATGCCCAGGCTTTGCTTTTTCATAACATGTCCTATAAGTAGAGTTAAAAATGCTTCAGGAGGAAGGGTGAGTAACTGCAACCCCAGCATCAGTGTCTAATATCATGCATCAAGACGAAAGGGTAGAAGGAGGGAGGCTGGAAAGGGCACTCCCTTCCTCCCTCCGGGGCAGCTAAATCCATCCCCTGCCCACGGTGGGATCAGCTGCAGCTGAAACCATCCTAGCTGGAGCTCATCCAACACAGTCTTCAAACTTTCCAGTGCTGGAAGACCTCCCGGCACAAGCCGTGCCAATACTTCTCTAATCACATGTCAGAAAAAAATCTTCTTGCTGAATCTAAACTTCCCAGGATGCTCTTGCATCCGTTACATCTTGTCCTTGCCCTGGGATGATGCTGAGGGAAGAAGGCAATCACTCCGTCATTGACCTTTTGCATCGTCTTCTCTGGATTAGTTGGTCTCTGCTCATGTATCCTAAAACCAACCATGTTTTTTGAGGTCTCAGGATTTTGGTTGCCCTCCAAGCCTCTCTGGTGGCATAGAGGACTGAGCCAGGCTGGACAGATCGTCATGCATTAGTCCAACTACTTGGAGATGGAGCAAGGCACAACACACACAGCAATGCTCCCTCTAGAGCTGGAAATGGTTCCCTTCCACAAGATTTCTGGAGTATACACATATGTCATTCAGGCTGGCAGAAGTCCTGCTTTTCCTCCAACACACAGTTCTCCTTAAATTTCTGCTCCACATTTCTGAATGCAAGGAGCTAGAACTGAAAATAATAGGAAGGGTTTCTCAGCCAGGGCACAGACAGCCCCTGTCTGTACCTTCACGTGCCTGAAAAGACCATCTTGGGGTCTACAAAACACAGAAGGGTTTGGGTGAATTCAGCAGGCAAACACCCAGTACCTTCACCCTGGTGCTAATGAATCCCTAACGAGCGAGGGGGTACAGCCCCAAAAGTCACATAACTGCTGGGTTTCTGCCTGGCACCTTCCTTCCTACGGCACTATGCCTGTGCGGAGCTACCATGGCTGGGAGTATTTTATTGCTCTGTGAAGCTGGCTCCTTCAGACATGGTCCTAAGCCTGTTGAAGTCACTGAGCCTCTGCATTTTAGTGAGCTTTGGATGAGGTCCTAAACGACCTCTGTGGCAAGTTCACAGCAGAGAACTGTGTAGTGTTTCCTACACTATTGATTTCAAGTCTTCTCTTGAAGAGCATTCACTGTGAGTACCCAACATAAGAGATGCATCTGTGACAGATCAAGACTGACTCAGGGCTACAAACTCGTGGGCTCAGGCTGCTCCCAGGGCTTAGTCCTGATCTCCTCTCCACTTGCCTGTAGCATCAGCGATCTGCCGAAACTGTCTCACACAGAGATGCATCGGCACTGAGATGAGCTGCAACACTAGCCACCACCAAACAAGCTCTGGTTTACCAACTATACACACCAAAGCAAGGAACAAATTTGAGCACCATACCTGGTGTCCTGGGTTAAAGCCAGGGCTGCCGAGGATTTTACACGCATCACTGTTTTCCTATCCATTATGGCTGCCCAGACATTCCCATGCAGCTAAATCACAACTTTTCTCAGATCCAGAAGATTCCTGCTGTCTACAGACCTCTGAGAATCATGAGCTACAGCCTGTATGCTCGTGAAGGATGGAGCAGGAGGCATCAGTAATCCTGTACATGCGTTCCCACATCCAGAGATGTGAAGTTGCATCATAAAAATCTCTGTCTCAAGTGTCTTCTTCCACTTTCTCATGCTGGAAGGGAATAAAATCCAGGAGAAATTCCTTCAAATGATACCAAACCCCAGTGCTCTACCAATCCTAGAAGGACAGATCTTCCGAGCAACCCATGGTTCTGCATCCAGCAGTAGCCAGAGCTTCAGGTTGGCAGTTAAAGGGCTGAGATCCGTTTTGAGGTCATTTCTGCAGGGCTCGTGAGTGCAATCACTGAACCAAGAGCGAATTACACCATGTACAAAGGAGAGCTCATTCCTGACCCCGCAGAACGGGACAGGTACCGTGCTGGGCTGCATTTGGGGCATCTGCCCCCAGACAGGCACTGCTAGGTGCTACGGAGGCAGCTTAGGCTCACAGCATCTCTGCTGCTCTGTGACTCGGTGCCAGTTCCCAGAGTAGGGGAGAGGCATGAACTTAAGGGAGGAAGCATGGAGACTCCTCTGTGTGCGGGGAAGGACCACCAGATCTGGCTGATCAAGACCATGAGGTGGTTCTTTGGAAGCTGCACAAAGCAGGCTCAGGGCAGGAGGTGGCAGAGACCTTGCCTGTTATCCCCAAAATGCTGTGTTGGATCCTCAGAGATTCAGGGTTTCTGGTAAAGGCGTTGGGTTTTTTTTGGACTGTTCTGAAGAGGTCTGATGAGTTCCTACCTTGGCAGGCAAGCTCCATGCTTCTGTCTTCACCAACCTCAAACGCAAATCAACCAGTTTTGTGTTTTTCCTTCTGCCCGGCTGGTGCAGCAGCATCACAGCTGAGCAGTAAATTTCCCTGTCCATGCAACCTGCAAACACATCCCAACCTGCCCCTTCCAGGCCCCAGGATCCTGAACTGGGCTGAGGGAGTAGAATAAATTCTCTTTGCCTAAATGCTCTTAAACACCAGAGCAGGGAGGAGGAGAATAAAAAAATACAAACATCCTAAATCACTAAGTGGTGTCTCCCACTCATTTTCCATGCAAACACCAGAGGAAGAGAAATAAATAAAGAAGGGACAAACCTAAATAGCTCTATGCAGCGTGTGAAGAATCACAATTATTTTTCTCCAGCTGTGGGCAGTAGATCCAGGACTGGTGCTGTATTCTGGTGACCCACCCGCGCTAAAGGCAAGTGGTGCTCTGCTCGGAGGACACAGACTGTGGGGACACAGTGAGTAGGAATGGGGACATCAGCTCTCCTCCCTCCAGCCCATGTAGCACGTCCCACCTCTTCAGATGGCTTTGCTACAGCTGTGCCCTCGGTCTGCACCTCACTTCACATGCTCCACCCCGACAGCCACCACCCACAGAAACATTTCTGTAGTGAAACGGGCTCACCACTGATGAGCTACCAAACACACACACACAAACCTGCTGCAAGACAGGGAGAAAGCTTGTTATCCATCCCTTGATTGTCACTTTGCACCCCTCCTATCCAAGGGATCTATGACCCATATTGCACTTAGCCTGCGCTCCTGGCTCTTCTTTAGATGCCCGATTTAGGAAGATTTGTCCCAGGCAAGGGACACACAGGTGCAGAGTCAGACACACAGGTGCTTTAGCAGCTCTCAGATATCCTGCCTTGGTCCAGCTCCCGGACCATCGATGGAGACTTTGACTCTGAGGAAAGGGAATTTAGAAATATTGTTAGATACAGATAGATAATACAAACTGGATAATAATATATTATTTTACTACGTTCATGCCCACACAGATGAAAGAAATTGAATTTGCAATCCAATAAAACATTATCTGATTAAAAAAAAACCTTGGCTCCTCCTGGAGAGTGCCAGGCCTGGGTGGAGGTTGATATTTGCCACCTTGGTTCATCCTTTGCTGTGCTGTGGCTGGGACAGCAGCTGACTGTATTTCATACTCAGCCATGGGATAAAAGTCCTTATCTTGAGCACCACTTGTGTGTTGAACAAGGTAAACAGCTCATTTCCGCAGCTCTCACTTCAGGCTTACCTTTCAGCACCCAGCCCACGCACGTTGCGTTACTGGTTAAGGGTTTGGGTTTTTATTTTCTGCTTTGATCCTTCCAAAGGGTGCACAGCAGCTGGAGGAGGACTTCGGCCACATGTGCACATCCCAGCTCAGCAGCACGATTCAGGCCAAAGCACTAGATGGGGCTACACACCTTCTCATCTCCAACTCTCCTGCAAGTATGAAATTCTTGCTTCGGGCTCAGCTGCCAGAAAAGCCCAAGCTGCATTTTCTGACCGAAGGGAGCCCTCCTTGGCACTGCTCTCACGGACCACTTCACCGCATTTGCTTTTATACCACAGTGTAAAATTCATCATCTCTTATTTGTGAGCCTCCAGGTCTGCTGTCTGGCACGGAGACATCTCTTTTGGTACCCAGGGATGTAGAATCATCGACATTTCTCAAGCAGACCAAGCGTGAGATGTTATGGGACATCAATGGCCAGAATTGTCCCTTCGCAGCAGGAAGTTCCAGCCCAGGATACCCCCCAAGTGTCTCCCCCAAGCTGCAGAGCTCCAAACTGGCATTCATCCATCCACTTCTGAGAAGCGGCCAGAGCCAGCAACGAGCCAGCAGAAATCGCTGGCTGGTGACACAGGGGACAGACCATCCAGGGGGGGGAAATTAGGCTTAGAAATGAAGCCCAGTAAAACCAGATGGGAGGAACAGTGACAGGCTTCAGGCCCTCGTGACCAGGCAGAGGAAAACCACTCGGGGTTTTGAGCTAAGCCGCAATCTGTCCTGATTAACAGCCCCTATAAACAGAAAAGGACTTGCTTAAAAATAACCCCAGATCTCTCCGCTCGGCCATAAAACTGAAAATGCCCACGGTCATCTTGGTACTCGACTGCTAGCACAAACCAACCCCTCTTCCTTTTTGAAGATTTTGCATAAAAAGGTGTGATACTACCAACTGCAATAACCTGCAAATCTCTTTCCCTGACAGAGCAGCACAGAAGGGTCATAAAACTGCCCCAAACCCGTGTTCTGATCTTTTCCTGCAGGTACAGCAACAGCTAAAATAAATAAATAAATAAATAAATAAATAATCCCAGCTGCTTCTCATGAGCATCTGCTCTCCTTGGCAGGAAGGAGACATCGGCCACTGATTTTTGCCAAGTGATTGTCTGGTTGTTTATGTTACAGCAGCCTGAAAGGCCCAGGCACGCAGTGCTACAGAGGGTCGATCCCAGCAGCTGCTGTCCGGCTGCAGAGGCATTGCTAAGGCCACACGTGGACGTTCAAATGAGATGTGAATTCCTGCCTTCTCCAGCCCACCGTCAAGGACCTGGTTTCCTTCCCCTCCAGGCCTGCTTGTCTCAAACCTCCTCCCCACTGTACCCCTTGTTTACCCAACTCCTTTTCTCAGATTTCTCTGCTGCAGCAGAAATCCGAAATCCTGAATGAAACTCCTTAACAGCCATGTGAAGTTCAGAAGCAGGCGCTTCTTTATTGCAGCGCTGGGTGCACAAGGCATCACTCCACCCAGCGTGCACACCTGCCTGGTCCAACAACGCAGTCACATACACATTTGATACACATATTCACTGGATTTATGAGAAATGTTATACATAAACATCAACTTTCCAAGAAATCATTCTAATACGTCTCCTCTAATTCGCGCATGCTCAGTCATTTGAGTCGAGGGTCTTCTGGTGGTCTCGGGACGCCCCCTCCTCAAATGCGTTGGTCGAACCCCTCCTTGAAATCTCCATAGATGGTCCTGAGAACAAGGTCATCTTGCCCTTGAATCTTCTGGCTTGAAAGTGATGGCTCAGAGCCCAGGCTGCATAGCTGGTGCCTCGTTCTACCACTCCCCAAACCACCCCCCGACACGCTGGGCTAATTTCTGATATAAGGATATGTCATATTTCTAAGATAAGGATGTTTTATGTTTGTAAGGTAAGGATATTTCATATAAAATTTCACCCATGTGACTATAGCTCTACGGTTAACAAGACTCACCCTACATTTATATTCCAGAATCATATTGATTAAGTATTTTCCTACTATCAATCATTGATAATATCACCGATTATAATTCTCCTGATTAAAGTCCTCGATACCCAGATGGAGATGGAAAGGGTAGGGGATTTCCTAGCAGCGAGCTGGTGTCCGTAACAGATTTGCAACGCAGCCTCTTAACCCCATAACAAATATCTTCACACCCCTTGGGCACAAACCATTTCCACATGAACCTCTCCAGTGCGTCAGCCTCCAGAGGAGATCAGAGATACCACAGCCCAGTGTGGCACACAGGAGCACAACGGGGCGGCAGAGAAGGGAGAAAAATGACATGAAAAACAACAAAACATATTGATGGCCCAAAATAAAGGGGGCAGAACCAAACGGGGACACAAGGGAAAAAAAACAATGAGCAACAATCCAGGTCTTGCAGAGGAAAAACTCTTTTGCAGCTTTTCTACTGGATCTACCAGGTCCTCACACACTCTCATCATTAACTCAGCTTGAGGTGGTGGTGGGGAAATAACTAGAGCTTCTGCAAAATGTCCTTTTTTTTTTTTCCTTCTTCTTTTTAAGCTGAGAACAGGCAGAAAGAGGTTGGAGAAAAGGAGATATTTGCAAGGCACCTTGTTTCTGCTCCCCTCTCAGGAATGGCTTACATACTCAAGGTCCAAGCTGGGGCTCAAGACTTCCTTGGGCCACAGCACCGTTATTTCAGCTACAGCAGGAAAGTAAAGACTGCTGAGAAAGAAGCATGCAATGCCTAGCACTGCAGTGCCTGCCTGTATTTATAGTTTTCCTTTGTCAAAACGATGGGGAAAAAAAAAAAAAAAAGTTTATTTTTCTGCAACTTGCCCATCACATTCCTGTTGACCCTTCGCAGCCCCTTCCAACCAGCAGCTCCAGCCCGTGACTGCTGCCAAAACCTTTCCAGGCAACTGGAAGCGCCTCCTTTCCAAGGCCAGGGGTCCTTGCTGCCCACGAGGAGGAAGCTGGAGTGGCTGCACTGGACAAGAGGGCTTTGTTCTCCTCAGAGGCACATGTAGGTGCTTGGAAACAAGTTGGTTTTGGCTCATGCGCAAGAGAGGCAGGCTGTGAGAAGGAACGACCAGGCAGATGACCCCAAAGGGAGGTCAGCCCTGCTCAACCCTCCAAGCGGGAGCTGCTCTAATTCCAGTTCACAGGCTGGAAAATGCAAGTGTTAACAGGTATGAGAATTTCAATCAAGATTCAATCACAGGAGTTCTTTGTGCATCATTTCTTTGTGGTTTAACAAGTGCTCCAGCAAGAAGAAAAGGGTCAGTCAGCTGGAACAGGCAGGTAGCTGAAGAGATTAACAGTCTACAGGTGCTGCCTCTGAAGTCTCCACCTGAAAACCCAGTCCCACGAATTCCTAACTTTGCATATGAATAGAAACCACAAAAGTTGTCACAGCACCACTGGCTTAACACCTGCCTCCTACCTTGGCCATCAGGGCTGCCACTGATGGTGTTGTGACCCTACAAGTCACTCACACGTGGTAAAGTCTGAACTCCAGCTTGTGAGGAACACATACTAGGCCCCCACCAAAAGATCCCTTGTTGTGCTTGAAGGAAGGCAACTTATTGTATTCTTTTTAGTTAAAAAAAATGTTGGTTTTTGCACCCAAGTGCAACACTTTTGATACAGAGAGGTGCAAGGAATACAGGTAACTGGTGTGGGGAAAATGAAGAAAATAGCCAAGGAGGCAGAGAATACTGGACTCTCTGCTTGTAGCAAGAGCACTTCTGTGTGCAGACATACAGGGAGTTCTAGGTGTGATGTGACCAAGCCCCTCAGGGACTTCGTGAGCGGGTCACCTACCCTCCAACAGCTCATGAGACGTGGGGCAAAGCTCACACTGAACCACTCAAACCTGCTGTGACCAGGATGTACCTACATTTGTCTACAAACGTAACTCCTAGAGCTTCAGGAACTTTCAGAGAATTTCTACTTATCTCACCCGAAAGACTGTAACAGATAATGCAAGTACTTACCAACCACTCTGAATTCAAGGGAGGACAAAGTTGAAGTTGTGTTCCCTGCACAGGAACCACAAAAAAATTCACCATCAGAACAGGTCAGACACAGAGAACCGTGATAGCCCCTATGCAGAGGGAAGAGTTACAAACAGAAGTTCCCAAATTCTTTGCTGACTTTTTAAGCAAACAGCATTAAGGCATATCTACAAGGGATGGTGCAGATGATTTGCAAAGCGTAAGATCTGGGCCACAGCAGCGCCGACACGGGCTGAGTTTTTGCTCTTACCTCACCTCCAGCAAGACTGAAGCACAGACCAGAAGCTACAACCTGTCTCCAGCATTGAAGGAGACACATCCTCAAATTTAAGACCAGTGCCAAAACCCAGTCTGAAACATTCTCATCCACATTAACCTGAAAATCCTGGAAGCCTATGATATGGTCAGTGTTCAGGTGGATTCTCTTTTCCAGGCACCAGAGACACATAACTCCACTTCAAGTATTAAAAAGGCATAAATAAAAGGAGAAAGAGTTACCATCAGCCACCAACTCCCCTCTGCTTGAGTGGGATGTCCAGGATTGCATCAAGACTTTCAGTTGGACCCTTAAGACACGTAAATTCCTTAATAGAGGAGGCAGAATAAATCGCAAACTGTGAGACAAATACATAAGTAGAAAGTGGTTTCATCAGTTTATTGCTTTTTGCAACCTGAACTTTGCTGCCATTTCACGGATAGTCAAGTCTGCACAGGCAAATTCAATGCAGGACACACTACGACGGAGAACAATGTTTTATACAAGCCATAAAACTGGTGGGGAAGCAATCTAATCCTGCATCAACATAATTTGAGAATTTGACAGTAAATACAGCACCTCCAAAAAGCTACTGGCATTTACATCTATCAACTGATTATTTTTCAGTTACTGAGTAAAGCAAACCGGTGAGGGACCGAGTGCTCTGAAACACGTACTTTCAGTGTATTCAGGATGTCCTCCCATCACAAATGTTCTGAAATCTTCCAAAACTTCACTCATACCAAATGAAATTAAGGTACTTTGCTTCCAGTTTAAATACCAGGAGAAAATAATTAGCACATTTTAATATATTAACTAAAAGACTATCTGTATAAAACTCTTCACATATGAAATATTTTTAAATTAAACAATATAATTATTATACTTACAAGGAAAACATAGACTAGAAATTTATTGCTAGTACAAAAATTAATGTGTTTCACAGAGGAGAAGTTAGGCTAGTATTATTGCTATAAACACAAACAGTGCCAGAGACAAGAATCTGATTTGCAAATTTGCTCACCATCCACAACGGACTGTCAAGGACGTGTAGGAACACGGGACTTAAAGATGAGGTCCACAACTTTCTTCAGAGTTATGCTTTCAGATCAGATGTCATTTTATTGCCTTTTATGGCCAGAATCAGTCTGCTGCTCACGCTTTCTAACATTATCATTCTTTAGAACTTCTCTCCGCTGGGGGGGAACAATAAAAAAAAAAATCCCAACCACCCTAATCCTGCTTTCACACATCAGTATTCTGAAAATTTAAAGGTACAACTACATTCCTATCTCAGCCCATAACAAAATAACAAGTGGGAATGTTCACCATGTGGAGAGTCTATGACTACAAACAATGTTTCCAGGTCAAACTTTGATCAATTTGCTAACAAGCTTTTGTTCCCAAATAAAGCATCTTTCACATACTGCAGATTGTATAACACTACTCAGTGCAAACACAGTCATACCTACTGCTCTGCTGGTAAGGAAATGAAAATGGACACCAAATCCTGCTTGCAGTTTTGCACCAGTCCAGTTTCTTTGCAATACATTGATTTCCAGTCACAAGAACATATATTTATAGCTTTTTTTTAAAATATGCTGCTTTCAGCAGTTATCTAGCTCACTCCTAGATCATGCTACTTCATCAAAGTTATTTTCTTCTTAACTTACACATACTCACCCAATTGCTGACTTAAAAGGTGATCCAGGAAAACCAAAAACTCTATCTCTCCCTTCAATTAAATAATCAACACTAAGAGTTCATAAGGGTTATCATAATTGTAAACTATTAAGGTTACAATATCTGTAATTAACTGCTAAAAGATCATAAAGTGAACCCACGAAAATTTTAGCCTGGTCAGATTCTGTTATTGCTAAATGGAAGATTTATACAAACCAGTGTTTTATAGAACCAGCAATTCTCAAGTCACTCTAAAAAAAGAAGGGCGGGAAGGGCAAGATTTTGTAGTAATGCCACTTCTTGAATTGGGGTAGCTGAACTCTGCTGCAAAACAAGTAGTTAGAAACATCTATCTGGGTCTTAAGGAACAGAAATTACAAAAGATCTGATTCAGGGGAAAGTCTCCTGCTGGCTAAACCCTCTTACAGTGTGCTGTGGGCCAAACACTCCTCATGATAAAGCAGGATTCTAACCCATTAATGCATCTGACACATTAATGCATCAATGATTTTAATATCAACCACGAAGGCCAAAGTACTTACCACTCTTTTTCTTCACCTCCACTCCCACACTTCCCCCTCCACCCACCTCAAAAAAATTAGCACAAAACTAAAATATATGTATTTGAGGGGGAACACAACGCACAAGTTGCAAGAAATGAAAGACTTGAGAAGCATACGCCTTTCTTTTCATGGTACGCATGAAAAGGAGTCCTACACCAAGAACTGGATCAACAAAGACAGTAGTTCAGTGGAAAATAAACTCTTGCACGCTGTTAGGCAACTCAGGCTAGTGTTGTGCGTACTATATCCATCCGAAAACAAAAACTCTGCTTTTCTCCAGACAACTTAAAACATTAAATATTTTAAATTGATCTTTTTCAACTCCAACTTCTATTTACACAGTTATCCACAAGAATGTGCAAAGTAAAATCTGACATCAGAAAAAATTTATAAGTCCAACAAATTGAACTTGACATTTAAAAAGGCAGCAGAGATTCTAGGTCCATTCTATACACATTTTGAAGAACTACTTGAGACAGTGAAAAGGTTGTTCCAGCTGAACCTCTGGAAATTTAACAAATCCAAATCACCTTGCTCTTCAATCACTAGCTGTCCTTGCCGCAGAATTCACAATGTATCCCACCAGTGAGGTCTTTGACAACTTTTTCTTTGATCAGTTTTTGCAGGAATTTTGTTTCGCTTGTCACATTGTGCATCGTTTGTCCGTTCATGGCAGCCATGCAGAGGTTGTTGTAATAGTGCAAAGGCGTGCTGGGCTGGTCGAGGTCATATCCAAATCCTGCTAGGCTCACTTCATCACATAAATGTGTGGCCAGAACCACTGCTGTGACCCCAATTGTAGGTACATTCTAAAAAAAAGAGGGAAAAGAAGCCTGTTGAGTTCAAGTATATTCTCCTTCGTCAGTTTTATAGACACTTTACAAAAATTTTGTATTTGTCTATTCCCTCTCCTCACTTAAAACTGAAGTCAATTAAACAATCAATTATGACTCAAATAAATTACAACTAAAAATACATTAAATGATCAAGTAAAACGAAAAACTTAGGGCCAAATACAAATACAACTTGAGTATTTGCCTCTAACAAGACTTTTGGCTGTCAACTCTAATTTTTTTTTTCTGTGAAGGCAAAATCATATGTATTACATATCATATATTACTATGCAGTTAAACTAAAAGGAACCCTTGCTCCAAACACTCAAACAACTCCTGACATGCAGTTAAATTCGACATTTCTTGACGTATGCTTACTCTTGTCTTGAGCAACAGGCTCTCTAACAGCATTCCTGACAATATGACTCTTCACTGGATAACCCGTGAAGAAGGCAAGTACACTACGACACAGCGAAAAGACAGGTACCTTGGTATGTTACGTTCTTTCTATAAATTAATGTGAGAAGATCCCTCAAACATCTGTATCGTAACACTACCATTAAACACTTTCACACAAAAGGTAAAAAGATTATTGTTATTCAGTATTTCTCATAGGTCAAGAGAACTAGTGACGTCAAATTTCTCAAATAATTAAAATACAAAAAATGCACTGTATAATTAAACTGAGCAATTTATCACTCCATACTGCTGCTGGAGTGAAGGACACGGAGGGAGGCTGTACCCAACAGTTGCTATTAAGCACACTGGCATACATAACAATTCCAGTAAGTTGGAAGGTTGCTATCACTGGCCTGGTTTCTGTACTCTCTCTGCTTTCCCCACAGCTGGAGACATCTGTCCATAGCTGATTGCTGGTTTGACTTCACAGAGTGGCTCTTAACACACTTAACATACTTCAAATGCGTGTTTTGAATATTTAACACCAGTCACAATGTGAGTGAACACATACTGGAATGAATTTATGTTGCATCTGAATGCTTTGCAAAACGGGCCATTTCATGTCAGTGTGCACATGCATAGTATCTTATCTAAAAAGGACAGCTGAAATCCTACTTTGGCTTGCATTAAAAAATACAAGAGTCCTTGAAAGCACATTAATTCCCCTATCACTTGAGACCGGCTCTGAAATTGCAGAGAAACTCCGTTGAACGAAGAGCTCAACACTTTTTTCAGTTCTTTATTTCACTTTGTATTGTATAGTCTCCTTCTCCTAAAAGGAAGCTTCTTACCTTATCCCAACCCCAGAATTTTGATCGAGGTTCAGGGAACTGTAAAATGTCCAAAGCTGTCTCTTTGATGATGACTGGATTCAGAATCCGAAACTGCTTCGATGTAAGAGGAATTTTCTCAGCAACCTCCTTCCAGAAGAAGAGTCGCACCCACAGAGGCTAAGAGAAAGAAAAAAAAACAGTTCAGCAAAGGCAAACAGACTGCAAAGTGTCTGGCAGACAGTATACAAATTAAAGAATTCATCAGTAATTCTGAGAAATTCAGGAAACAATTTATAGCTAAGGTGGGTTCAGGAACACAAGAGTACAGCTCAACTGACCGACCCAAGAGAAGAAAAACCTTCTAAGTATTTGGAATTGCATAGAGGACAGCAGGGAGAAAAGTTGTTTATTCTGAATATTTGACGGCACTTTGAGTTTAATCAGCCACCGGCCCCTCCAGGGTCTTCGTACTTCCCCCAGCACAATGGAGCATGCAGTAGAATTTAAAGAAATGGGAAAGGGAACTGCAGTTTTCCATGAACATTAACCAGGCATTCTGAAACAAGCGCTAGATTTAAAATAATGTTACTCAGGCTTTGAAGTGAACAGCTGTTGTTTGACAGCAACCACCTAGTGATAAATGAAACACTTCAGAAGAGGATTTACACAAGACTCAGCAAGCTAGATTCTGATCTCGTGCCACTTGCAGTCAAATAGATGCATGCTAATGGAAAAAACAAAAATTAATCAGGTTCATTTTGCAAGTCTTTCCATGTAATCCCACTAAGCAAATTATAAAACTTATACAGCTGCAACATAGACCTATATTTTTTAAACAGGCTTACTGCTACCCTAACATACCACTCTACAGCAGCTTAAACTGATCAAATCTAGGTTGCCATGGTCCTGTCCTCCCACCTGTGCTCTGCATCAGTTTACTGAAGTACCAGTGCCTGCACAGAGAGCTGATCCAATTGAAAGCCCAGTACTTGAAAGTAGAAGTATGTTTTCAGGTCACAGAACCACAGAGTGGCTGAGGCTGGAAGGGACTCTGGAGGTCAAGTGGTCCAACACTCCTGCTCAAGCAGGGACACCGAGAGCTGGCTGGCCAGGACCATGTCCAGATGGCTTCTGAATATCTCCAAGGATGGAGACTCCACAACCTCCCTGGGCAACCTGTGCCAGTGCTTGGTCACCCTCACAGTTAAAAGTGTTTCCTGATGTCCAGAGGAATCCTCCCGTGTTTCAGTTTGTGCCCACTGCCTCTGGTCCTGTCACTGGGTGTCACTGAAAAAAAGCCTGCCTGTGTCCTCTTTGCATCTTCCCTTCAGGTACTTATACACATTAGTAAGATTTCCCTCTGAGCCTTCTCTTCTCTAGGCTAAACAGTCTCATCTCTCTCAGCCTTTTCTCATAGGACAGGAGCTCCAGTCCCTTAATCATCTGGTATGTTTTTCATAAAGCACATACTTCAACCTTGTAACTCACTAACAGAGGACATTGAAGATGACAATTCAATTCCCCCAAAACAAACTTTAATACAGAAAGCCACCCTTGTACTAATCATTCTTCAAAACCAAACCTCAAAACATTAAATAGTCAGAGCGCTTGTAAAACAAGTTACAGATTCAACTCAAGTTAGAAATCTGCTAGTCATCAGAATTACCACACTGCTGCAGGGAAGGCCATCGACCAACATTGCCTGGTCAAAAAAAAAAGTCAGGGAGCAGAAGTTCGTTAACCTGTGCAAATTCATGCATTCAGGAAAGTCTCCCCTCTACAAAACAGATTATTCAAAACAAGGCAATATCCCTGCACACACTCTCTGGACTAAAGTAGCAGTAGCCGGTCATGGTCAATATTAAATACACTTTCCATACGTTCTCATGGTATAAAAATCACAGAATTAAGAAGGGAACTTGGAGTACCTAAACTAGTATGTATCAAACTGTTAGAAAACTTGACAGGCTTTCTTCTAAATCTCTCTCAATAATTTAGAGCATTTGTTTTCAATCTGAGATCACAGAAATCTAGCTACTGGTTTTCAACTTGCAGAAATTATCCGCCTGCAAATTAAAAGAGGTGAAACCCATCAATTTAAAGAGAGTTTGGAAACATGGAATTCTTCTGTCAGTTCCTTAGGAATCTCTGCACTTCTTTAAATATTCAGTGAGAAATAAACGACCTCTTAATTTTGGAACCATACACAAACATGAAGTAACACCTGTGATGCTTCAATTACACATGTAATGTATGCCTATCATAGCAGCACAGACTTCAGCTGTTAAAAAAATTTAAAAAAAAATAAAAAAAAATGGACAGGACAAGTGTCCAGAAACCACATTTCTATTTCAGGCTCTGCAGAGTTGAACAAGTCACTTAAACCTGATGTGAACTGAATTCCACTGTTGCAAATCTCTTAAGGACACCAGCTCGCTGCTAGGAAATCCCCTACCCTTTCCATCTCCATCTGGGTATCGAGGACTTTAATCAGGAGAATTATAATCGGTGATATTATCAATGATTGATAGTAGGAAAATACTTAATCAATATGATTCTGGAATATAAATGTAGGGTGAGTCTTGTTAACCGTAGAGCTATAGTCACATGGGTTAAATTTTATACGAAATATCCTTACCTTACAAACATAAAACATCCTTATCTTAGAAATATGACATATCCTTATATTAGAAACTAGCCCAGCGTGTCGGGGGGTGGTTTGGGGAGTGGTAGAACGAGGCACCACCTATGCAGCCTGGGCTCTGAGCCATCACTTTCAAGCCAGAAGATTCAAGGGCAAGATGACCTTGTTCTCAGGACCATCTATGGAGATTTCAAGGAGGGGTTTGACCAACACATTTGAGGAGGGGGCGTCCTGGTGACCCCCAAGACCACCAGAAGACCCTCGACTCAAATGACTGAGCATGCGCGAATGGGAGGAGACGTATTAGAATGATTTCTTGGAAAGTTGATGTTTATGTATAACATTTCTCATAAATCCAGTGAATATGTGTATCAAATGTGTATGTGACTGCGCTGTTGGACCAGACAGGTGTGCACGCTGGGTGGAGCGATGCCTTGTGCACCCAGCACTGCAATAAAGAAGCGCCTGCTTCTGAACTTCACATGGCTGTTAAGGAGTTTTATTCAGGATTTCAGTAACACCACTTTAGTAAACACTCAGTATGTCCTGTAGCCTGGTGCAAACGATCAATATCTGCAGGTAAAAAAGTGTTACTGTCAGCATGGGGCTTCAACATGCTGGTACCAATTGTAACTAGGAGATGTACCTAAAAATCCCATGAAATTAAAAAAAAAAATCCTCAGTATAATAAAACAGGAAGTAACAGATTAGTCAGCTTCCTAAGCATTAGAAAAGAACAAACAAAAATTCCAGGCGTATAACACTGCCACATTACATACCAAGGTTTCATTTTTTACCATCGCTTGAAGCCAATTGAAATCAACGCTTTTAAACAAAACAGCCACAAACAAGCTATCCGGAGGGTACTCGTGTTCAGGAAGAGGGGCTCCTTCTGGGTAAGTCATCCGTATAGTAGTTTTGTTACCAACGTCGTCTGTGTATCCTTGAACTGGTGCATCATTTAACCTACCAAAAAAAAAAAACCAAGAAACCCCACAATGGAGAGAAACTGTTTTTAACAAGCATAGGTTACAATCTCACTAAAACATCAGCCGCTAAGCAAAGAACTTGTATTTGGCCCAGAGATTTTTAAAAGGGCAGAGTACAGTGTTGTCTCCGTATCTCCACATTCCTCGCCTCACACACTCCTCCATTCCTTACCTTTGAGAGGAAGCCAATGCCATTTCTGGATTAACTGGCACAAGCGGAAAACTTCAAAAAGAAAATTCTGAACAGAAAAGTAACTTAAAACACCATTGCAGAATTTCATATTCATTGCCTTGTGCCAACTCAGAGAGGCTTAAAGAGGAAGAAAACACACAGGAAGTTGCCTGCATTATCTTTATATCTATATACACACACATAGATGAGTATTACAGATAGACAGACATCCCAATTATCTCTCCAATGCAATGTAATGCATCCTGTGGGTTTACATCATTCTAGCTCATGAAAAATTTCAGATGCTAGCTCACCACTGCCAAGAACGGCATCAGCTCCATCAGTTCTGCAGAACAGCCTATGTGCCACCAACTTTTCTATATCAACAGAAAAGTCACCTTCATGGTGCCAGTCCGAATTTCGGAGACCAGTCAGTGCCCATTCTCTGCCCCTCTACGTGCTAACAGGTTTATTTACCTTTGTATAAGAGATACTGACTCACTGTATCAAGTCTTCCCTTTTTAGAGGAGCAAGTCCTAGTTTACCAAGTAACTTGGGAAAGTGCCTGTATTAAATTTGTGACTTTACACGATTCAAAATAGAAAGAAGGAGGGTTCAAACAGTAATGTTCAGAAGGCATGAATACAGACCATGTGTTCATTTAACTCAGACATCAGAAAATACAGGTAATGAAAGGAAGCACGCACCGATCTTGTAAAGATAAGGAAAGATAAGCATGCTCTACAGTGTGTAAGCAAACTGTACACTGAAACATCAATTAGTTTTTATTGTGTTTGAAATAGCAGTTATAAAAAAAATCCTTCAAATAAGCACCCTAACTACGGAGGAAAAGGCAGAGATGAGTCCTAAAGCCTACCTCTGAAAGTTTAAACACATGAATCGGTAAAAACAGGATTGCCTATGGTTTCACTGGTTTCTGTCTCATTTCCGTCCATGCTTTTTCTATCTGAGGTCCACAAATAATTACACTGAATTCCTGTCTTGGGAGCATGGCAATTTATTTTGCTCCTAAGACTTTGAATTCCATCAAGTCAAAGGTAAATTTCCCAAAAGCACTTTCAGAAATAGCCTTGTGAGTTGCGTAGATGTTGAAAATACTTTCACTTTAAAAAACAAGGTCAGCTCAAAGTTAAGTTGAAGTAGTTGGAATCCTTATATGGAAAATACGTACCTTATAACAATATCAAACTGATTCAGCAAGTGACCCAGCTCCGATCCATGAAGAATTCCACCACTGCCAACAACAACACAACGCTTACAGTGTTTTGACTTCAAATCTTCTGGTAAATCATGCTCAGGTAAGAGTTCAAGGAGATTTTTAAGCTTGTCAAAGAACTTGTGAAATCCAAAAGGAGGTTCATACTTAAATAAAGCTTCATCTTCATTTATATTTTTTCTTACAAAGGGAGGTATGTCCATGCTATATTTCTCTGCAAATAACTTCCCCATTTCTTTCTTCACGTAAGAAGGTCGGCACTGTTCCTGCAGTGCAGCGCTGGCATGCTTTTGTGCTCTCTATAACAGAACCCACATTATTTCAGTCAAGCAAGCTAGCTCCAGGAACATACAAAATCCTCTTAATGCAACCCACCAAGGGACCACCAGCAGTTTAGCAAACACAGGGATTTATAAAGAAAGCGTAAACATGGAAAGGTAAGACATTTTAAAGCATTAATTCAAACACAGATACTAACCAGTGCGGGGTGAAAACCTGCAAAGGAGTGCCTCTCCATCCAACTTAAATTTGGATAGGAGTTTTTCTAAAGAATAAATCAGGCTAGTAAGAGAGGTAAGTGAAAATGAGCCATTTGAGACCACTCGTACTGTTATTTACAAAAACAGATTAAAAAAAAAAAAATCTAGGCATACCTCTACCCATCTAATTCAGCAGCAAGTCAGCAAGTGGAATTTGACTCTGCAGCTCAACTGCATGACCTGAGTTTTGCCTGCAGGAGATTTTACCAGAGACATATCCACTGGGTAAAAGTTCTGTGAAATGGCAGGCTGGACTTGCATACCAATCAAAATGAAGCAACAATTCTTCTGTAAGTATTGCTGAAGTGGTATTGCTAATGACTAAAACATAACTTTAAGAGGAATCCAAGGTAGGGGTGTTTTCACCTCTTCATCCAAAGATGAGTCACCAAAATACTACAGTTCCATATTGCATAAAATGATTAAGCTGCCAGATAAAACTACACATTCTATTCATGTATGTTTTTTAGAAATCCATAGTGGCAAGCTGGTATCTGATGTGAGGAACATAAGAAACAGCAAAGGTATTTTTATCAATTAAAATCTTTTTGCATGTTCTACTCCCTGGTACAACTCTGCTGATCTTTCCTCCATTGTAATTAAAAAAAAAAAAAAAAAATCATGAGCAAATACAGGAGTCAGTCAAGATTCAAACCAGTGCTAACTCAGTTCCCCTTCTGTATTGTTTAGGAAAGGGAAGTGCACATCTGGGTGCACAAGAAGGGAAGTTGTGCTGCTTTTATTTTATATTTTTGAAGCAAGACTGTTCTATAGAACTGCCTCTTGCCACCATTACAAAGGTCTCTGCAAGCCTGGGCATAAACACCACATTTCCTCCTGGGCAAAACAGGACTGAGCAACTTCATGCTGTACTTAGCCAGCAAGAGCCAGTCCATCTTTGCAAGAGCTTGATTTTTATGCCTGACAGTTGTGTATCCTATCAGTAGAAATTAATGTCAATCACTTGCTAACTGCCCCAATCAATCTGCAATCAGCTACTACCTAACCAGACAAAGAGCAACGCTATTTCCTCATCCTGCATCTAACAAACAAAATTAATCGTGAGACAGCAATAAACACAGTCCATACAGTCTTTAGGTTTCCTTGGCTTAAGGTGGTAGTTGTTTGGAAGCCAAAATAAGTTATTGAGAAAATAAATAAATTAGAAGGGGAGGCAGAGAGACTCAGAAAGGAAAAAATGTGTACTGAAGAAGATGGGAAGTAAGGGATAATGCACATGCAGCGACGCTAAGACGAGACTTAAATCGGGGCTTCTGCTGTAAGTTGTGTCTTAGTATTGAGACATTCAAAGAGAGAAATGTAACAACTCCAAGCCAAGGCAAGTACTGTTTGTCGTGGTTTAGCCCAAGCCAGCAGCTAAGCACCATGCAGCCGCTTGCTCACTCTTGCCCCTCTGCAGGGGACAGAGGAGAGAAAATACAATGAAAAGCTTGTGGGTCAAGGTAAGGACAAGGCGAGATTATTCAACAATTACCATCGTAGGTAAAACAGACTTGACTTGGGGAAAATTAACTTAATTTACTAACAACTAAATCAGAGTAGGATAACAAGAAACAAATCTGAAAAACACCTTCTCCTTACCCCTCCTTTCCAGGCTCAGCTTCGCTCCTGAACTCTTTACTTCTTCCCCTTGAGCAGCACAGGGGGATGGGGAATGGGAGTGGCAGTCACTTCATCACACATTGTTTCTGATAATCCTTCCTCCTCAGGGGAAGAACTCCTCACATTCTCCCCCTGCTCCAGCATGGGGTCCCTCCCACAGGAGAGTCCTCCACAAACTTCTCTAACACGAGTCCTTCCCGTGGGCTGCAGTTCTTCAGGAACTGCTCCAGCGTGGTTCCCCCACAGGGTCACAAGCCCTGCCAGTAAACCTGCTCCAACATGTGTTCCTCTCTCCACAGATCAGAGAAGCCTGCTTCAGCGTGGGCTTCCCATGGAGCCACAGCCTCCTTCAGGCACATCCACCTGCTCCAGCATGGGATCCTCCATGAGCTGCAAGTGGATCTCTGCTCCTCCATGGGCCTCCATGGTGCTGCACGGGAATTTCTGCTCCAGCACTTGGAGCACCTCTCCCCCTCCTCCACTGACCTTGGTGTCTGCAGAGTCATTCCTCTCACATAGTCTCACTCCTCTCTCCACTGCTGTTTCACCCAGCAGGTTCTTCCCTTCTTAAATATGTTATCACAGAGGCACTACCACCATCGCCGACTGGCTCAGCCTTGGCCAGCAGCGGGTCTGTCTTGGAGCCAGCTGGCACTGGCTCTGTCAGACACTGGGGAAGCTTCTAGCAGCTTCTCACAGAACCTTCTGCGAGAAGCTGCTAGAAGTTTTGCCTTTGTCTGGTGGACTCAGCTAGGGCTAGGGAGGACTCATCGCTGGCCAGGGCCGAGCCAACTGGTGTCAGAATTGTCAGTGATAACACCTCTGTAATAAAGTAGTTAAGAAGGGGAAAAATAAAAAGAAAAAAAAAGAAGTGAAGAAGCAGAAGCAGGGCCAGAAATGGGGAGGCGTGAGCCTGGTGGGCCTTGTGGCCCTCACCCTTTGGCCTCTTCCTGGGCAGCCATCTGGGCCCGATTCAGCCCAGCCCACCTGCAAGAAGTGAAGAGAGGAGACGATGTGAAGAGAACCACAGAGTTGTCTGCCTGAGCCAACTGTGAAGAATTCCACGTGAGAGGAACGGCTGCAGATGCCAAGGTCAGTGAGGAAGGAGGGGGAGCAGTAATGCTGCTCCTGGCAGAGATTCCCCTGCAGCCCGTGGTGCGGCAGATGGTGAGGCCGGCTGTGCCCCTGCAGCCCATGGAGGACCCCACGCCGGGGCAGGCGGGTGCCTGAAGGAGGCTACAGCCCGTGGAGGATTCGTGCTGGGGCAGCCTGTTCCTGAAGGACTGCACTCTGTGGAAGAACAACTCATGCCAGAGCAGTTCATGAAGGACTGTAGCCCGTGGGAGGGGCCCCACAGCATGGGGCCACATGCAAAAACTGCAGTTGAAGTAAGTAGGTGCTATCTGAAACAAATAAATGAACCAAGAGCTGCACCCTGCTGCACGTTTGCCCTATGATTCCAAAAACATCTGAGCAACAATAAGGCAAAGCAGACTGTAGAACTAACTTCAGTAAAAACTAACCTTTGGTTTACTGTGTTGAGTTTGGGGTTTTTGGTTTGTTTTTTTTTTAAATTATGTTACTTCTTATTTGCGTCCATTTTCTGATCACCAGTGTCATCTGCTGTGACACAACAGTATGACAGCACATCTATTTCAAATGTTTTTCTTAACAGTCACAGTTATCTCATTTTACCCCTAAAAATCCAGTTTCTCTATGCACTTCTGCTGTCACTCCACAAGAACGAAAACCAGAAGTTCTACATGAAATGAAAAAATATACTTCCTCCTCACAGGATAATTTCAGCACTCTAGTACTTTATTACAGACCCATATAACTCTTATATTGTCAATAACTTTTTTTAAGCCAAGTAACAAAAAAAAAAAAAAAAAAAAAAAAAGAAGGAAGGAAGAAATACCAACCCTTACACGATCGAGGTCCACATATGACATTTTTGTTCTGTCACATTCTTCAGGGCCAAAATGTAATTTAAGGATATAAAGGAAGCACCCTCCAACCACAAACAGGGCAAGAAGTCTAAAAACAAACAGAAGGATACAGGGGCAAGAAAGAGTATAAAAAAAATAATTATATTTTTCCAGCAATCCATCAAATGTTAAGTGAATATTTTAAAACAAATTTAAGGTAGTTGAAGAACTTCAGATGAATACTTGCATTTGATTCAAACTAAGAAAAACTACTGCTTTGTTCACTGCAAATCTTTCACAACTCTCCAGAGCTCTCCGCAGGAAAGTACAAGCATATATAGATGCTTTGATATGGAAAACGTTGCATATTGACACTCTGATTTATGCAGTTCTATGCCTGTATCATACAGTTTAAATGTATCTCTGATAGGTCAAAGAGCTCTCCTTACATAAAGAAACCAAAAGTGATTTTTGTTTTCCTACTTTAAAGGGCAACTCTATTTTGAAATATGTATTTTCACGCAAGTCAAAAAAGGATGGAAAGTCAAATTGCAAGATTTGGGGCCAATGGCCACCACTCACAAGCAAAAAACTTTCAACCTACCGGCAGGCCAGAATGCAGAATTTAGATGCTTAGGTTTATACCAAGAAGCCTAATTTAGGCATTCACATCCTTAAAACGTGAAGAAGAAGAAAAAAAATCCTTTAAAATTAAACAATATAGATCATCCATATTTTCAATCATTTCTAATTCCTAAGGAATCTCACTGTTGATCTCCAAATATTCACTTGGC
Organism: Tetrax tetrax; assembly: GCA_009806455.1. Lineage (NCBI taxonomy): Eukaryota > Metazoa > Chordata > Aves > Otidiformes > Otididae > Tetrax > Tetrax tetrax. The sequence continues at coordinate 189,881 of WHYT01015373.1, forward strand.
TCATTTCATGCGTAAAGTGATTTGCAAAATTTACATTATTTAGTTAGAGTTGTGGTTGTTGCTCAAATACATAGTTTGAGCTTTATTATTGATTTTCATTTCCTAAGGTTTCCTAACAACTGGACATTTGTTTAAATGTCTTGAAAAAACATACAATCTACTAAGTGTTCAGTTCTTGAAACTCCTTCAGATGAAGTTTATATATGTTTCCAAGATTTTTTTTTTTTTTCAAAAAGCTTGTACCATATGGGCTAGCAGATGCAATCCTGGCACTTAATTTGCACTGCGTGCTGCAAATAAGGTGGCCACTGGAAAAGCAGCACTGTTCTCGCATCTGATTTAATTAAATTTTGTACTGCTAGGGGCTCTAAAGCATGTTAGGCTGCACCCCCTGGAAATTGTCTGACTGGCAGTCGCTAAACATCCACTGCCCTTCATTTATCAGACTGTACAGAAGTCTCAACATTGTTGCTTATTTGGATACAAAAGAGACTGGAAATACTTGTGAGTGAAGTACCAGGATCTCACATTGGCTTGGGAAAAAGCTACTGTTACCAGAGAGCCTAAGCTCCTCAGTGTTTTAGGTGCCCCAGGGAAAGCTGTGTGCCTAACTCTCCATTCAGTTCCTGTTCCAATCTCATCCGTGGCTTTTTGCATCCTTTTTTTAGCTGTCCAGGCCCGGGGGAGAGGAACTGACCTCTGTATCGCAGTGACAATGACACTTACTTGCGAGTACCTTTTAAAAACCAGCTTGGTCTTCTCATCTTCATGTGCAGCCACCTCACACCATTGCACAGGAGGTGAACAATCACTCTTCAGCTTCCTAGAGTTACTGTCACTCAGCATTGCTGTAAAAAAAAAAAAAAAAAAAGAAAGAAAAATTTGCTATAACATTATCTGAATGGACAAAGTTCATAGGGCATCCAGTGACTGTTAACCTACCGTTTCCCAGAGAAGACTGTGATTCTGGTTATTGTGTCAGGAATACCGAATCGTTCCTGACCTCCCCGTGATCAGTAACATGCTCATTTCAGATGCATTGCCAAGACATGATTCTAAAAATACGTACGTGTTGCCAGGGATAGGTCTTTGCATTCTTCGTAAGCCTGAAGTCTTATAATTGCAACTGCATCACTTACTGTCGAATACTACTGTGTGATCTTGGTCAAATACCACACTCTTTGAGCAATCCCAGCCCGTTAGTTTTGCCCTGAAAGGAGAAGTGATATGGGCAAGGGTTTTTCCTGCCTTACCCACCTCCAGAAGCAGCACTCCCTTTGACAAGCCAGCCGTGGAAGGGTGCAGCCTGACCCACCACAGTGGAGGATTTCAGCCTTACTCATTCTCTTTGATCCCAGTGCTTAACCGTCTCTGCTCTCCACCGCAAAGATGTTCACACTCTTCTGTTCTCTTGCCAAGATCTCTGTCACAAGAACTTTTTTAAAAAGCAGGGCTAAGGGAAGGCTTTTATCTAGGAATGATCTTCCACGTTCTCTTTTCTGCTCCACCTCCTTTTATTTTATCTGGCGATATGAATAATTTGAACAAGCCTGTACTGCTACTTCAAAACATCACTTGTTTATCCAAACACCAGGATAAAGGAGCTGATGGGATGGAAGCGTCCCCTCCAGATCTCAAATCCAGCCCACTGAAATTTCAAGGATATCTAATTCAGCAGATGACTCAAAGTCAGTCTCTCTTTGTGCAGTCACGCATCATTTCTCAGTAACAAATTTGATATACGTGGTAGGAGGTCAAAAGCCAATTGTGAGACAAGGAGAGACAAAGCATCCTTTGAAGGGTTGTCCTTTGAAGAGAAGACAACGGCTAAGTGATACTTTCTAGAGACACCTGCAAGTGGTCACAACCCACAAAACAGAGTAAGCTGAGAAGAGGAAAAAAAAAAAAAACCCTAATGGTTTTTGCCAGCAGAAAACTTCACCACTTACCTCAAACATAGGTAACTTGGTTATTGTGATACCACTAAGAACCTCAAATTACCCACCTAGCTGTATTTATTAATTGCACAGACTCTCTGAAATGTCACGTTTGTTTGTGGGCTTTTGTCACAAAGCAGCAACACCTTAAACACCACTTTTTAGCAGATCTGAAAGCACTATACAAACCAAGGTCAGCAGAATTACGCTTGTCTTGGAACAGGGTAAACCAAAACCCAAAGGGTAAGTGACGCCCCAAGGTCCCCCAGAATGCTAGCAGTTAAGCTGGAAATCAAATTCAGCTCCAGTCTCCCACACAAGCTGCCAAGACACAAGACATGAGGTCACAGGGAACCTGTCAAGCCTTACAAGCTCATCATTTTCTCAGAGCATGCGGACCACAGCTGGCTTTCACTTGGAGGTGGGTCCAGTACACCTGGAATAGACTCCCTCAGGGGTGGAAACACGGCCCCACCATTTGCCTTGGTAGGCAGGTAAGATCAGGCTGCTAAGATTGAAGTTTCCCAGATGGACCTTGACTGGCAACAACACAGGGGTGACCTATGGCAGGTCAGTGGGCCCACGACACCTCAGGCTATCAGGGAAGAGATGCAACGTACAAATGGGCTGATGACTGAGGAGTGGACTTGACTATGGACACTACTGCACGGGTTATCCATGAATGTGAAACATGCGCTGCAACTAACCAAGCCAAACGGTTAAAGCCTCTTTGGTATGGAGGACAACGGCTGATGGTGGAACCTTCAAAAATCAGGATACACATTTAGCAAAAGCCACCTGGTTAGTCAACACTCAAGGATCCACCAATCAAGCTGGCCATGCCCAAGCAGAACTTTTACATACTGTAGAAGGGGACAGAGTCCCTGTGGTGCATGTAAGGAATATGTTGGGGAAGACAGTCTGGGTTATTCCTCCCGCGGGACTGCTCTTGCTCAAGGACCTGGATGTACTTGGTGGTTAATGCAGGAAGATGTGTACCTTAAGGAGATTTGATTTTAGGTGAAAACAGCCAATAATTTGAACTGTATGTTATCATTTCTATAGTTATTATATGTCATATCAAAGATATTCCAACAGGATGTCCCTGCTCCTTGCAGGGGAGTTGGACTAGATGACCTTTGAAGGTCCCTTCCTACCCAAACCATTCCATGATTCTATAAGAATCACCCTGATCAGTGAAGAACGAACTTTGATGAAACTGAGCAAGATGTAGCAGCAATGGAACCAGAACTGGCACCCAACAACTTTCTTGAGATAAACATCTTCAACTCGCAGACCATGAACACAATACATCAGCCAAACCAGATATATCAGCTGCGAGCTCCAGATGCAGCATGCAACAACCCCACACTATGTACCATTTCTCCTGCCCTGAAAGACTTATGACAGATGGAGCCCAAAGTCATGGACTAAATGAACACCCCAGACTTCAGAGGCATGGCCCATAGATTGAGTGAATGATATCTGTGCATACATATATGATGTAGATGATATGGAATAAGGTGTGGATACTGTCCTGGTTTCAGCAGGGATGGAGTTAATTTTCCTCTCAGTAGTCAGGTATGAGAAGAATGTGGGTAAACACCCTGATGATACCAGACCGAGGACACTGTCCGGATTCCCAAGTCTCGCTAATGTGTGCGTGCAGGGAGCTGGGAGGGATGCAGACAGAATAATTAACCTAAACCTTGCAAAGAGAGCATTCCATGCCATAAACGTCACGTTCAGTATATTAGTGGGGGTTGCCTGAGGGGAGCACGTATCTCGCTGGCATCACTCTCTTTACCTTGCTGGTGCTCTTTCATTGCTTTGCTTGCTGCTCGATTTCATTTTCCGTGATCGCTGCTCAGGATGGGCTGTATCAGTCACTGGGACATCAGGTGGTGAGAAATTGTGTATTGTTCATTTTGTACACTTTAGTATCCTTATATTTTGTTATTATTGTCATTTTCCTTTGCTATTCTAGCAAACTGCCTTCATCTCAACCCATGACTTTTCCTTTCTTCCCAATTCTCTCCCTCATCCCACCATGGAGGGGGAGAGTGAGCAAGAAACTGTGTGCCAGTTACGGATCACCAAGTTGAACTGCTCTACATTGAGATGTCCAACACCAATCTAGCCAATCCAGCAAGACTTTCACAGTCACCTTATATTCCAGATACCACACACGTCCTTCCTGCCACACTATGCAAACAAGACAACTAAGCACTCCTCATTGTTACCTGGGACCCAGTACCTTCATACCAACACATCCTGGAGACAACAGGTATCCGCAGAGATCATGTTGGCAGCACACACAGGGAGCAGCCTCAGTTCATGGCACCTGCCAGCACAGCCACATGTGGCACACAAAATGAGCAGCAATCAGAGGATGCTGCGGAGGAGAGCATGAAGAAGGCCTGCAGACCATGTGGAACCTCTAGGGTTGTTCCACATACTACAGAGAGTACCAACAGCCAGATCACCTCGGAGCAGATTTGCTCAGACCAGCACAAACAAGAGGCACTCAGCACTGTTTGGAAAAAGGGAAGGGGATCGCTCACCACCATGGATGGCTTATTGCACAGAAGTGATTGCTGAACGTCACATACGCCTGATCAACAATGTACAACACAACAGTAACTACATCTGTCAGTTCCTCGGATCTCTACATACACAACTGGGGAGAAGTATAAAATGGAACTTTTCTTCTTTTAAAGAGAAAAAAATCGAATAAAATGCAGGAAACAAGCTTCAGTCATTTTCACTTGAGAACAATGCCAGCCATAATTCTTTCTCAGGGGAGCAACATAAAGAGGTAACTTGATCACAGCCTACAGGAACCTAGAACAGAATGGATTCTGCACAAAAGAACCAGTCAGACTACATATCAGAGGATCCTGCTACCAAGGAATCATTGCAACAACATACCAAGTGACATCAGGAGCTCTGGCCCTGGTACCGGTAACATTTATGAGGGAACACACTCCAGATTAAGCACTTATTTTCCAGTAGTTCACAAAGTTTTACAGTTTGAATTACAAGGGTAAGGTTAAAGCCTCACTGCCTTTGCTTTGCTCAAAGCAGGTTTTCACTTCTTTGGAAATGAGTCTTTCCCATTCTAGGATCCAGGTTGTCATTTGACACAAAGATATGCCTGTGCAAGACAGTTCGATGCATCTAACATTTTTTACTGCCCAATGGCACTAACGTACTCCTGTAATCATCCTGCAGCACAGAACGACGTGGCCCATCTCCTCTGCTGTATAAATTGTCAGAGAGTGCTATGCAAAAAGCATGGTTTTAACCATTCCAAGGGTGAGAATTTCCTACTACAGAACTGTAGGCAGAGATCCTACAATGGAAGCACTTTTCATGAAGCCTTTCAAAACAAAGAAAAGGGAAGGCTGCAAGAGATCTGAAAGATGGAGAAGGAACTGAAGAGGTGGAAAGTGATGAAGACAGAAGAGGATTAATGAGGAATGCAACGCTGCAATAAACGAGCACTATCAAAAAGTCTTCCCTGTCTCTGAGCAAAATAAATTCCAATCATCCCTAAATGGCTGCTTCACTCATCCTGGATGTGCAAAAAGGGCCAAGGAAACACAGAATTTAATTAATCACCCAGTACATCTTTTCTGAGTCCAACTCTTAGTACTCAGTATGCTCAATAGTTTGTTTAATTTCTTTATATAACTGAAATAATGTCAGTTTTCATTTCATTTGTAACAGTTCACTTAGGTTGACTTTAGTCAGTTCTGTTTACTTCAGACAATTCCTTTCTTCATCAAGTCACCATATCTATCTATTTGTCTAAATATATTAAGTCAAAATACATCTGTCCAGCACAGTATTTTTTCAAATCACTCAGGGTTTGATCCTGCACTCTTATCTAAGTCAAAAAGCACCTTCCATCGGCCAGAATGGCCTAAGAGGGCTCAGAAGAGCAAGGTCAGCAGTAACAAGCACCTGAGAGCACACCCTTCCTACAGTCTTCCTTCAACAACAACAACAAAAAAATCTATGAATTTACAGAGAACACCATAGCAATTAAGAAACCAAGTACCAAAGAAGACAAGCTGTACCTACAGCATCCAGATTTTGTTGTTTGCATACAAACAACACCACCTTGTTTGCATACAAGCAACACCTGGTGTGTGCTAAACACCACCACATCCTCTCAGAAAGCGGCAGTGCTACGGTTGTTTTGGCAGCCATAAATGCAAATGTCTCAATTTGCGTACAAAAGATGTCTCGGCAGTAAAGCTGTCTTACAATCACATTTTGCACTGACATTTCCATAGCTACTCATTGTGGTGTAATTAGTGAGGACTCAAGGGACTTAAATTTGCTTTTCATCTACTGAACTTAAGTGATCTGTTTAAAGCTGCTGCGAAAGCGGAATTGTCCATCAGCAGGAACACACTCCAAAGCTTTTTGTGGTGCTATTCTTTTCACCATAATTTACTTTTGTCTCATTGTTATTCTTAAGTAGACAAAATTTCCACACTTGGAATATTTCAGAAGCAATTAATTTAAGTCTTCAGGATGTCTTTTTACGTGGGAATACGAAAAAGCAGTGTTTGTCAAGTTGTACGTGATCACTGCCACACCCTGAAAATTGCATTTGGTTACGTATAGCACCTGGATTTACCCAAAGACAAGGACTCTCAGCCCCCATTGTTTGAGTGTCAACAGTGCTATCAGGCATGGAGACATCAGACCAGCCTGCATGTGAGTGCAGAATTAAGCACATTCCTGCATCCCTCACCATCCTCTCATTAAGCCCCCACAACCATAATCCCACACAGGGGATGTTTCCACTTACCTCCTTTGCCCTACCAACGTTCCCATCTCCCTACACACCAAGAGTCCAGTCCAGCCTGCGGGGCTGAGCTCAGTATTCGATGTGGGCAGGTACTGTTCCAAAATAACTGTCCACGCAAGCAAGGACCAGAGGCACAGAGGAAGCACTGGCATGCCAAGCCACTGTCCATGTAGGAGCTTATCCCCCAGATCTACCCAGTATCTGCACGTGGGCAGTTACCTGCAACATGTAAACCTACCGGCTCTTATCCAAGGGGAAGCTAACCTAGGCAAGCCGCTGCTGAAAACCCAGCAGGACAAGAGGCTTCTTCTCTTCTACAGTTGGATAGCATCTAGCACAACATGATGTTGGACTACAACCGAAGCTCCTAGGAGCTGAAAATACAAATTAACTTTCCCTCTCGCAGTACCACCTGGAGTAGTGGAAACAGCCAGCTTTACAAGTCATCCACAGGACAGTCTGTATCAAAGTCTGGCTGTTCAACACAGCCTTTGAAGTTCACATGCCAAGATCAAGCAGCTTGCAGTTTAAAGCCCACAACTGACACCTGAAAGTCACACCTGTATAAATTAATCAGTAATCAAGAGCAATAGGGCTTCAGCAGGCAGTGAAACAGAAGGTTAAACAAGTGCAAAAACACCCCAAAACACTTGCTGGTTTCATGCCCCCTCCTCTAAGTCAGATACACATAAATTCCTTATGAAACATACTTTCAGAAACAGTAAATGATAAAACAACAGCTATTTTTGAGCAACATTTATGTTTCAAAAGAGAAAGGGGAAGTTAAAAGGCAAAGAAGGCATTTTCACATGGGATAAACTTGAGCAAGAAACTCTTCATTGAGATGCTGTGCACATGATCAGCAATGAATTCTGCATGAACTTCCTGTTCCGAGGCTTTTTCAAACAACAACAAACCCCACAGACATACTGCAAAACTTAATGCAAGGAGTTAGAAGAGTACATTTAAGAAGACTTTAATCAATGACAGATTGTTTCCCAGGACACATTTGGGGAAAAGAAATGACAAAAATTAAACAGCTACACCACCGATGTCTACGATTACTTGCAAGAGTTGTGCCCATAAAAAGACTACACATCTTAATCTATCCTCATTATCGACCAAACAGATTATACAGTAATTTTCATTAAGGCTTTCAAGGCTGATACTATATTTGAATAGAATGTTACTAATTTTATATAACAACACAAAGGAGGCTCCAGAGGAGGCCATGAAGATGATCAGAGGGCTGGAGCCCCTCTCCTGTGAGGACAGGCTGAGAGAGTTGGGGCTGTTCAGCCTGGAGAAGAGGAGACTCCAAGGAGACCTTATTGCAACCTTTCAATACTTGAAAAGGGCTGATAAGAAAGATGGGGAGAAACTTTTTAGCAGAGCCTGTTGTGATAGGACAAGGGGTAATGGTTTTAAATTTGAGGGAGATGGATTCAGACTGGATATACGGAAGAAATTTTTCACAATGATGTTGTTGGAACACTGGCTCAGGCTGCCCAGAGAGGTGGTGGATGCCCCATCCCTGGAAACATTCCAGGCCAGGTTGGCCGGGGCTCTGAGCAACCTGATCTGGTTGGAGATGTCCCTGCTCCGTGCAGGGGGGTTGAACTGGATGGGCTTTAAAGGTCCCTTTCAACCCAAACCACTCTGTGAAAAATACTTTGGTAAAATTTATAGTTAGGATTAGTTTTGTTTGCTTCTGCAGTCCTGAAACCCACAGCGATCAAAGGTAAGGACTGAGATGTAAAAATAGAAAAGAATGGTTAATTGGGTGGTAGTTTTTGTGGGGGTTTTGTGTTGTTTTTTTTTTTTTATTTAAACAGACGTAAAAAATGTTCAAGAACCATCTGTTAAGCAGAGCCTTTCAGTTAAAGAAACCTAAGAATATGTAAAATGTAACCTCTTTATTTTCCGTTCTTTTCTTAAGAAAGTCTCTCATTCAGAAATCAGGATAAAACTCTCCCAGTTTCCTCCCACATCTTCAAAACCTGTTCAACTCTGTAATGGGTAAAAGAGTCTTGATCCAGGGGGTTTTCAGTAATATAACTTATTGCCAATTAATACACCTTCTAATTACTGATTCTAATATTGAGAAAAAGAAAACAAATTATCTAATCCATGAGTAAATAGCTTTCCTTCCCCTTCCATATGCTAAATTTAAGCCAAACACTTCTCCTGCCTTCCTTCCTTGTCTCAGTTTCTCTTATTTTTGCCGTGAGTTACAGGGAGCCGCTCCAACCTCTCTGGAGAGGCAACAGGCAGTGCGGGAGCTTGGGCTCATACGCATAATGGTTTCTGTCTGCAGCTCCTCTGTGATTCTCACTGAGTTTCCTCTGCTCCTCTCTGCTTCTTACCAGCTTACCTGCTCTGGCACAGGAGCCCCACAAGTCCCCCAGGGATGTCCCTCCTCTGGGACTCTCCCTCCCAAGTCTCCTAATCAACTTCATCATCTCTTCATTGGAAACAATAAACCATAATGAAAGACATTTTGCAAATAATCTCTACTCTGTTTAAAAAAAAAAAAAAAAACAAAAAACAATTTTTTTTTTTTTTACATCAACAGTGGATCAAGCCCCATTCCAATAATAATCAGGGAGAACAAGTGATAATATAAAGAATAAAAAAGCTGACGCTAAGAATAGTTAGTCGTGCAACCCATTATACACAAAGAAGTGCGCAGTCAAACTGCTACTTTATAACTGCAATGGATTACAGGTATTTTTATCCACCCAAAACACAGATCATTTTTTAAATACAAAACCAATTTGGAAACATACTCTCTCATGACTTAAAGAATATGTTATTAAAAAAAAACAATCAACCTGGAACAACATACTATCATCTTCTAGCAACAGGCACTCCAGAAAATGCACCACGGTGAAGGACTGCCTCACTTTCCAATGACTTCTGCAAAAGGGAATCCAAACTCTTAAGCCAAATTTTAAACCCAGGTTTAACAGATCAGGAAAGCCAATTGAAAAGCAGCACAGGTGTTGAAATTAGATTTCAAATCTATATAGGGGAAGTAAAAAGCCTTTCATCTGAATGGGCCCATTTGCCTGTAGTGACAAAATACTCTGGAGAAAGCGGGGAAAGAAGAGAAACAGACACGTTATCCCAAAGGAACTGTTTCTCATTGGGAAATCTCTTTCTAGAAACACAATAAACATTGAAATACCTTCTTTAAGACTCCTGTTCAATGGTACATGACAAAAAATCTCTTAAAACCACAAGTATGAGGAAAAATGCCAGAGATACTAAAGATTCAAGGCAGACTTATCAGGGACACACTGAGGCATGAGAGACTTTTGTGCTATAATCTGCAGCAATGTATTAACTGTTGGATATTTATCTTCAAATAATCCTCTGATCATCATCCTATCACTTCCTACCAGAAACGGTGACAAGACATGAAAAGATGGCAGCCTAGAAACTGCTGCAGATTAGAGACTGACAGCTTCTCGCTAGAGGAAAAACTGGAACTGAAGTTAAAAATTAGAGACCTCTGTCAGTTATTTCTCCTGCTACAACTACATAAACCCCACAGTAAAGCTAGTATTTTAACATACTTAGATACGTGACAAACTTTCTTTGAATATTATCTCCTTAGCACCCATTACTATGGAATAAAAAAAAAAAAAAAAGCATTTGATAGACATGCCTTTTCTGATGAACAGTAGAATCCATTGTTTTCATTAATTTAATAAAATCAATAGAAATAACACATCTTTGATGGCAGAAAGAAGTTTAGTCTACAACATGGTTATAAACACCAAAAAGAGGACATTGATTACAGTAGTGTGTAACGCATCTTACAAAATGAACTTTGACTGGTAAGGCTTTCTAATCAAACAACAAAAAGTAAAAACCAATGTCTGTACAATCTGCAATTCATTTAGTCAAGATCTGTCTTCTCAGAAAATACAAACATAACACTGAATCCTACAGGTGTGTGGAAAAAAAAATGAAACGAGGTGTAAATTAAAATTCCAGAGCAGTTGACAGGCACTCTCAAAGGCACTGACAAGGTCACAGGTTAAAATTATTTTTGCAAGAAGCAGTAATACCTTAGAGGAATCAGTACTTTTCTCTCCAAGCCTTATGATGCTCTACTTGAACTTTCTTCTAATTGTTTAATGGCTCACTCCTACACTCTTTTTGCAACATCAACCACCAACTAACTCATGAAATCATTAATAACCTTACATTATTATGTCTATTTGCCGAGTCTTTTTCCTTTAAGGACACATATAGGTAGGCTACAACTTGCTCAAATTCGGTCCATTTATCAGCTTAATTAGAGATATTCAGTGTGTAACACCACCACTTCTTTTCAGCAGCACTCACAGGAAGCAGTGCCTGCTAAAATAACGTTCTAGGCAAAGAACTCTTAGTGGGGTTCTGAATGACAGTTCAATGTTCACAATATTGGTTGGTGACAGTCAACATGGTTTTGCTAAGAGCAAATCATGCCTGATTGATTTGGTGGCCTTCTACAACGGCACTACGGCGTTGGTGGATAACGGAAAAGCAAGGGAACGTCGTCTACCTGGGCTTGTGCAAAGCATGTGACACTGTCCCACATGACATCCTTGTCTCTAAACTGGAGAGACATGGATTTGATGGGTGGACCACTCGCTGGATAAGAAATTGGCTGGATGGCCGCACTCAGAGTGGTGGTCAACGGGTCAATATCCAAGTAGAGATCTGTGATAAGTGGCATTCCTCAAGCGTCGGTATTGGGCCCAGCCCTGTTCAACATCTTTGTTGGCAACATGGACAGTGGCACAGAGTGCACCCTCAGCAAGTTCACCAACCACACCAAGCTGTGCGGTGAGGCCAACATGCTAGAGGGAAGGGAGGCCATCCAGAGGGACCTTGAGGGGCCCCAGCAAACCCTGTGGAGATCAACAAGGCCAAGTGCAAGGTCCTGCACATGGGTCAGGGCAATCCCAAGTGCAAATCCAGGCTGGGCGGAGAATGGATTGTGAGCAGCAGCCCTGAGGAGAAGGATTTGAGGGTACTGGTGAACGAGAAGCCAGCAATACACACTTGCAGCCCAGAAAGCCAACCACATCCTGGGCATCACCAAAAGAAATGTGGCCAGCAGGTCAAGGGAGGTGACTCTATGCCTCTACTCCACTCTCATGAGACCCCACCTGCAGTACTGCGTCCAGTTCTGGAGCCCCCAACATAAGAAGGATGTGGAGCTGTTGGAGCAAGTCCAGAGGAGGCCACGAAGATGATCAGAGGATTGGAGCCCCTCTCCTCTGAGGACAGGCTGAGAGAGTTGGGGCTGGTCAGACGGAAGAACAGAAGGCTTTGAGGAGACCTTATAGCAGCCTTCCAGTACCTAACGGGGGCCTGCAAGAAAGCTGAGAGTGATTTTTGACAAGGGCATGTAGTGGTAGGACAAGGGGCAACGGCTGTAAACTGGAAGAGGGCAGATTTAGATTTGACATAAGGAAGAAAATCTTCACTGTGAGGGTGGTGAGGCACTGGACCAGATTTCCCAGAGAAGCTGTGGATTTCCCATCCCTGGAAGTATTCAAGGTTTGATGGGGCTTTGTGTGACCTGGGCTACTGTAAGGTCTCCCTGCTCAGGGCAGAGGGGCTGGAACTACGTGATCTTTAAAGGTCCCTTCCAACCCAAACCATTCTATGAAAACAGTAATCACCCTTCTTGATTTCACTCCTGCCTCAGCACCCTCTTCTCTAGTCAAGCTTTCCTAAGCTTTTCTGTGAAATTTCTTTCAGGTGCTCTAAAGTGAAAAACAGCAAAAACCCATAGTGCATAAACACAAGAAACATCAACACTTAAGAGGGCAGCTGATGCTTTGCGACAGACAAAAACAGTATCTGAACTTGGAATTTTTCTGACTACCAAATGAGCCACAGAAAGTCAGTGTTCCAGCCACGCAGGAAGAATCAGGTGAGTTAAAGCACTGCTGTTGTGAACAGTGTGGCATTAAAAAGGCAAGCTTATAATCTTGCAGAGGAAGCTTTTAAGCCCACAATGCACTTTTATTTTTTTCTTTTCCCCAGAGCAAATCCCAGTTTTCCCTTTTATGTTACTTGTGTAAGAAACAGTGGCCTGGCTGCTTGGGGTGTTCAGGACCTGAGGTCAACCACTCCTCTCTGCATCTGCTGAAGCCAGCAAACACGCAGAAAGAATGAACTGCAGCGTAACAGCTGGCAGCTGCTACTCAGAAACCCCTCCTGTGCACATCTCGCACGCTCCTTTCTGCGGCACGTCCTCCTCCCAGGGCCCACAGACCCTGGGATAAGGGTGGAAGCACTGCTCTGCTCTGCTCCAGTACTTGAGGAAGAGCCACGCAAGCCAGGAGGGCGGGAAGAGAGGACAGTGTATCAGCACATCACCCACCACCAGCTGGGGGAGTTCATCTGAGCAAGGAAGTCAAAACAAATTAGGTCTTTCCCCTTACATGGAAAGTTTGAGGAATAAATCTTCCCTAAAAGACATGGTCGGAAAAGATAGGCATAGCATTAATCTTTGCTGGGCTAAGGAAACATGCCAGCAGACTTACACAGCCAAGATGTTTCATATTACATCTGAATTATGCAGCAGAATAGCACTGAACAACTGGTAATTATGGAACAATGTTAATAGTACAGCAGCATTTTTACCACAATATCATCTAACACTCCAAGAGATCACAGTAAAAATCACACTTGAGCCTAGAGAAGCAAAAGAAGAGATGCCAAAAGCTTCCCATGAAGAAATATAGCAAAGTACAGTGCTGGAACCAATTTTACTGTTTAACTTCTGAATTCAAGACTTCAGGACCTAACAGTTGCAGAGAGAGCTGGTGGGACAGGTGAAGGAAGATCTGCTCCCAAGGAGAATGGAGAGCTCAGCTTGTCTAGTTTCGCAAAACAGGTTGAGAGTGTGACTTTAGATATACCAAACACGTAAACACCAAAGGCAAAAGCAAACAATCCAAACAAAAGGACAGTGTTAGCACAGTAGAAAAAAAGTGGTCAGAAATAAATATGGACTACAAGCAAAAGATTCCTGAGCAGCAAAGGAATAGCATTCCCATAGGAGTAGTGGAAAATAACAGCCTACACAAGTTTTAAGAAAGTCCTTAGTAATTAATGAATGACCCTACGAGAGAGTTGCCTGCAACAGGGGAGACTCCTCCATGATTCAGAAGTCCCATGTCCAAATTACCGCTGTGCAGTTTTGAAGCGTTGGATGCTCCCGCTGCAGAAGCTTTCATCTGTTGTGTTTGAATAAGTTTCATTCAGACCTGCTCGTAATTTGAAAATTACTCCATGACAAGTTTGAAGCATTGCCTGGGTCTTGTTCAGTAACTTAGCCTTTATCAAAACTCAAAAACCTACTTAAGTTTTCCAGGATCTCCTACCGAAACAAAATAACTCGTTTTCCAAACATCCCAACTCTGCAGCAATCTTGGCACGTCCTGCATCTGTCACCTAAACAGCTGTATCTAAAGCAAACGTAATTGAACATTTTTAGCCCATTTTCATCAGCGAAAGGAAGTTTTTGCTATCATACTTTGTCCTCCTACATCCTGCTCCTAACTGCCTGTCAGTCATTTGGCTGATTTAATCAAACTCTACGGAAGGTAGATTGCTAAATACAAAGACATTTCAGGAAGCCAGAGGCAGGACCCATTTCTCATCAGGAGGAAGCAGCCAAAGCACTGGCGCGCACTAACTCTCCAGCTGCATTTTGACCTTTCAAAGAAATTCTCTGCCTCTTGTTCAGCTAGAAGAGAGAGAGCTTGGGAGACACCTCAAGGTTTCCTGTTGTATAATCTGGGAAGGAGATGGTAACCTGGCTGCAGCAAAACAGACGGAATAACACAATCTGCAGGAAAACCACACACCACTTCTGAACTGTACCTGTACAGTCCCATCGTAAGCCGTGTTTAAGAGCATTTATCACAGAGAGTTTTCTTTAGAAAAGTAAGAAATATGCATCCCTTTTTGTCAGAATGAGAAACTAGTCATTCATGACAGGAAAGCTGTTTACCTCCAGTAATTTTATGAATATTTCCCATTCATTTCCATAGTTAAAGAGAGGTGCAAAATAAAAATCTCTCCTCCATCAGGTTTATATTTTGATCTTATCTACCAAAACGGAAAACAACAGCTCAGTACAAAAAAAAATATTTCTTCCTGAGTAGTACTGAAGAAAATAAAAAGGGTTTGGCAGCACCAGCAGAAGTTTGGATCCGTATCTCTCCCGAGCAGGAAGACAAAATCCTTCAGAACAAGGCTATCGCAACCCGCGGACAAGCGCAAGCCTACACATTTTCTCTCAGATGAACAACTTGAGACAGCCCCAGCTGCATTCCTCTCCCTCCCAGCCCAGGCCCAAGACAGACCCGACTTCCATCGCTGGAGAACCGGTAGCCCCCACGCCAGCGCCCGGAGACCTCCCCGCGGCCCGGCCTCTCCTCGCCTTCCCCGGGAGAGGCCTGGGAGCACAGGTGCCGGCGGGACACAGCCTCAACACCTCGGCCCCGCCACCGCCGAGGGGCGGACGTGGAGGCCTGGCCCGGGTGACCCCCAGAGGCCTCGACTGAGGGAGCGGCGGCCCCACGGCACGTAAATACCTCCCGGCCCCCCTCCGAAAACACCCCCCAAACGCCGCTGCCTTCACGCCTCAGCGGCACCTCGGACCCTTCCCAGCGGCGACGAGGCCCCCGGGACCCTCCTGAGG